>JACEVL010000783.1:909779-962279 GCA_020284085.1 Aporrectodea caliginosa
CTGCCACCGCCACCGCCACCGCCACCGCCACCGCCACCGCCACCGCCACCGCCACCGCCACCGCCACCGCCACCGCCACCGCCACCGCCACCGCCACCGCCACCGCCACTGAAGAAGAAGAAGAAGAAGAAGAAAGAAAGAAGAAGAAGAAGAAGAAGAAGAAGAAGAAGAAGAAGAAGAAGAAGAAGAAGAAGAAGAAGAAGAAGAAGAAAGAAGAAGAAGAAGAAGAAGAAGAAGAAGAAAGAAGAAGAAGAAAGAAGAAGAAGAAGAAGAAGAAGAAGAAGAAAGAAGAAAGAAGAAGAAGAAGAAGAAGAAGAAGAAGAAGAAGAACTTCTCAACGAAAACCACTATGTTCATCTGATCGCACCTGATTTCTCCAAAGCTTTTGATACAGCCAGGCATTCATATCTTACAGAGCAACTCGCCAGATTGCCCATCCCTGACTGTATTTATAACTGGATAATTGCCTTTTTAGACAACCGTAAACATGCAACCAAATTCAATGGATTAATTTCCGCACTTATTAGCATCTGCGCCAGCATAGTTCAGGGAACGGGTTTGGGACCAGCTAACTTTATAACAGCTATTTCAAAACTCAAGCCGGTCCGCTGTTCAAACAGGTTAATCAAATATGCTGATGACACTTATCTGCTTGTACCTGCTTCACATAGTGCAACGATCGCAGCAGAACTAGACCACGTCACAGAGTGGGCCGCAACCTGTAACTTAAAATTTAACTCAAAAAAGACCTTTTAGATAGTGATTCGTCGGCCACAGGGCGTGCTGGGCGTGACGCGGTTCCGATTACTACTCCGGGACTGACAAGAGTCTCCAGCATGGTCATCTTGGGCGTTACAATGAATGAAGCCTTGAGTTTCGAGGCACACATCACCCGTATATGTTGTCAGGCCAGACAATCGCTGTATGCCTTGCGCATCCTTGTGGCGCATGGTCTTTCAGGCCCTATGCTATACGACGTGGTTCGTGCTACAACGGTGGCCCGAATGCTCTGTGCTGCTCCGGCTTGGTGCGGGTTTGCAGGGCAACAAGAAAAGAACCGCCTTCAGTCGGCGATGCGGCGTCTGATTCGTCTGCGGTACCTGCCAGAGGACAGTCCATCGTTTGAACATCTTTGCCACACTGCTGACTCACGCCTCTTCGCTGCGGTCTTGGGAAACCCGGGGCATATACTAGATGGGCTAATCCCACCCAAAAGCCGCTCCCTACTCCCTGCGCGAGAAATTACATGACCGTTTTATTCCACAAGCGGATAACCTCACACGCATATCGTTTATAATAAGAATGTTATACTCTGTATAAATGTATGCAGGCTACACCAATGTGCGGATAAGTAAGTAAGTAAGTATATCCTTTATTATACCAATTGCTAACCGCATTTTGGTTTACAAGAGAATCACATTTATGTGTTGGGCTAACATAGCATGTCATAAAAGTTTTGGTGTGCTATGTATCATCGGCATTAAACGCATGCGTAAATCATCCGCAATATAAATGTTTTACGTGCCAAAGTGTAATATGCAATTGGTTCAATAAAGAATATACTTACTTACTTACTTTAGAAGAAGACTGCAATGAACTCACCATCCATCGTAAGCCCACATTCCGCTGTAGAGGCCAACTGCAATTTTTCCAGGATTTGTTTCTGATCCCTGAAATCCCGTCGCCAAGTGTTCTGTATGACCTGTACAGTAAGAACTGAATTGTCAGGCAATTCCTTTCAACAGAACTACTAAATTTAACTCTTTACATCAGTTCAACAACTCATTATCCCGTGTTTGTGTTACTGGCAATCACACGTAAATACGATATAGCACAAGATGACAATGTGCGGATAAGTAAGTAAGTATATCCTTTATTATACCAATTGCTAACAGTAAGAACTGAATAGGCAGGCAATTCTGGCAATTAAAAACAGAGTAGGTCACATAAATTCTTATCAAGATGTGTGCATATAACTGCGAATTGATGAAGTAGGCCTACGTGGATGTAGATAAGAGAAGACTCAACAGAGTCAGTTGGACCAGTTAGACAGATCGAGGTTGTGTAAGAATTTGTAGGATTAACGGTTTAAAAGCAGTACATATTCCGGGATTATGGAGCAATTGCTTTCCTTTATCAATGGAGCTGGGCATTATTTTGCTGCTCCAAAATAGCTGCTACATCTGTTGTATTTTATGCATTCCTTTTAAGTAAATGTGTGTGTGCGTGCGTGCGCGTGTATGTATGTGTGCGTGTGCGTGTGCGTGCGTGCGTGCGTGCGTGCGTGCGTGCGTGCGTGCGTGCGTGCGTGCGTGCGTGCGTGCGTGCGTGCGTGCGTGCGTGCGTGCGTGCGTGCGTGCGTGCGTGCGTGCGTGCGTGCGTGCGTGCGTGCGTGTGTGTGTGTGTGTGTGTGTGTGTGTGTGATTTACGAAAATGAGCACAGTAAGCGTGGGCATACGGCGCAACAGGAACACACTTCTCTAGCGAGGTGTACAACGGATCCAATGAGTTAGCATACTGGGCAAACTCACTGGGTTTCAGAGGATTTTGTAAATATTGACACTTACCTTGGAAAAGCCTAACGATTCCACCGATGATGATTATCGCCAAAGCAACTAACTTGGCAACTGTGAAGATAATCTGTATTCTGGAGGCCAATTTTGAACTGTAAATATTAACTGCGGATAAAATCCCTAAAATCATAAACAAAAAGCATATTGTTGACCAACAGAAAGTAAAAGTAAGTAAGTAAGTATATTATTTATTTATCCAACTGCATAACCGCACTTTGGTTTACATGAAATTAAACACTATAAGGCATTCTTGTTTCTCATTAAATTGTGAGCCCGTTGTGCAATTCGATCATGCGGTCTGGGACGCAGGGAATAGGAGAGGAGCGGGTTTGAACAGACCCAAGTCTACAACATAACAGACTCTGCTGTTCTAATAAAAGTCATAAGGAAGTTGCGACCCAATCATTGCGAATGACATTTGCACGTGCACTGACTTAAAATCTTTCCCCAGAGTCCAACAATTCAGCAGTTCACGGTTGTTTATAGGATTGAAAAGTCACACATCGGTTTTATCCATGGAATTTCGAATTTTTTCCAATTTTTAGCTAATGTCATATGGTGTACGAGTGCTGCCGTTCTTCTGCAATACAACAGGGTGTGAGGTCCATAATTATTAGATTTTAAGCTATTTTAGCACGTCTAAAGAATGGAGTTAAAATTACGTACCAGCTTGAAGTGATGGCATTGGGACAAGCATAATTATATACGTTGTTCATACCTATGCAAACAAGATCCAGCGCTGGAAATATTTTGGTTACTTAGTCAGAGTGAGAAAGTATATAAAATCTTAAAATGAGTTGATATCCGAAAATTAAATCAAATTTCTAAACATAATACAACTTTAGTTATAGTTAGAAACTAACCCAGGAAAACAATTGCAACAATCTTCTTGATGTATGTCGGGGCTTCGCCGCATCCATCATTAAAGAGGGGAGTCATGATGTACTGAGCGCATGTGAGCGTGATGGTTGCCATACTAGCAGGCTTGATGAGCATATTATTGACCCAGGAAAACGTGTAGGATACGACTTGTCCGTAAGATTTGTGTAGATAAATGTAGTCAGCTCCTGATTGCTTTATGACGGTTCCGAGCTCAGCATAGCAAAACGATCCTATCAGAATACAAACCGGATCATTTAATCCATTAGTGCCCAAAGTTGTAAGCCTTAACAAATTCAGTTATAGTTACAGTAATCTAAACAACTTGGTGCAGTAACATTGATGACAACTTATTTATCGGTACCTACTTCGAAAGGACAACTTTACATACTGTTCGTTATAATGGACGTCGGGCACGCCCAGTGATAATCATACCGTCACAGAATGAAGCCTGCTAGCTATATTTCCATTATGTTTCCAAAGATTAAATGACAAGTACGTTCAAAATCTACTCACAACTTGATTTTTAGGTATTTCTGTTAAAATGTTGCATATCATTTTTCTTAAAAACCTGTAAGTGCTACAAACATTCCGAGGACATCTTGCCAAATTCTGTATAAAAAAATGCAGAAATTGGTCGGACACAAGAAACATTTGTTGTCTAGTGATTTCAATGGACACTGAAATCGCCGTGTTGCAAAGTTGACAGGATTTGGTCGCCGTGTACAAATATGCTGTGAAAGCATGTCAATTAGCTGTCCTAATGATGTTAAGCATCCATTTTGTAATTGTAATTGTAATTGAACATTTATATAGCGCCGCTCCAAAATCAGCAGCGCTCTCGACCTGCTTCAGTGCCTGCATCAGGAAACAAGAAAGTCTCAAGACGTCTACGGAACTGGGAAGGAGAGAGGGCTAGTACCTCAAGGCGAAGAGACTGGGAAAGAGAGTTCCAAACTAATGGGCCAACACGGACAAAGCACCTAGAGTGTGCCATAGCAGAGCGCATGCGAGGGGCAACCATAAGGTTTCAGCCGCAGGGTCGAATATCGAAAAGAGGCCCTCGCAGGTAAGGAGGAGACAAAGGTAAAAAAAGACCTCAGGTAGGATGGGGCCACTCCAACAAGGCAGTTACGCATGAGGGAAGGTATTTTGAAGTGTACTCGCTGTTGGAGGGTACGCTTCCAGTTAAGGGTATCCCGTATATAGCCTGCGATATGGAGAAACTTTGGAATGTCGCCGATCAGCTGCATTAAAAATAGACTGGTGTTTGTGAGTATTAGAGGCGGGTCCAATGTATGCAGCGTTCCCAAAGTGCAGATCAAGGCGTGGATCAGAGTAGTAATGGCATGCAGTGAAAGAGAGCTGCGAATGGAACGTAGTTGGCGCAGATGGTAGAAGCAAGATCTGGAAACCGAGTTGACATGGTCAGTAAAAGAAAGATCCAAGACAATTCCCAGGTCACGAACAGAAGAGGAGAAGTGGATGTGGGAAACCTGAGATGAAGGGAATCAGTATCAATCTTATTGAGCTGAAGACGGCCACCAAGCCATATGAATTGTGTCTCGTCAGGATTCAGCCGCAGGCGGTTAGAGGAGAGCCATGCGTCTATGGCAGAGGAAGCCTCTAACAACCACTCTACCATTTGAACAGCAGAAGATGCTGGGACATGTAAAAGGGCCTGGTTATCGTCGGCAAATTGATGGGAAGAGACCCCAAACAGTTGGAAAATACCTCCAAGGTCAGAGGTATACATAACAACTAGTAGAGGAGCAAGAACAGAGCCTTGAGGAAGACCATAGGGAATAGTGACCCGAGGAGTGCGGTTTGAACAAAAGACCACGGATATAATCCTATCAGTAAGAAAAGATTTGAACCAAAGGCGAGCCCTGTCTGTGATGCCAAAAGAATTAGATAGCCGGCTAAGGAGGATGGAATGGTCTACTGTGTCAAATGTACTTCGGCTTAACGACACTTTTTCACATCGAAGATGATTAGTGTCGGAGGCAGAAAGCAACCTCGTACTCCACGTTTATATTGCGACCGAGCCACCCGCAGTAAAGATCCGAGAAATTAATCTCTGATAAACCGACCGACCAGGAATCGAACCCGGGCCGCCGGCGTGACGAGCGGGCTACCAACCCACTTTATTGTACCGCCTGCAAACGAATATCGGATAAGAACAATTTAAGAGTGTAAATCTCAGAATCACATAAATCACAATAAATCATTATAGGCCTATATAATAAAGCAGACATCTATGGATCTGTGAGAGAGTAAGTTTAAAGTAGGAAGAAAGATCAGCAACATATGGCCAATTAAATAACATTCTCGTAATAAATCCACATGCAGGATCTCACGATTATGTGAAGAGGAGTGAGTAGGTAACATTCTTTTTAGGAGGCAGTAGACAACTTAGGACATGGCTGGGGTTTTGAAGCACGGATGAGAAAAGAGAAGAATCGGCACAGCCACACATAGGTCATAAAACATCTTCTGGTCGGCAGGCTGAAACTTGAGCCGTACCATGTGACGTAATATTGCGTTAATACGCGAATAAATGAATTGGTTTAAAAAAAATTATTTTAACGATATTCACGTTTTATTATTGCATGTGTCGACAAATTTATTTGCATGTTTAGGCGTGTGTCAAATGCTGCGCTGATGTCATATATAGGGCGAGCAAAGTAACGTGACCTTGGTATCAGTAAGATATCTGTAATAAGCCTGAGCAGGAGAGTTTCAGTAGAGTAGAATTTCCTGAAACCGGATTGAAATGAAGGCTTGAGGGAGTTGGAGTCGAGGTAGTGAACCAGTTGGAAAGCGATACATTTTCCAGGAGCTGTCAAAGGAAAGAGAGGTTAGACATAGGCCTAAAATTGGAAGGGGAGTTGGGGTCTAATCCCTGCCGCTTGATGGAGGAAAAAACAAATGCCCGTTCGTGTGAGGCCGGAACTGAACCCTGTGCCAAAGAAGAGTTGCAGAGTAGATGCAAAAATGGAGAAAAATCGTCTATAAAATCCATAATTAGAAACGATGGCTGTAAATCCAGTTCACACGATGTGGGTGAAGAGTCCAGAACTTGTTGTCTAATGGTAGCTAGTTGAAGAGGGTCCCATGCTGAAAGCGAAGAAGTCGTAGTTTGAAAGGATGGAGGCTGAGCATTGGCCGTTGCTTTACGTGTGGCGGCTATCTTTGACTGTAAGAAGTTCAGATGATCAGCAGCCCTGAACGCAGACTTGGTCGGTAGGCAAGGAATAGATGATCGACCAAGTGCGTCAGAGAGCGCAATCCAGAGGTGACGTGAATTCCCCTTCTCCCTCTCGATCAGAGCATCCCAGTATGCAGTCTCCTTGTCACGAAACTCGCGCTGCATACTTCTCAGGTGATCGATCCAGATCAAGCGGTCGGCTGGATTACGTGTGTGTCGAAATTTGCGCTCCAACCGACTGACATTCCGTCGCGACGCACGGCATTGCCAGTCAAGCCACGACCGTAGTGGCCTAGAGTAGACCCGATGATGACGGAGCGGAAGGAGAGAGTCGATGAGAAGAAGCATCGTTGAATCGTAAAGAGAGAAGAGATCTTCAGTTGAGTAGCCTGATAAGGAGGAAAGGTCCCCACATAGAGGACTGCTACGTGTCTACGTGCCATCGTGGAAGGCCTTACGATCGAGACGACTCCAGCCACGTGACAGCCGGAGAGCGAAGACGGGCGGAGTAATTGTGACGATGAGAAGTCCATGGTCGGAGATAGAAGGTGGTTCGACGCGGTCAGTGATCACGCAGTCATCACGCTGACCACGTCCAACCAGCCACCGGGTGTATGTGTCGATTCAGTCACATGTTGCAGCAGACCAAATTGCATAAGAATGTCCAGGAACTTAGCGGTAGCTGGAAGAGAAGGAGTCTCCAGGTCACCCGTTATGATGAGTTGGGAATTGAAGGTAGCGAATTCTTCCAGGAGTACAGTTAGCTCGGTGAAGAATTCTGGCGTAGGCAACGTGGAACCCGGACGGTAGAGGGCTAAGACGGTGAGAGGACCTCTAGTCGAAGTCTCTCACGAGAGAGGGCTAGGCCCTCAAAGGTGGAGAAGACGCTTGGAAACTTGATAATTTTAGGTCGTAAATGTTTCATTATCCTGGTCGATAGAATAAAGTGAAGTAACGATTAGTTTCGTGGTGTTGTCGTATAAGATAAACGACATCGAAGTTCGTCGAAGTGTGAGCGGTGATAGTTCATAGTATATCGAACAGGAGTGTGGAAGGTCAGCTGGACAACCTGTTACTTCTGCTATCCTATTTCTGGTAGCAGCGATTTACAATAAATGGACGACGCAACCCTCTGAGTTTGATTAATAATATAGCAAAACATCTAAAATAAACTTTCATCAAATTTCCTGACGTAACCCTTTTATTGTACTGTATTGTATTGTCTTCCTAGGGTTCCGAGAAACCCACGTTTTGGAAATCTGGTATCAGGTCACACGAATTATTCATAATTTAATGTCACCAGTTCCAAATGTTGACCACTCAAAGTGCCTTTAATAATTCCCGATGACCAACCCCCCTCAACGTGGTGAGGGGGTGGCAACAGTCAGTAAGGGAGTGCCTGCTGAGGCTATGCCATCAGTGGTGAAGGTCTTGGCCGAAGTACCACCTTAGGGCGCTACGCGAGTGGACAGGCTCAGCAGGAACCCTGAAAAAGCTGGCATACGTGGGCGGCATCGCCGTTTTTGATACCACATGTGGATATCAGAGCCAATCCTAAGCCTGGAACTCTCTTTAAGGGAGAAGCGCGAAGGTCGAATGGAACGAGCAGATACTCCGTTCGTAAAGAAAAAAAATACGAATGAAATCCAATGCAAGCATTGGACTCCTAAAGGGCCTCGGCCCATAGATCCGATGCAAGCATTGGACACTTACGGGCCTTCGCCTGGGATCCTGATGATGATGATGATGATGACCAACCATAACGATGATCGGTCAAATTAAATAGTCGTATGATAAATATAAAAGGCTAAGAAATTGGTTCTACCAAGTAGAGATATGATTCCACATATAGTCCAGCTGACCATTGACAAACCGACACTTCCAGAGCCTTCGGCCACTCCCTTCGGAGAAATGAATATTCCGGAACCTATAGCAAAGAAACATTGAAGAATAATATTAATTTTGTTTGCAGTGAGCAAAATTAGTGGGCACTGGGCAGCTAAACCAAGTGCTTCTGACTTACGCACGCATAGTATTCTCAGAGTATTGGATTGATACGTGATACGATGTCGGTCGCCCGCACCAAAAGCATTTGTTCGTTTGAATGTATCACAGCTTGCCACGTACAGTGTTGTGCGTTTGCTAGCGCTACTCGTTGAAGAATATACTTATAATTACTTACATAATATTACAATCAGTACACGGACGATACTTAGCTCCATAATGCTCTGTCACGCACTAATCAGTCTGGTAAACTTCTTATCTATGACCACTTCAATGGTTTTTCCATAAACACAGACAAATAGGAAAGAATTTTGGAGAATTTTTTATAATTTATTGTTTGTGCAGATTTGCCTTGCTGAAATTAGGTTTTATATTCTTAAGAAGGATTGTGTAAACTTTCGTTAATTGAGCGTTAATAGAGCAGCAGGATATGTCATTGAGTTGAAATAACAGTACAAAAATCCTCGGGTTTATTTGCATGAGGAAAAGCAGGAGAAAGGATTATCACATAAGTCGAACGGACGAGGAAAACCGGGGCAGTGTATGAGACAGTTCATTAGCGACTCAAGAATTCATAATATTACAAGATTGACAGACAGTATTTAGTGTGAACCTTGGGCTATAAATTTACGAGCTTGTGTTTGGGCTACCGTTGTGCCGCTTGAATTCATGTGGCACATCTTATCCTATAGTTCTAAAAGTTTGTCCTTCCGTTTGTTCGTTTGCTTGTATGTTTGTTTGTCCTCACACTAAATGTTCCGAAAGGGAACGCTTTAGCGGTTTAAACATTTTTGCAAAACATTATTACAGAAATTTGTCGGAAAATGCGACTATTCTCAACTCGCAATTAACTTTAAATTCCGATTTATGGACATTTTAAGTTTCGAAATAGTCAAGTTCAACACATAAATATCAATAACGACGGCCATTTGTCTCACGCGACGCGGAGCTAAATATGCCTTCGTCATAAAACCATGACTTCGCCTCGAAAAATTACGAGCACTAATGGCTCAACGAGGTAATAGAAGAACGGCTGAGCTTCGCTTATTATAATACTAGCAATTTTTACCCGGCGTTCGCCCGGGTTTTCCCCAGGCGTAATTTTTAACGGCTGCAAATAAAGGCTACTTACTTACTATATTTGCTGATGGGCTTAAAATATTTAAAAAATGTCCATATATCTGAATGGAAACGATATTTAGAGGTGAACATAGTTGCTTTGCCCGTGTACTGCACGGGTTATCTCTACCTTATAATTATAGGCAATATTATTATTTTGTTCCCCGTTCTTTACGGTTTATCTCTACCTGAAATAGGCGTATTATTTTGTTCCCCGTACTACACGGGTTATTTCTAAATTATAATAGGCGTATTATTTGCGTATTATTATAAATGTGAGCTTAGTGTAATTAGGTCACCAAATCTGTAAATGGTTGCGCTGACCTAGAAATTCGCCCGTGGCGACTTCTGATTGGTTGCTAGATGCTCCGTGTGACGTAAGATTGCTTATTAAGCATGCGTGACGTGAACAAATGGCCTTACTATGGGCGGTATTGAAATAAGCTCGCTGAAAAGTTAAATTTAAAATGGCCATATATCGGCGTTTAAATAAAATTGCGAACTGAAAATAGTCGCGTTGACCTAGACGTTGCGTAATAATGCTTTGTAAATTTTTTCAACTCGCTAAACCGTTCCGTTTCGGAGCCTTTAGCCGGACAGCGATGCATTGCAAACATACATACATACATACATACGGAAGGACAAACTTTAAGAATTATAGTATAAGATTATTGAGCAGGAGGAATAAATAACACGCCTATATATATATATATATATATATATATATATATATATATATATATATATATATATATATGTGTGTGTGTGTGTGTGTGTGTGTGTGTGTGTAGAGATAACCCGTGCGGTACACGCAAAGCAACTGATTTCATCTCTAAATATCGTTTCTATTCAGATAAATGGACATTTTAAATATTTGAAGCCCGTCAGCAAGTATAGTAAGTATTCATATTTAGCCCGCGTTGCGTTTATTTGCAACCGTTCAAAATTACGCCTGGGCAAAACCGGGAGAAGCCTGGTACAAAAAGCAAGTAAACGCATAGGTGAAGAACTAAAGAATGTATACGAAAAAAAGGTGAAAACTAGACCAGAATCTGAATATCGAAGATGATACAAGTTTTATAAAAAAATCCAATAATAAATTGACAGTCACTAGCTCCATGCGAATATTAGGCTCATTATTGCTCATCATTGATGAACATTCACACCCAGAGAGATTATAACAGACAAGAAGACAATTCTTCAAGATTATGAACCGACACTTAATTTCTTGTCTTAATTACATTAATTACATTACAATGTCTGTTAATTAGTAATAAGATTTGTAATTGAAAAAATATAACATGCATTTTAATTATGATATCTCGTTGCATTGAATGAAAAAAATTTTTTTAATTAAAATATAAATTTCATATAATAATTTCAGGTTTTGTAAACTTGAAACCAATGCTGCTATATAACTGAATAGCTGGATTGGAAATCTCATGTACATTATTGCTGCTTATCAGGAATCTTTTCATTTTACATTAAAAAATTTGTGTGATAATTGCTGCAAAACAGTGTATTATTTGCTTGAAAGACCATCTTACAGTATGTTTTCTAATGCAAGTAACATTGACATTAGTATTATGCTGCTAAACAATGAATATTAGTGACATTGTAAAGTACTGTATAGAACTATAGATGCCTTTAACTCAATTTTGTTTCAAGTGTATTGTACATAATTTTGAATTGTCGTCAACGGCCTTCGATGTCATATGATGACGTCAAACTATGGAATAAAAAAATTTAAAATATATGTATGAACTGTCTACTAAACGGCTTACCAATGATTGTACCAACGATAAATGATATTCCACCAAAAAGCCCAATGTTTCTTGGTACCTCCACAACTTCCGTTGCATTTGCATCTGTTTTGCTGTGTACTGACTCGCCTTCGATTGTTGAGGCTTTGTCACTGTCGCTGGATGCTGCATTATGACCTTTGCTCTCTTTATCTGTGTCAAGCGTGTCTACAGAAGATAATGTCAAATTCAACTTTATTCAACTTTATTCAGATGCATTAGAAATTTAACATTTGTCACAATTAATATAAAGACATCACAGTTCAGTCGACGTCTGCAAAAAAAAGAAATAGCAGATGAAGTACAAAAAGGCTTGAATACACATATTATGGTGGTTTCATATTAGATGAGTACACCAGAGTAAGAAAAGTGTTGGAGTAACAGTGACGGGCATACTGCTGGGCGGTGTGCCCATACCATATATACCTAGCACATACCTTACAAACTGTTCAATCACAAACACGCCATCCTTGATAAAATGATTGAAATGATTGATAGTGTTATGAGAGTGTCATAGTTTTTGAAACGTTGATTATGTGTATTTGATAGAACGTAATTTTTGTACATTGATTATGTGTAAACAAATCGTAGTGTGTTAGTAAGTATGATGGCGTACATTGAGTGATTATCGTTGCAAGAGCCTTAGTGACGTTAACACTGTACTAACTTTGCTGTGCATAATGTAGGGAGAGAGTTGATTTTTTTACTCTTAGTAGAATAGCTTTTTTTGACTGAACCAGAATCGACTGATATAGCACCTTTTCTTCCGGAGGATGAAGATGACGGCCCCGAAATGATGCCACGGCCTAAACGTAATGTGCGTGCACCAGAACGCTATGGTTGGTCCGACGACTAAGATAATAAGCGCTGCAATGATTTTTGATGATGATGATACTGAGGAGACTGCCAGACTATTAATTGTTCAGTATATGTAGTTGATAGAACGTATTGTGTGCAATAGTGACTAGTAACGGTGCAGGTTGATTGAATATCGTGGCAGGAGCCTTATTGACGATAACACCGTAGTAACTTTGCTTAGTCTAACGTAAATATATATATATAGAGATATGATTGATGTTATAGTCTTATTAGAATAGCTGAACTAATTATTAGAGGAGCCGCAAAATTATTCCAGCTATGTTAAAATCTCTATCCTGATTCTAGATTTGACCGAACTAAACTTCTTGTACTAGAGCAAGCCAATTACTCAGAAAATTAATTCGTCTATCAACTCACCCACGGATTACTATAACTATTTGTTTCATATGTATTGTATTGTATTGTATTGTATTGTATTGTATTTGAACACTTGTTATAGCGCCCCTACCAGATTGCCCATTCAGAGGCGCTCCCGACTACTGCGCGGATGCTGAATCGGACTTTCACGCCGAAGCGCATGAGCAATTGCGAGTGAAGGACTTGCCCAAGATCCCTACGCGGCGACTTTGAGGTGGATTCGAACCCGCAACCCTCCAGCTGCAAGGCACCTATACCACCGCGCCCCAGTATATTGTATTGTGTTGTATTGTATTGTATTGTACTCCACGTTTATATTGCGACCGAGCCACCCGCAGTAAAGATCCGATAAATTAATCTCTGATAAACCGACCGACCTGGAATCGAACCCGGGCCGCCGGCGTAGAGAGCGGGCTACCAACCCACTCGGCCACTCAGGATCTCTAAAATGTGTGCCATATGTGCCATGTGACTGTCAAGTGAAAAGCCTCAACGTCAAGCTCTTGGTGCCTTGATCGCGCATCAGATAAATACGTGGCCGAGCATGTGTTAAATGATTTCAATCGTAAAACGACATCCAAGACCAGTTTAACGATTCAGAAGCACTTGTCCGTTTGAATGGGCGCCATGCCATTTAAGGTTCCCGTGCACGAACCGTGTTAGCCCGAGATTTCAATATCTGAAATAAGCCATCTTCTTGAAGCAACCTCAATCCGCATGGCCTTTTACAGAGCCGCATAAGGCGCGCATTCTACGCTCTTACCAGTGTACAATGTACTTGGCCAACAACTGATGTTTACTGATGATTAACTGATGTTTAAGGTATATTCTAGTAACAATAATGCCTATAATGGGGATGAAACATACCAGTCAGTTAATAGTATGAGCACATCATAGCACCAAGGAGCCTAAAATACTGTTTTGATCTTGGTCATACAATCTGCTACTCTGTATCTATTCTTCATCATACACGAAAGTTGATACAACATTCACGAATCAAGACAATCTATAGCTCTTTACGACAAAACTTTTGGACCGTTGAACCCTAATAAATAATTTCCGTTAAGCACGTAGGACAGATTGTCTGAGGCCCGAGAGTAGGTGTGTTAGCTGTGGGTGGTCGTCTTGGGTGGAGTATTATAATTGTTAAATTCGTTTATTGGTACACAAAAGCAGCTAACACACCTACTACCTATTACTTTCAGATAAGTGTGCTTCAAACGTCACTATAACGGTGAGTGCGTAGTATAACTGTGTCTACAATCAGGTTGATGCATCAATCTTTGAATTCGGTTCTGACATTAGATAATTAAAATTCATTGACATCTTCAAAAAAGTGTAGAATTGTGACCCTATTTCGCTATCAGGAAAACAATGCAGCGGCCCGACGAAGGGCAGAAAAGTTGTGGAGTCGTTGAAACCTGTCGATTTTAAGATGCGAAATAAATGCATATAACCAAATTGCATGCAAAACAATTTAAATCTCTTAAATAAATTTATCGGCGCCACACAAACGCTGGACCAGGGAGACAAGTTTATCCTGATTTTATATAATCAATTCTGCAATAACGAGGTTCTTTTGGCCGTTTCTTTGCCACGTCCAAATACGGAGAAGGTAAAACAATTAGTCCCTGTGGAAATTGTGGGTGGTCGTCTTGGGTGGAGCATTATAATTGTTAAATTCGTTTATTGGTACACAAAAGCAGCTAACACACCATAACTGATTATACCTAATTCAAAATATTAAGCAAAGATGGTGTGCCTGAAAAATTTATAAAGAAAAGAACAAAGACATAGAAGAAAATCTAAAAGAATACGAGGGCGAATCCATAGAAGACTGAAAGACAATATCATACAGAGCGATAAACGACATCGTCCACCATGATAGAGAGTACTTACTAGGAATCCGTGTGTAACAACGGATTTGATAGAAGAGATAGAAGAACGGTGGAAATGGAAACACCAAAAGCACCGAAAAAGCATGGCAGGAATATAGAAGATTAAGAAACAAACTGAGCAGAACAACAGAAGAGGCAAGTGAAAAATGGTGGGGCGAGAAATGTAAAGAGTTAAGAAGACATGAAGTGCATGAAAAGGTAAAACCGAGGAAAGGAGGAAGAGGTTAGCGACAAACAAGGTAGACTTCTAAATGAAATAAATAAAGTTAACAACTGATGGAAGGAGTACGTGGAGGAACTCTTCAGAAGTAAATATGGAGCATCGCACGACAATCATGGACTGGAGAATTAAGAGGAGACTCGAGAGACAGAGAGAGTAGTATAGTGGCCCACAAGTGCTGGGAGAGGATGTAAGAGCGGCCATAAAGGGACTGAAAAACAAAAAAGCAGAGAGAATAGACAACATACCAACAGAGATGCTCAAAAGTCTGGTGGATGGAGCCATGAAAGAACTAATAAGGATATGCCAAGATATATGCAACGGGAGTATGGTTGGAAGATTTCCTGCAATCCGTAATAATTCCATTTAAAAAGAAGGAAAATGCAACAACATGCGAGGGTCACCCATGCGTCAAAAGTCAAAGAGAGTGCAAGTAAAGACAGAGGCAGTTGAGAGACGATCAATTTGGTTTTAGAAAGGGAACGGGAACAAGGGACGCGATCGGAAAACTAAGAATGAATGGTCAGGATGTGGATTATGTGGACGTGGATTATGAAAAACCAGTTTATAGAGTTATCTGGAGAAGGCGATTAAATGCTTTGAGGCATGAATAGATTGATAGGAAACTTATACATGGGGCGACAGTTGCGGATTAGAATAGATGAAGAGTTTTCGGAACCAGGCAGAGTGGTATGAGAAAAGAATGCCCACCGTCACCATTACTATTTAACATCTATTTAGATGAACTTGTAATAGAAACAGTAGAGAATATGGAGGAGGGGATAAAGGTTGGTGGAGCATTGAGGTTAGCAGATGACCAGGCAATGTTGACGAGAAACCAGAAAGGTCTACTGGAAATTATAGACTGAATACAATATCAACCGAATACGGAATGAAGACAAATAAGACGAATGTATTAAAGTACACATTGTAGCATAAAAGATATAACAGGTCAAAGGATTCTGCTACCTAAGGAGTATGATAACCAGAGATGTAAAATGCCACATAGAATTGAAAAGAAGGATAGCAATATAAAAGGAGGCATTCTCAAACAGGAGAGAATTACTTAGAGAAAAACTAAACAGGATTCTGAAAATAAGACTGATATAAATGACATTTATATGGAATGTGTTGCTGTCCATACAGGGACTTGTAGAACCCTGCCGGATGGCTCACAAGTAAAGAGCGCAGCAAAGGGGCAAAGGTTAACTCTTGGTCTAGTGTAACTCCAAGGTCAAGGACAACAGAGGAAAAGACAAATTGAGGGAAGTCTGCAGCAATGGTGGATGCTGCTGCCGAGTGCCCAGCCAGAGAAATTGGGTTTTTGATGGGTTGAGGCGCAGGCGGATCGTTGATATCCACGCTTCCAGGGCACCGAGCTCATTGCTCGAACAGCAGTGGCGTTAGCAGCAAGGCAGTGCAGGTAGGCCTGAACGTCATCAGCGTACAGGTGACCTAGCACAGCAGAAGCAGTATGTAGGGAACCAATTTCAGAGGTGTAAATGATGTAAAGAACGGGACCCAGCACCGAGCCCTGCGGAAGGCCGTAAGGGGCAGGGACCTATGAGGACCTGGAGGGACCATAGACCACACAGAAAGAGCGTTCACTGAGGAAGGAACCCAGCCAACTAAGAAATTTACCAGACAGGCCAAATGAAATTTGTAGCCGCTTAAGTACAATTTCATGAACGACAGTGTCGAAAGCAGCACTAACGTCGAACAAGGTCAGTAGAGTGAGTTGCCCCAAAAATGTCAGAAAGAAGACGGAGCAAGAGGGTTTCAGTGGATTGGCCTTTCCGAAAACCGGATTGGCACTCTGGAAGCATCTGATTTGCCTCTAAATAAACAGTAAGCTGATAAGCAGCAATCTTTTCAATAAATTTCGACAGAATTTAAATATTAGCAATAGGTCGAAAGTTGACAGGATCAGATGAGTCGAGTCCGCTGTGCATGATGACAGGAACCAGGATTGAGCACTTCTGCGACGGTGGTAGAACTCCATCCGCGATAGACCGGTTGCACAGAACAGTAAGAAACGGTAGTAGCACATCGACAAATTCTTGTAGCAGAAACGTCGGGAGAGGATCAATTTCACAAGATTTTGATGGAGAGGAGAGAATGATGCGGCGCAGCTCTGCATTGGTGACGGCGACCATGGTAGAAAGACTGCAGTCTGTAGGGTGGTAGACCGGTGGGGTTCAGGGTCAACCCTTTTTCAGGGTTCCTGCCGAGCCTGTCCACCTCGCGTAGCGCCCTAAGGTGGTACTTCGGCCAAGACCTTCACCACTGATGGCATAGCCTCAGCAGGCACTCCCCTACTGACTGTTGCAACCCCCTCACCACGTTGAGGTGTGTGTGACTTTGAGGGGGATTATCCCCTTACCAACCAATTAATTAACTCAAGAAAAGGTTACGGTGGTAGCAAAATGTTATTAATCGGACAGAATCGATGAAAATATTAAATTGTTTACTCTCGATTTTATGTTGGCAGAGTACGAGACATTTATTGCCCGTGTCACTTTATTAGCTGTAGTAATAATCATTGCATTGTTTATTTAATCTTACCGTCCATCCCTGCGTAGTACCACCGTCTCAACTTTCCTGAATAATATTAACTAACTAGTTGTGCTACTCGTGCATTCGAACGAAGCAATCTACTGTTTACCTGCAGATTCTAGCAGGTCATTGCTTGTTCAAGTGTTGACCATGAAAATTTCATATCAAATAGGCCGGGTTCACAGCAATTAGGGCAATAAATGCTGATAACAGTCCGAACTGTGTCCTAACCAAGGACGAAACAGTTCAATGTAAGTCTATATAATAAAATATGCTGATACAAATAGGTACACCTTTGATAACTGCAATTCAGATTACGTTACTTAAACTTGCCAGACTGGTCAGACCCTCATTGTCAGACAATCACTTCGCTCGTGCACTGTGTGACGGTATATAACGTTTATTTAACGACGCCGTCATATCGGTAAGCGTGTGTGTTTATAGACTGCACATTGGAATTGCGAATCAAATTCTTTGAATTCTAGATGCGCCTGATAATTCACAAGCCGTTTTGCATTTTGCATAAAAAGTGTGGCAACAATTAATTTATTGGATGTAAAATAATTATGTTATAGGTAATATATTATTATATATTTTAATTAGTTAATCTATGTATATTACGGACCCTTTAATAATTTTATTTCCATCACATCAGGTCAAATCCGTCGCATAAGCTCTTACCATAAAAAGAAATGCAAATTTAGTTTTTCATAAAGCCAACAAACTTATGTACAGACTGCTCTGTTCTGTTAGTAGTTAACTAGTTAAGATTGTTTCAATTGCATAGCATGTAAATGTACAGCGCAGTGCGTTTGTCAGGCGCTAAATTAAAGAAAAGATATTATTATTATTATTATTATTATTATTATTATTATTATTATTATTATTATTATTATTATTATTATTATTATTATTATTATTATTAAAATGGTTGTTTCAATATTTTTTTATTATTATAATAAATAACAATATTTATTCTCTCAATCAATTAACATCAATACTGAGAACTACAATAGACGAGGATGCAGTAGCTGTCTAAAATGAACGTCAAGCCACCGAGTTGAACCGCTGGACAGTAATAGAGAGACGATGCAGCAAGAAGCAGGTCTCTCTGTTGTCTTCTGTCGACTGCGTCAGACTACGAACTAGATCTGATATAAAGTTTTTGCCTGTGGTGTTAATTGGACCTAAGGACTCGAGAGCTAGAGCCACGTATTATTATTATTATTATTATTTTATTTTTATTATTATTGCTATTATTATCATTATTATTAAAAAGGTCGTCTCTCTGATTTCTTGCGTCGCCATTGTCAGATGACTGTGATAAATTCAAGGCCTCTTGAGTTAATGACCCCGAAAGTTTCCAGGGCCAGCGGGATGAAATCATGTGTGTCAAGAAGGGACTAGTATTTTTGGTTCTTTCTGTTGTCCGCAATTTCTGCTGCTGCTCCTGCTGTAGATAGGAAGACGCTAGTGTGTCAACTACACTTTGCGTCCCATACGAGGTTATTATCCCGATAGCGCATTGGATAACACACTGGCATAGAGAGCGAGAGGTAACGAGTTTGATTCCCGTAGGCGGACATGCTTTGTAGGCTGCTATTAGCGCCTTGTATTGCAGGCTATCTGTTCTGTTAACAGTTAAGATTTATGTCTTCTATCATTTGCTGTTTCAATTGCATAACATGTACAGCGCAGTGCGTTTGCCAGGCGCTTAATAAAGAAAAGATTATTATTATTATTATTATTATTATCATTATTATTATTTTTTTTTAAAAAATATTTAGAATGTAAAATATCCGGAATGGCCCTATTCGTCTGTTTCCTGGCTGGTGAAAGTGCCTCTGAACGCCACCGCGTTAAACCGTTGTATTGTTAGCGAGAGGCGTTGGAATAAAAAAGATGTTTCCCGCTGGTCCCCCGTGGCGGTGCAGAGCTTTTGTCCCAGGACAAAATTATTATTATTATTATTATTATCATCTTATGTTGTTGTAATATTCGTTAATTAATTCAAAATGAATTTCGCAGCAAGATCACACAACAGAAGTCGAATTTAACTGTATGGCAGACTGATATGCACCTATATTACAGTTGCCCCTATTCAACCTATAGGGCTAGCAGGTATCGAACCCGCGTAGTCCTTATCTCAGCGTCAGCGTGTTGCCATTCAACAATCTCCTCGCCCCTATGTCTATAGCATGACACAAAATTTTAAAATTATTACATATATAACGTTTCACAGTTTATAATGATGTTTGCTATTAATTTAATATACAAGCTGCCTTGTAGATTGTTTCGTTAAAAAAAATAGATATATTGTCAACTTATTTTAATTTAAAATTTTCATCAATAAATAAAAAATAGAGAATTTTTAAGTTATCGTTCTAAAAGCTTCCAATATAATTAATTTTGGTTAGAAAGGTAAACCAAGCATTTTATCAGAAATATCATAATTAAATATCTTTGGGCTTTAGGACTTGAAGATACAGCTGAAAGAAGGTCGTCACGTGCTCTGAAATTAATATAAACCCAAAAGTTAAAATAAACATGTATAAAACTGAAACAATAAGCAAATAATCGTAAATTCTGATGTTAAGTCGAATCGGGTAAGAACGTTAATTTTTCCGACTCTAAACACGAATGTATCTGTATTTATGAAAACAATTAATGAAACTGGCCTCGAATACGATATATATAGGAAAAATGCACCAAAAATAAAACAATATTCTACAATATTTCTGTTTAATTTTGCACAAAGGAAATTTTTAAGCTAACATTTTGTTTAGCTCAACTTACCTAAATATAACAACTATGAAACCATAATACGAACTATATATAAAATTAACTATTTTTCTAGGAAAGAGCTCTGAAAACTTACGTATGCATGCAGGTTGATAACCTTACATCTAACTACGACAAACGTGACCTGTTCATAAACACTTTTATATTAAATTCTCTCTTGTTATGAAGCTTCATAAGAAGAGAGAATTTGCAATCTCTGTGTGCTGTGTCTTTTAAGTTATCCATATATTGGAAGCTTTTAGAACGATAACTTAAAAATTCTCTATTTTGTTTAGTTGTATCTTTTTCACATAGGCTTTTATACACTATCTTTAAAATTACCTTTGGAGATGATGTATCGTAAAATAGAGAGAACTATTTTAATTTGTTTTAAAAGACACAGTACACAGAGATTGCAAATTCTCTCTTGTTATGAAGCTTGAAACAGGTCACGTTTGTCGTAGTTAGATTTTAGGTTATCAACCAATCTATAATAGCAATCGTATTCAGATTGCTGAACTTCACGCGTCGAGAAGCATATGTCTGAATGAATTCTTGTAGCTATCATTTTAAAGGAGATAGATAAAAATGGTAAAATAAAGAAATTCAACTGTTACTTTGAGAGCATACAAACAGACTAGAACATTATGTAATATAAGAAATACCATAACACTTTTATATAACACTTACTTGTGCAACGTAGTCTAAGGTTGAAAAAAACGAATGGAATGAAGAATATGAATCCTGCCGCTACAAAAACCACAGCAAAGAGAAATTCTATTTGTGGATTGGTTATGATCGGCACAAAAACGAGAAATACTGATGCAAGGAACACCAGTACTGGTATAATTAGCGGAATCTGAAACAGAACGTCGCAATGTGTTAAAGACCATTTAACCTGTTCAAAACGTTAAAATGGTGCAGTGGTTATTAAATCTAAAGTAAAAAGATTAAATTAACTTAATTTTTAATTCATAGCATTGGTATAAGTGTTGAAAAGAGACTTAAATATTGTGGCATGTTTTATATAAAGAATTATTATAAGATTTATTATTACAATTATACCTTTACTGGCCGAGGAACGTCCTTATAAGGCTTCACGAAGCGGAATATGATGACGGCCAGCATGTTCAATCCATAAAAAGCCCACAGGAGGAAACTTATGAAGTCAATGAGACTTTCTGCCTCACCAGGTATAAGGAAGATAATTGCTATAAATGTCTAATATAACAAACACATTTAATGTTATGAGTAAGCATAAAATTATTTAATCTGGTATTGTATTTTTTCAACAGTTCTTTTGATAATCTTTGTAAATGTTTCTGTGGGTGTCAAGCGACAGCGATTTCGCGGTTTTCCTGTTGTAAAACAGTGCGAGTCTCAAGTTCTTTACATTGCATACCGTCTTTCCGACTGACATTGTTCAGTCGTTGTTGTCACTTGTACTTGTTAAAAGTGGAGCTGAAATCTAGGATCAATCAACCACTAGTCGACGAAGAACACTAAACAAGTTGTCGATGGACAACCGATAAAATAGAAAGACAACAACCTCATTCAAAATGTATTAGATGACAAAATTTGGGTCTTGGTTACTTAAGGACGAGTTTAAACGACTGAACAAGCAGAAGACATCTGGCAGATATTCGAAATTAAGATAAAAAAAGAAAACCATTACCAGATTAAATAATTTTATGATTACTCAAATAACTTGCCGGAATGATATAATACAAGACATGGAAACGGTAGAATACGACATAATAGGACAACAAATTTAAGTGGGCAAAAGAAACAAGGTAACTCTTTACTCTATCTGAAGCTGACAACTATAAGTGCTATGCTTAGAGCAAAAACCAAGACAGCTTAGATAGTTAAGAACGAGGATTGGCGGTTAAGGAACTAACAACGATCTTCCAGTAAATGAAGTACAAGAATTTTTTAAAATAAAAAACAATTATACTATTGCAAATAGTTGTTTTTACGGATGTCAGTATCTCTTACTGTCAGTATAATAGCAGGCGATGGTGTGTATTTTTTTACGTGGACCATAGCTAGTACTTCTGGTAGATGCTCGTTTCTTGCAGCCGAAAACATCAATCTGCATATACACCAATTATTCGCGTAGAAAATCATACCAAGTGTACTTTCGTAGACAAATAGCCTAGCTATATCGAATAACATCGATCACGCGTCATCTTCACGCGTCATCATCATCATCATCGTCGTCATCATCATCATCATCATCGTATAGCGAAATAATCATACTACAAATTCATCGCTAATGTTCTTGAACTGTTGTATTAGAGCTACAAAGATTTGGTCTCAGCATAGCAGTTATAAATTTATATTATTCAAGTAATTTTTGATAGCCAACCAAGGGGCCAAGTATTTTGTATAATACATCTTCTTCAAATCCGTGAGATGGTTATAATTGTAATTTTGTAGTCTGTTTTGTCAGTCGGTTTTAACTGGACCGTCAACTTAAAATACGGATGGTAATAATTTCTTAAAATTGTTTATAGACAATTGTTACTAAATACCTTCCTCCAGAACAGAGAATACCATTCCCAGCACCGAAAGTAGACATTGCTACAAATATGGGAATTAGCCAAGCTGCTCTAGGTATGACAAATTCTGCCCATGTCTGAAACATAGCAGAAACATTAGGCTTAAAGAATACTCGAAGGTTACACTTTTTATAAGTCCATCTATAACAATGTTCGTCAGCAGTGACGTAGCCCAGAGGTTATTAACCTTTTTTTGTCATACGACACGCCTAAACATGCAAATAAATTTGTCGACACATGCAATAATAAAACGTGAATATCGTTAAAATAAATTTTTTTAAACCAATTCATTTATTCGCAATAATACGTCACATGGTACGGCTCAAGTTTCAGCCTGCCGACTAGAAGATGTTTTATGACCTATGTGTGGCTGTGCCGATTCTTCTCTTTTCTCATCCGTGCTTCAAAACCCCAGCCATGTCCTAAGTTGTCTACTGCCTCCTAAAAAGAATGTTACCTACTCACTCCTCTTCACATAATCGTGAGATCCTGCATGTGGATTTATTACGAGAATGTTATTTAATTGGCCATATGTTGCTGATCTTTCTTCCTACTTTAAACTTACTCTCTCACAGATGTCTGCTTTATTATATAGGCCTATAATGATTTATTGTGATTTATGTGATTCTGTGATTTACACTCTTAAATTGTTCTTATCCGATGTTCGTTTGCAGGCGGTACAATAAAGCTATAACTTATCCTGAGTGGCCGAGTGGGCGAACCCGGGCCGCCCGCTCGTCACGGCGGCGGCCCGGGTTCGATTCCCGGTCGGTCGGTTTATCAGAGATTAATTTCTCGGATCTTTAATGCGGGTGGCTCGATCGCAATATAAAAGTGGAGTACAATACAATACAATACAATACAATACAACACAACACAGTACAACTGGGGCGCGGTGGTATAGGAGTATGTTCGGTGCCTTGTAGCTGGAGGATTGCGGGTTCGAATCCACCTCAAAGCCGCCGCGTAGGGACCCTGGGCAAGTCCTTCACTCGCAATTGCTCATGGGCTTCGGTGTTAAACTCCGATTCAACGTCCGCGCAGTAGTCGGGAGCGCCTCTGAATAGGCAATCTGGTAGGGGCGCTATATCAAGTGTTCAAATGCAATACAATTCAATACAATACTTCTTTACAATCGAAATATCCGCATGTTTAGGGAATTCCAAAGCTTCTGCTCAAAAAACAAAAATTAACCTAGAAAATCGCTGATTTCATTTTTACGAGCTTACCTCCAAATGATTGATCCAATTATTTTAAATACGAATTCAGTAACGTTGTATTGTATTGTATTGCATTTGAAGCCAATTGCGATTTCGTAACGTTTTTATTTACATGTTAGAGTTAGATTTTATACTATTTTTTTTACTTTGTGCGGTTTTTATATTAGTTTATGAATTTTAGACTTTAAAAAATGTTAGACTTCATAAAATGGTATTTCTCACAATACGTCATAATAATTTACATTTTACTCACAACTGCTACAGCCGGTGATGCTATTAATTCCTCGACTGTCATAACCGTGAAGTATGAAATATTAGTGAGTATGTAGACCACCATCACTAAAGGAACACCAATGATGATAGACAAAGGAAGGTTCCTACGCAGAAAGACCAAGCAGATTCATCAATTGGGTAATTCAGTATAAAAAATCACATTTTTGAAAAAAAGGAAACAACCTTAAATTGATAATTGTTTCCTTTTGTCCTGTGTAACAATGTAATATTGCCACAATAAACGTTGAACGTCTTAGATAATGACGAATCTACCCAATACAAGTCCATTTACTTTTATGCCTCCCGAGGTGAGAATTATTTATGAGTCAGCAACTTGTCCAGTGTTGCTACGCAGCGGATTGAGGTAAATTCGAACCCACCACCCTCCGGTTAAAAGGCACTAAGAAATTCTTCACCTCTCTGGGTCTACAATTTCCTCTTCCATAATATTGCCACAACAGTTCTTTACAAAACAACAGTTTTGGCCACTTGAGTACAAGTAGGCGTTTAGCCGCTTCAAACACTTTCCTCCTCAACAATGCAACCACACTGAGATTGTAAAGGATCACAAGTGAAAATACATTTTGAAACGCTTCTGCACTGTCAACACTTTACTTCGGACATTTAACTAGCGGAGTTAAATCACGACCGTATGCATCATAAGTCTTTGATATTTAAAAATTTGAAATATTTTATTTATGAAAAGTATTCTTTACCTCTCTGGTTTTATAATTTCCTCTGTCATAAAATTCGCAGTGTTCCTATAAAAAAGTAACACTCTTTGTAAACTGAAGCAAAACAAATATTAATAATTGGCCAAGTAATGTGAACAGGACTGTTTCGGACAGCAACCTCCAACTGTTGACAAGTTCATCAATGCTCTCGACCTGCCGGAGTTGGTTCGAGGTGATACCCCGGCATCTGAAAGTTCGTCTGTCATGCTAGCTATTCCGGCAGTCCGCTAATTCCGGACTGATGACTAATTAACACACAAAGATAGTCAGACTACCATTTTAAATTATAGGGAATAAGAACTGATTTTAATCATTATGGCTTGCCAGATTTCAAAGTGTTATAAATTATGAGCCCCCAGATTGAAACTAATTATTTGTTGAACAGGAAGCAGAGAGGTAATAGGTTATGGCTGCTGAAATGTGTAATAATTCAAGCATAACTAAGGTAACTTTGCATGCTAAGGTCATGCTCAGTCTAAGAGTAAGTCCAGAATGAGCAATCAATAAATTTGCCCCCTTATCAACTGGAGACCAACTAAAGTTTATGTGATTGGAAATCAGAATGAAGTTGCATTTGAGCAGTTAACACAACGAAAGAGCAAGCCAAAAATAAACATCAAATTTAATAGTATGTTAAATTTTACACTACCATAATCAATAAATCGGTATTTATTGATTTTGAAGCATTATTTTCATCAATCCAGCTTCTATTGAATGGAAACTTAGCTTCATCCATGCATCCAGCTTGGTATACAGCTTCTATTTACGGGAAAATTATTTCAATCAATACAGCTTCTATTTCAATGTTTTAATCGGTCCAGCTTCCATTTAAAAGTGACAATATCAAACAACTTTGTAGACGAATTGTCGGTAGACGAAATGTCTGTAGATGAAGTGTCGTAGACTACAAGTCGGTAGACGAATTGTGACACCGTCAAAGCCACCTCAATACAAATACAACGCGTGCATTGCTCATTATTCTAAATGGAACCCAGAACCAGAATGACGAAGTAAGGCGGAACACGGTATAGAGGACCCCTGAATCGGGCCGGTACCAATTCCGCGGTGACACGAGTTTTTAAATGACGATAGTGACGAAATTCTCAGAACCGATCTTAACTGAATGCTTTGGTGGTTGTCCTGCAACACAGCTGTCATCATTGTTTCCCTGCGATAATTTATTTAGAGCATGAATCGCCTCGGCTGGTTATTTGTATGATTGCCCTGGTTACAGAAAATGCCAGGTAAATTGATAAGCTTTACACTATTATTTGGCGTTGTAATTCAGCAACCGGTGATCGGCTACAACTCAACTATTCTCGACCGACTGTAATTCCTTGTCTGTCAACGACCGACGTTCGACTCTCTGAACGACTATCGAATAACTTCATTAACACGGGAAAGGCCCGATCAAGTCGCAATTACATGGATCAAGCCGGCAAACATTACCGACTAAATGCATCGGTGAGCACGGTGCATTACTAACTGGTGTTGCTTGAAACATCTCTTGCATAGGAATTACTCCGAAATTGAAATGCAAAAGTAAAACAGAAAAATTACAAACGATAAATAATTGTCACGTTCTAATAAACGTTCTTAAAATCATATCTTAAATAAAATAATCAAAAGGAGATGTTAGGAGACTGAATTTTCGTAGAAATGAAATTCACTTTAACAATTTCTAACTTATAAGATTTTATCCGCTATAAAATCTGGATTCTGGA
The DNA here is from genome assembly GCA_020284085.1 of Aporrectodea caliginosa. NCBI lineage: Eukaryota > Metazoa > Annelida > Clitellata > Crassiclitellata > Lumbricidae > Aporrectodea > Aporrectodea caliginosa. The sequence goes on from JACEVL010000783.1 coordinate 936,574, forward strand.
TGAAAAATGATTGTATGAAGTAATTTCCGATCCTCATTTCCAAATTGTCTTATTGATAATAAAGCTTTCGGCCTTGCAACGAAAGAATTTAATCAGAATTTCATATCTACAAACTTATTACAACATATTATGTAACCTGATCATGATCTAATCATACCATCCATCATAAGCCCACATTCCGCTGTACAACCCAACTGCGATTTTACCAGGATTGGACTCGGTACGTTGGAATCCTTTGGATATATTCTCTGTGTAACCTGAAATTGTTTATGAAAATTGACATTTATTCCTCTGCAATTATTCCGTGTTTGCGCATCAACATACCAAGGCGAAAGTTTCACTTATTAAATCCAAGTAAAGTTTTTATGGTTGTACGAGTTTTAGGTTTTGTTAATTCTTACATTACAGCAACTTGGTTACGTATCCATAGTCCGAAGGTTCGATAGTCAGAAGATTTCATGGTTAAATCATATTTTACGTTGCTAAACACTTTAAAATGGAAGCTGGATTGATGAGAAAAATTATTCCCTAAATGTAAGTGGGATGGCGAAATATTTCTGTGTTTAAATAGAAGCTGTATTGATCGAAATAATTTTTCCTATAAATAGAAGCTGGATGGATGATAATTTTTGGAATAAAAGGGAAGTTGGATTGATTGAAAAAATACTTGATGAAGTGGAAGCTGAATTGATGATAGCTAGTTATAATGCACATTGCACATAGGGAGACTGCTTTACTTACCAAAGTCAAGTACGGCATTGAAGACATTAGACAAACTTATCAACGTTAAATACGGTTTTACCCGCTTCATTTATTGTAGCATGAACACAACTTTTACTTATCCTAACATTTTTTTCATCAGTTCAATTTCTACTGACGACACTAACCCTAACCCTAATCTTACCATAACCGACGCGAGAAAACCTACGGACTCCAATTCCAAATGTTTACCTACAGTGTAACATTTTTCATCATCCCAACATCCGGGATTATTTTCATCAATCCAATTTATATTTAAGCAAGCATTCTTTTAATCGATCCAATTGCTACGATCACTGGATCTTCAGACTATCGAACATTCGGACTATCGACCTGTTCCCCAGCAACTTGGAGCGGAATGGATAACAGTCAAGATTCTAAAACAATTCTCAGTCACACGGCATCTAATAATGGCTAAAGAATCTATTCCGACGTAGGTAGGCCTTTACTTTACTCGCTTTTAGAATTTTCAAATAAACGTCGAGAAACTTGTCAGCACAATAACTCATGGGCTCTGTGGGAGTTGACATCTCCAGTATAAATACTATGAAAGTGAATAAGTAGCCTGCTATATCATACATTTATATACAAAAATGTTTCTGTCAGAAAACTCAAAAGTCTGGAAAGCATGATGTTTCGAACAATGTGACGAAGTCCATTCTGGCTGCTGTTTTTAATTGGTAAGATAGAGTTTTGAATGCGACTGAATTTTACAAATTTATGTTGTAGTAAGTACTACTCACCCGTACACAGCATAATAATGCCACCGACGATTATGACCCCGAGAGCTGTTAATTTTGCAACAGTGAAGATAATCTGTATTCTTGATGCTAGTCTTGTGCTGTGTATGTTGATCCAGGCTAAAATAACTAACAATTGAACATCTCAGTCATACACAACTTATCTTCAGCAGGCTCACAAATGTCACATTATCTTCCTGACTGTTTAATCAAAAACTGAATATGCAATGTGACAAAATTTAGATACAGAAATCCAATTCAGCTATAATTTCGGTTGTAAACGGAAAGCGCATTGTTTGAATCCTTATTGCCCCATATCGAAAGTTTCACAGGAAGAATTGTCGGGGTCAGTGCGTTCAGGAAAATTTACTGCATGAACTGAGAAAATAGGAGTGGACTGGAAAGAGGTGAAGGAGGGCGTAAATATGGAAGGAAGATTGACAAAAGCAAAAGCTTCGCAGGTGACCAGACAATGCTAATAAAAACGATGGATACGCTAAATAAGATCTCGAAGGAGCAAGTTGAAGGAGAGAGCGAGACAACATGACGAATGGATACATCGGACGTACGTACCTGCCTAGGAAGGCAGAAAACCAAAAGAGGAAGTTCACCAACGTTTCTTTAACCATTTATCAGTCACGGGTATATGCTGAAATGACTTAGATGTTCTATTGAATTGTTGAATAAATAGATAGTTTGTTTCCAAAAAGCACATTTTTTATTTCAAAGTCAGTTTTCGCTCACTGTCAAATATTGCAATGATTGTTTCAGATATTTTACATGGAAATAAAATAAAATAAAAAGTACTTCATAAACTTTCAGAAAGCATTTAGGAAGCTTGGGGTGCTAAAATAGTTCGGAGTAGGAAGAGACATTCGATCGACACCATTTTCCTTTTTCTGCTTATGGACCCCATAAGCCAGAAAGAGGAAATAAAGAATTTATAATGCAAAGTGCCTGTGCCGGCCTATCTGGACACCAGTGGACAATACCAATCAAAATATTTGTTATGATCCGGTTTTTTAACCATTATTTGTTACCATTTTTTTCCACTCTAAAATATAATTATAATAATAAAAATAATAATAATAATAATAATAATAATAATAATCGTGGCACTTTAGCGGAGCCAGACCTAAGAGAGATGTGACACGAATGGCATTTATGACGTTAATTTTACATCTATTGATGTATTGATGTTGATTGATGGAGAGAATAAATATTGTTATAATAAAAAATATAATAATAATAATAATAATCCCCTGCTCCTAAATTAATTTTTTCCAAATCCTGAGGGATCATTGATACCTCGGGTAAAAAAAAAAATAAAAAAAAAAAAAAATAATAATAATAATAAGGAGGGCATCTGGGCGCTCTCTGCGTCACCATGCCATTAATGACATCATATGGCGCGCCCTGCTCAAGGCGGACGTCCCCAGTACCAAGGAACCAGCGGGCCTGTTTCGAGCGGATGGCAAAAGACCTGATGGGGCCACCCTCATACCATGGATGGGAGGGAAGTACCTGGCTTGGGACGCAACGGTCGTCCACACTTGTGCGGCCTCTTACATCGCAGCCGGCTCGGTCGGACCCGCTTCTGTGCAGGCGGCCAACCGTAAGATCCAGAAGTACCAGGGGCTTCCTACATCTCATCTGTTTCAGCCCGTGGCCATCGAGACTTTGGGCCCGTTCAATCCTTCGGCTCTGGAATTCATAGGTGAACTAGGCCGTCGTATGTCATTCGTTGGTGGCGACAGACGCGAGACATCCTTTCTTTTCCAACGTCTGTCTGTTTGCGTCCAACGCTATAACTTGGTCGCATTCAACGGCACTTTTCCTGCAAACCCTGAAGACGAGGCCTGACCCTCCAGACAAATTTCCTGCTCCTTATAGCAATTTTTTATAAATCCTGAGGGATCCTTGATACCTCGGGTAAAAAAAAAAATAATAATAATAATAATAATAATAATAATAATAATAATGATTCTTTAATGAAGCGCCTGACAAACTCACTGCGCTGTACATGTAATATGACGATTAAACAATTCACAAGAACCCAAATTACAGAATTCATAAATCAACAATGCGGTTTATTTTGGCTACCGGTAAAAAATCAGTTTTTTTTTATATCGGTAATAAATCATGGAACTAGGATTAACTTCATTAACTTCAAGACTTTCGCCTTTGATATCTACACTTTATTATATATTGACGTTATTTTGTCACTGATTAGCACGTTTACTCATTCGCATGCAATTGGACCAACACAACATGCTGGTAAACGCTACTTACGAAGAAAAATGATTGCTGTTGTTTTCCTGACGTGCGTAGGTGCTTCCCCACATTCGTCCTTAAAAATCGGAGTCATGATGTACTGGGCACAAGTGAGGGTTATTGTAGCCATGCTGGCAGGCCTGACTAGAATGCTGTTTACCCACACGTAAGTGTAAGAAAGCACTGAACCATAAGCTTCATTTAGGTACGTATAATCTGCACCAGAATTCTTCACAACTGTCCCCAATTCTGCGTAGCAAAATGCTCCTGTTTAATTACAAAAATTATATATCAGTTTTCGAGTTTCCAAATATAAATACAGTACAAATTACATGAGATTTTTGGTAAAATAAATATCTCTGATGTTCAACTATCTAAATTAGGGGTGTGGGCTTAGTTTAGCACACACAACTCCGCTAGATAGTTAGTATTCTTTGGTCACAAAATTAACCACATGCATCCTACCAGAATTGGGACAAAAACCGGATGAAGGTCAACTTGTCATTATCTTTTATTATCTATTCTGTCTCACGTCCACATTGTGAGAGGAAGGCTAGAGATATCTATTAACTGAATCACATCTCATATCCAGCACCGGCTTCGCTACAATCTGAATAAAGAAATTGTTATTTATAAGAGGTCAGATATAGATAACCAAAAGGGCAGATATTTGTTTCGAGATTTCTGCTTTCTTGCATCCACCCTGGCTAAAAGAACTACACTAAGAAAATTCAATAGCAAATCATAGCTGTGAAGTGACCCCACTCCTGTGAAGTGACCCCCAAGCCTCTCGGGTATCATGACGATACTCTTAATTTTAATATTTAATTTTAATTTTGTGACCAATTTTGTAATTTTGTAACTATCTAGCAGAGACCCTTTTAAAAAAATAATTGGTCGAGTTTGGACACTGACAGTCCGAAATCTGGTTGTGGAAAAGCAATAAATAAACAAGTTAAATTGTAACTTGTAACTTGTAACTTGCAAGTTGTTATCGTCAGTTTACGACGCATGCTATTCGGTGGGATAAACAAGCTTTCATCGCTCTCCTCTGTCAATTGGCATGTCCTCCGTCTTTATTTAGTCAATTTTTTTGGTTATGCAGTTGTGATCTGGGCTTGTTTCTCTTTCGTTCGTGTGGAATTCGGTATTCGGCATTGTGGAATTCCTTTCGTATCAGACCCAAACCATGCATCAGGTTTTTTATAAGAGTTGTAACGATGCTTTCAACACATTTAACGCTGAGAGCGGATTTCGAGCCTCCTCTGTGCAAAAAATTAATTGATTCACAATTGTACAGCTCATGTGCTATATCTCATTTTAGCTGATCATCACAGCTCAGTATAGTGGCACTTAGTGAACTGAAAATAATAATCTTTTAAAATAATATTGCAATTTTATGTCAATATGATCTATTAGTTAGTTTGTCTACAAATCGAAATGAGCACTTACCAAGCATTGAGATGATTCCACAGAATGTCCAGCTTATCATGGACAAACCAACGCTACCAGATCCGATTGCCACCCCCTTTGGAGAAATAAAGATACCTGAGCCTAAAACAAAGGCAACCTGTTTAAACGAGCTGTTGTTACAGAATTGCGGGAATTGAAATGGTAATTAATAATAATATGAATATAAAAGGCGTCTATGCATGTATGATGGATTGAATCATTCGCAATAAACAAATGGCGGATTATTTGCCTCCTCTGGTTATTTGCGCTGCCTTCTTTTCCGCCTTCTTTACGTTGATTTGCAAGTGCAATCAGAAAAAAGTATGTTAATTTCAGGAACAAGCTTTGCACTTGACTTCGTCAAATACTAATTTATTAACACCACAAACAAGGAGCATCTGCGACAACTTTCGTTAACACATCCTCAGTATTTGAAACTGTTCAAATTTTGCCGTACAAATTTCGCAGCACAATTTAAAATTCGTGCTTATCAAACAATTCAGCCGTCAGTTTATAGAAAACATTATGGCAATAATCTTCACAGAACATTGCCAAACTATGATTTCTTCAAATCTCATTGCGATCATACATTAAAGCATTTTAAACAGATTTATTAATAATACCGATTATGCTTCCGACGACGAACGCAATACCGCCGAAAAGTCCAATGTTTTTAGGAACCTCAACTTCACCGTCATCTTTCGTCGTTTCATTTTGAATGTCTGGATTCTCTTTAGTTAACTCTGGCGACTTTTGTATTTTGTCTTCAGACGTTGTATTACTACTTCTAGTAGAAAAGCGCTGCCTGACGGAGATGTTATATTCTTCTGTGAATTTCAATCAAATTAGTTGATAATAAAAGCATTAAAACAAGGCTTTCAAGGAAATTTTTGCAAAATTCTAATCTCTTGCAATAAGCCTAATATGATACGAAGGAATGCGTGTAACTTTTCATTGCGTACCAAAATAAAAGTAGAGAAACTATCAAGTAGGTGGATATGATTGATGAAAATATGTTACACATACAATAAACTTTGAGAAGATCAATACTTTATAACACTTTCTGGTTTTTTCGGTAACTGTCATGGGTTAACATCTTTCTCTATTCTGATGAATGAGTGATGATACCCTTACGTCAAAAGTTTCAAGAAGTTAATATCATCTATTTTTCAGCCATTTAGAGTGATATTATTCTTTTACCTTGCATTGTGGTCGTCGTTGCTGGCTTGACACTTGTGAATGAGATGAGACTGTGACTTCTCCGCAATTAAATCAACTAAATGCTTGGCTGAGTTTCAGATATATTGGCTAACAAACAATGGATGACACCACACGACCCGCATCGAGCTTCCGAATTAAACTAATTTATTTTAATTGAATCTAGCTAGTCTAACTTTATTCGAATGAATTCCGTGTTGGCTTAAATTAGAGACACCATTGGGTTAAATATACGAGCAGATCAAAAGTCTTCAATTATACTTTAAAATTGACATACACAATAGACTCTCATTGAAGGGTGACTGAGCGGTTGGACATTACCGCGTAATTTCCTGGCTATACTAAATTGTAATACACGGCTTTATTATTATCATCATCAGTACTGTAACACATCATCAGAGACTTGGCTGCGATGCCAGAAAGTTTTCCGCTGTCCTCGGTCATTTATCATGTACAGTGTTCCTTTAAATGTTAGTTCTTGTCATGAAACTGCTTTTTGTTGCTGCCTCTGTTTGATTATGCCGAGTGGCGTTACGTGGTACTAGCACGATGTTGAAATACTTTCTTGTCATTACACCCGATTTCGTGTGACTGTATTCTGCAATCTGTTAATCTGTTATTATAGAATTTTATGGCATTAATTTTATTTCCTTGTACAAGTTGTATTATCTGATCACTTTTCAAGTTTCTGTCGAATATTTGTGTTAAGCTGATGAAGACTTTCTGTCTGGATGTGTTTCTATACAGTTTTAGATGCAAATCTGTCTTATAGTATAGGTCTCAATGTTTTTATGGTAATTCCATCCAGTTCTCTGGGAATAGGATATGTGGTGTGAATCCCTCTGATAAACGCCAATATAAACTTAAATCGTTAGAGTTTTACATTGCATTCTAATTTTCCACATTCCATCATTAGATTTGCTGTCAGGTTGTTTGCTTTAATCTAAGAAGTTGATGAAGTCTTTCCAGATGTCTTAATAATTTAATTTCTTTAGACACAATCATGTTTTCATATAATTTCGTTTAGATATCTGAGAATATGATATGCGGACTGACAAACGTCAATATTAATTTACAGTAAAGTTACGTTTACGGAAACACGACCACCATGATTCTCTATAGCACTATGACAATATTTAAAATTGTTAACAGATTATTTCGGTGTTAAGAAATTGCTTTATATTCAAGTTGAGAAAGTGTCAAGCCTTCATTTCCTAGTGGACCTGGGAGTCGACCGCAATAAATCGACTCCCAGGTCTACTAGGAAATGGTCATATCAAGTCGAGTCCAGTCGTTTCTGCTTAGTGCAACTGACTCCGATGTCGAACCTGTGCAGAAAAGTGACTTCACAGTTGTTTTTCCAACAAGTCGACTTAAACCGACTTGAGACACAAAGAAATCTAAATTCATCACGTCACGCTATATAATGATCGTAAAGTCACGGCAGCATTTGAGCAGTTTTGTATTGCTTATTGCAAAAATGAATAGAGAATAGTGTGAACAGGTGTTTCTAAGATACATAATACAAACTGTGTTAGGGTTGTGTGAGGACAATACATCTTTTTATCTATAAACCTGATATAGTTGAGCGGGCGGTTTGTCTTACAGTATGTAAACATTGATTAAATATAGATATAGCACGTGCTAATAGCGCGAGAAAGTTTAGAAATTGCTTATGACAGTTTATTTGAATAATGCGGTTGTTTTAAAACAGTAGATAGATTGACAAGAAATGTTATAGATCTTAACGATGTACACTGAAATTAAGTTTTGAAGATATAATTTGATTGTCATCTCATTGAAAGAGTAAGTAGAATTATTCTTAGGCTGCGAAATTATATTGTATTATCGACGACGGTTGCGGCGGCGGTTTGGCTAAACAGTTACTTACTTAATTTTTATCGGTGTCGATTTATATAAATCATTTGTTATTCTATGTTAAAACGACATAGTCTAGGCAAATAAAATGGAAAATGCCGTGTAAGAAGCAAATCATGTTCATTTTTGGCAACATACTATTTTATACTAATTCGACCCTGCTGATTACGAAAATCGCTGTTGCCAAGCTGGATTTTTTTCCTCGAGGTCAAGAAAGCTTCAATCTAGCAAAAATCAGAGAAATATGTCCAGATCTCGCTAATAATTGTCTAAATCGGCTAATTCTTTCTTGCTTTTTCTCGACTCAATAAGGGCTACCTGTGTGGTAAGAAATGTAAGAGGATCCTAGGTTATTTTAAAGTCAAAAAGGTCAAATTCAGAGGAAAATCTGTGGAAATGGTCATAACTCAGTTAAATATTTTTCTATTTGGGTGATTCTTTTACCTTGTAGCTCGGGTGGATAAAAGCTACATTTGAAAAGACAGAGTACACGGTCAATTCCAGGTCAAAATCAAGGGGGAAAGGCCATAACTCACCCAAATATGTACGACGTCGTGTCACACCTTGAAATTGCGCCAAATGGCAATGTGAACGAAACAACGTCAGGTGGTTATTTGCAACGGATGTCGTGAATTGGTATGAAACTCCGCCTCTTATCTATAGATCCTTACATCGCATCTTGTTAAGGTGGAATAACAACATTATGAAAACCTCGGTATCCCTGGCTGACACAACTACTGTATCACAGGAACTGTTAGCAGCTTGCAACAAAATTTGACCTTGAACTGACCTCGGGTCATTTGATTTGTAAATGTAGCACTTATTGGCCTGAGTGAAAAGGCAAAAGAATCATCCAAATAGAACAATTATTTGTCTTTCCATTTCATTTTGACGTTTTCACCCTGAATTGACCTTGGGTAATGTTAGGTATTCAGCTGTCTTTCGAATGTAGAATGTAGCTCCTATCAGCCGAGCAAAAATTAAAAAGAATCACACAATTAGAAAACTATTTGAGTAAGTTATGGCCATTTCCAAAAATTTTTCCTGACTTTGACATTTTTTACCTTAAAATAACCTTGGATAGTTTTACATTTAGTAACCTTGTTTCTTACCACAGGTAGCCCTTAGTCGAGAACGAACAAGAAAGAATTATCCGAATTCAGCAATTATTGGCTGAGGTCTGGCCATTATTCACTGATTTTGCTAGATTTAAGTTTTTCTTACCCTGAAATGACCTTCACGTCAAAAATCCAGCTTGACAACAGCGATTTTCGTAATCAGCAAGGTCGAATTAGTGTAAAAAAGTATGTTGCCAAAAATGAACATGACTTGCCGCTTACATCGCTTTTTTGAGGGCTTTTTTTAGCTCTGTGCCTAGGGTAACACACGTTTGCTGCTAAATATACCCCGTTTTGTACACTTTATTTTACCAAATTCGGTTTTTATTATTATTATTATTATTTTTATTATTATACCTATTTAAGTCATGCAAAATATAACTTATTTATTTTAAATATAACACATTTAGTCCAATCATGCCACCAAAAATATGTTAGTGACTTTGACACAGTTGAGGAGCTGCAGCTACAACAAACAATGAGGGCCTTAGCAAACAGGACCAACTTCAGTTTCCAATGTCAACGGCTGAGATTTTGATACGCCACATCCAAAATTAAGTAGCGATTCATGTAGGCCTAGCCGTTTATTCGGAGATCCACTAGTCATGATCCTATGATTTAATAAAAATGGTCAAAATAATGTCACATCCATTGTACGACGGGAAGTGCAGGTTGATGAATCTGTATTTTATTTAACTTCCTGTGTAGTTGCAGAGTAATTGTACTATAGAAAGCCTACATTGCCCTGGCATGCCATGCATGCCAGGGCAATGAAGCAGGACGTTTAGGCGCCGCCGTTTTGGCGCAAATAAGCGTAGTAAATAATGTTATTTTTAAATTTGCAAATAAATATAAGTGGCATAGCCATTTTTGTGGTAAGTTGGATTTATGAAAATATAAGTTGGTAAATTAATGCCATCTTTTTAACGCTGTATAATTCTTTTGTAGGAAGGCAGTTTACCAATGTCCAGCCCAGCTTCCAGATATGTAAGGAGTAAGTTATTATTTTCATCAATCCAGCTCCTATTGAAACAATTATTTTCATCCATCCAGCTCCCATTTAAACAATTATTTTCATCAATCCAGCTTCCATTTGCGGAAACAATTCTTTCATCAGCAATAATTCTGTCATCAATCCAGCCACCACTTACCAAAGGACTTTCTCATAAAATCTAACCTCGATTGCGTGCTTCTGAGTATGGAGTAACAACTCAACTTGCGCGCTAACATACCCTGTCGGTTTAATTACGGTAGGTTTAGTGTCACTCGTAATGAAGCTGTATCGTCGATCCAAACGGTGGCGCCTAAACAGCCGGCGCCTAAACGGTCGGCGCCAAGACGGCGGCGCCAAACAGCCGTGCCGAAATGGGAGCGCCGAAAAGTCTCGTACCGTACCTTACAAGACGCTATCATATAATTATAACATCTGTGGCTTGAATCGATGGATGTCTTCATCAAGATCAATTTCAAACCGTCTTGGGAAGAATTTATAAGGTTACTAATTTAATATTGTAAATTAACATTAAACTTAGACTATCAGCTATCCAAACCACCATCCAAAATACTGGGGCAATTATGAATATTATGTTGCTAACAACAGAGGTGATGGTTTACATTGTTTCTCGGTATGAACATTAGCATGCTGTTGTTTATTGACAAATCACAATGTTACCAAATACTGATCGACTGCAATTAAACAGCACATTTTTTTAACCCATTATGTAACAAACATAACCTTTTCTTCTTTTAAAACTCACCGACGCATTACCACCAGATTGAGGCTTGTATTGAGTCAATAAAACAATTTGAATACACAAGTTTTTTTGTCTATTCTGCGGATACTTAGCAAAACTCACATCGGCAAAGTCAGTTTTCACAGACGATTAACGATGAGTAATTCATCTAACATGACAAGTCACTTTTTAGATGATGATTAGAATAATGCTAGCTAATAGCTGCTGATGATGATGATGGATGATGATGATGATGGCAGATGTGGTAGATTCGAACCTGCGACCCTCAGGTTACCGTTACACCACCGCGTCCCACTCTTTGTTCACTCTTTACATATTCTTTAAGTATATGAACAAAAAACCTCGTTCGATAATATATCTACTTAAGTACTGATCACTGTACGAGTCGTTGCTTTTTCTGGAATTGTGTCAACGCTCTCTTCTTCACTTTCTTCGCTTTCATCGTAAGTTTCATCTACATATTCCTCGTCTTGAACTTCCTCCTCGTCATCGTCAAGGCCATAATCCTGAAAGTCATATAAAAATGATAATATTGTTGTTATTAATATCTGGAAAAGCAAATGTGCTGTGCTATTTTTATTTTTTATTATTATTATTATTATTATTATTATTATTATTATTATTATTATTATTATTATAATTATTATTATTATTGCCACCTACTACTATTACTACTACTACTACTACTACCACTATGACTACTACTGATACTACTACTGTTACTACTATCACTGTTGTCATTATTATTATTATTATCTGCTATTCTGTTATTGTAGTTATTGTTATTATTGTTGTTATTTCACAACGCAACAATGTTATTGTACACGCCTGAGCGGTCGGGTGCTTGACGACGCCTCTTCTTCATCGAGCGCCACTCCGAAGCGGTTTGGGTCACTCCGCCGACAAGGGTTCAGAGGTAACGGGATATATACGCATAGTATTTAATGCTAAACGCCTATATAGCCAATATAAGACCAATTCCAGAAAGGGCATTGCAAACTCTACAACAATGCCTACATTGTTGTAGAGTTTGCAATGCCCTACAAGTTATTATATAGATTGTATGCTAGCATACAATCTATATGAACAAGCTACTACTATGCAATGTACTATGCTAGCACACATATGATATATATATATATATATATATATATATATATATATATATATATATATATATATATATATATATATATATATATAAAGGCTACTAGCTCAACTCCACAACAACTTCAATCCCATGGGCTCCCTCCTACAGCTCTACATGACACGTAGCTAGGGCTACAACAATAGCGCACCTGAGACGCAGAGGCAGAGACAGAAAAACACACAGAGTGACAGACAGACAGAGACACACAGAGGGAGACAAACAGACAGAGACACAAACAGAGGGAGAACAGACAGAGACAGAAGCAGAGAGACACAGAGAAAGAGACAGACAGATGCAGATACAAATATAGAGACAGTGAGAGAGAGACTGCGTGGTGGGGATATGCAAACTCCACCGATAGGGACAGGATCGAGGGCCTGATCCGACAGATGAAGCGTGTTTGTTCCCTCCCAATTTTTGCAATGCCAGTGTAATGGCCGACATAGCAGATGACCATCTTTTCACAGCATTACTGTCGAATTCATATAACGATGCCTGCTACCTCCTCCGAGATAAAATAGTCACAATTTAAGAACCAGACCACATAAATTCACTCTACCAATAAAAGCCTATCTGAACGGGTTCTTTATAAGGGCATTATTCGGAAATTATCATAAGTATCTGCATCTTCTATAGCACCTTTGTAGGAAAGTGATCTGATTTCTCCTTGTTAATGACATTAGCTATTTACTGCCTGTAACAAGTTGCGTCTGAAACAGCCTGGTTTAATGATTACACGAATATTGATTGATTGGTGACAGAGATTTCGCCTCCAGGTATTTCATGCTGCAACCGTTGAACGAACTGAGTGAACGCTTGACTGACGGTCGTTGGTGTCGTAGGAGCCCTCTAATAGACCACGGAGACCCGACCATTCATTTGCTCTTCCAAGACAGCCATCCTGTTGTTTTACATTACTTAACAATTTCCGAGAACAATTTCATCGTTCTTTATGTTGTTAAGCGTCCATAATTCTTGTTGTAAAGCGTCCATCATTCTAATTGTCCTCTCCCGAGGCGGGCCGAATAAGAGGCAACGTAAACGAACGTTTCCCGTCTGTGTCTGTCTCTTTCTATCTTCACTCAATATATTTTTCAAAACAATGCTAACCTGCTATTCTGCATTCTGTCGGCTTATAGTTTTTAAAATGATAGACAACAATTTAAAACGTACGAGATAGAAACTTCATTTAGATTTCGCAGGTATGTAGAGCTTTCAGAAGACTAGTTTGTACATGCCTGTTGTCTAGTGTCCTGCCTTCGCTTTTGAAGTGGCTGTTGTTGCTTGGATATTCGTTCGCTGCCTTGGTCTTCTAGACTGCGTTGCGCGGTTATTCGTGTCTGGGTCGACAGAGGGCGCAACGAGCTTAAGAATTGCTTTAACATAACAAACATAAAAAATGAAAAGTCTATGTATGTATTAAATTGTTGCATTGCATGTTTTGAATTTGTAAACGTGTCATGGCAAGTTTTGTGCACCGCTAATAATGATTTATAATCCTATGAATATAACAGTTCTTAGGGAGAAAGGGTACTTAGGTAGAGGATGAATGCAAACACCATTTTGTCTAAAAAGAAAATGTAATGAAAAGTGAGGTGAGTGGAAAGCTAGTAAATAAACTGGAAAGCTGTGGAAATTATCCCTTCAGATCTTGCGTGCTCGACAGAGTTCGACCACTGCTTTTGATTGACAGACTGTGTGAGTTCAATATGCAAGATATAACAATTTGAAATATTACATATTAAAATCACCAATCACGAATGTCTGCAACTAATTCAACAGAAACAATTATGACAGACCTCTAGATCGCTGTTAATATTCATATTAGCTAAAGCTTTGGAACATGTTGATAGCTGTTCAAGAGCGCGTATGTGGTAAAACATCTCAATTCCAACAAAGTCCGTCAGTATTTGCTTAAAATAAAAAAATATATTTATATTAAGTTTTCATTTAAAATTCTTTCCACATCGAAGTGCTGAAAGTTTTAGACAAAATAAAGTTTGTTGATATTCACACAGTTTTATTATGAAAACTATTGAAGGATATACGCAATGTCTCGACATATAAAGTTTAAAAAAATGTCAGTAGTAAAGTATTAAAAGTCCTTAAAAATAAAGTATTAGATAAGTTACGCCTCTATTATGAAGCCCCAATTGAACAAAGGCGATTATGTATGATCAGTGGGAAGGTTGCGCATCGCAAAGGTCACCGTTTTTCAGCGCAAACAAATTGTGATAATACATTTCAGAAGCATAACAGCCGTGTAATATTCTCTTTATAATTATTGTCAAGAAGAAGACAATAATAGAAGCGATTGTTATGATATGTCTTGACATGACGTCAAGCATGATATCTAAGCATACGTGCAGATTATTTTTATGCATAAATATTTTCATGCTCCACATTGGATCACAATGGTTGAAACAATTACCTTAAGGTCTTCGAGTTTTCTCTTCTCGAAAGCCTCGATTTCCTGTTCAACTTCGTTGTCTGCGCGAAGAGCGTTGACGCTTGCTTTTTGAAGGTTTGTTTGAGCCTGTAAAAGGATTATGTAAGTGCATGTGGTCAGGCATGTGCTCAGACAACAAAGCAGCCTCAGCAGGCTGAACTGAGCCACGAAGGACGCAGCAGCATAACAGCGCTGTAAAATTTTCTGTATAATTGCCGATAAGACAATAATAAAAATAAAATACAGCCCGTAAAAACAAAGTTTTTTACTATATCCATCTAGTATCCTATAATGCGTCTTATGAAGCAGTTACCTCTACAAATATATAGTCCGCGTTCATTTACGACTGCCGCCAATCACAACGCTGGCCAATCACAACGCTCCGTATCGGAAAAGGGGATTCCCCGATTCGAAAAGTTTAGTCCCCTATTCTATAAGCTAGCCTCTTTTGGGGGAGCTGAAATTTTGATAGAATGAAGTGTGTGCGAGGGCGAGTTGATCTGCCAAGTTTCACGACGATTGAATGATTGTAAGTGATCGAACTAGTCGTCGCAAGATTTGACTTTTTATCCTGTGGCTCAATCAAGCATGCAAGATTGCAAGATTGCAAGCAAGCAAGCAAGCAAGATTCCCGCAAGTTAAAGTAGATGGATAATAAGCTTAGTATAGACTCTGTCGAAAGTACGTAGAGCAGTTTACCTGGGTTAATAAAATACATGCATTCATTGCCTCTGAACTTTGTTATAATTTTGTTGAATTGCTTGCGCACCCGTCGACGCTACAACTAAGTTTTAAGTAATTCCCAGCATGCTTTTGGGAAACTACCAACAATAAATTTCGGGGTCTATCCGAATCGCCGAACCCGAATCCCGAATCGCCGAGAGCGATGAAACTGACAAATAGGCCGATTCGCCGAAAGAAGATCGAGAAAAGCTCCTTTCATAGAATCTTGCACCAGAAAGGACTTCTTCCCGTCGTAGCGACACCTGACGTCATGTGGGTTGGGCACAACCGGAAGTGGATAGCTTTCAGTACTTTGCTCCTGCTTGCTTTTTCAATCCAGCAGTGAAGTTCATACAGAGAAACAATTAAAACAATTGTAAAGAAAACAAGAACCATCTTTCGAAGGCGTCATTCGTGACCAGAAAACAGTTACCTGCAACTGATATTTAGTTAAAGAAAATTGAAAGAAAATATTATAGGTGTGTTAAAGTATCGTTGTATCGTTTCATGCTATTTTAAAACCTCACTCCATTTAAAGCGAACTGTTGTCAACTGATGATCACCAAAAATTACATGCAAATTGATGCAATTGTGCCCAAATTACGCACCAAATTTTGGTCGCATCCTGTTACAATACAACTATATACATATAGCGCGGTGTAATAAAACAAGTTTTGCACGAGAGCACGTTTCGCTACAGTTCTAGTCATATTCCAAATAGAACAAATGAGGTTTAATGAAAAAAAAATAAATGAAAAAAGACAAGAAAAACAGCTGGTTCAAATGTCAGTCCTCTTCGGTGGACTGTAGAATATTGTGAAGAGGTTTCTGCTCTCTTTGACCAAACAGATTTATCTTATTTAATGCATTCGTGTATTAAATAAGATAAATGTTCAAGTTTTCATTATAGAAAAGTAGATCAATTATTGGATTGATTTATTTATCCAGCATCTTTAGCGATTATTTTGAGATTATAGACTAACCAAACGCGATGCTACAGGAGATGGACGAAAGAAGAAAGTGGAAACATAAAAGTACAGAGGAGGAAAACAGTGAATATAGAAGACTAAACAACCAACTAAGAAAACCAACAGACAAAGCAAGAGAGCAATGGTGGGAGGAACAATGTGATGATCCATAAGCAAATGGAAGAAATGGTATAGGAACAGGGTAAAACACTAAGAAGGAAACAAAGTGGACATCGAAACATTGAAATTAAAGATACTAATTGCAGGACCCGAGGAAACACAAAGACGATGGAAGGAGTATATTAATTAATCTTATAAAAAATTCATCCTCTAAACAACTACTCAAATCGTATAAAATAGACCATACATCTATAGATAAATCTCTGTGGTCAAAGATACCATCGTTACAGAGGGGCGTGGCCTGATTTTGTTGTCTTTGGCCTTCGGAATACAACTGATCTTTGATATCGCCCTTCCTACTAAGGTTGCGAATTATTACAGGATAAATTAATCGTAGGAATTTTAAGACTACAGGAAGTATGCAGGTACTCAAACAAGTGTTCCAGACAAAATCGTTAAACGATGAGTCCGACATGTAGAGAGAATGTCAACTGACACAATCTCACACAATGCACAACATGCAAGACATGCACGTGAAAAGAAACAGGTAAATATAACGCATTCGGCAGTTAAAAGGATGTTTAAAATGTAATGCGCATGACTCATTACGATCGAATGATTCGGGTCGAGATTGCATTAAATTGTGTAATATAACATGACTTTGACCAGAAGAACACTAAAGGGGAGCAATGAACTTGACAAAATGACTAAGTGCAGGTCATTTATTCGTACCCATCGCCACAACATTGGCTGGCTTCAGGAACTGATAATGATGATGATGAAGTATGCTTTCATACATACATAATATATATATATGTATACATATATATATATATATATATTAGGGTGGCTCAGAAAAAATTATTTCTGATTTTTTTAACTCTCACCTTCTCAAAATGTTCCAAATAAATAAATAAAATTGCCTGTTCAGTTTGAGATTTTTAGGATGATGTTTAGGGGTGCCTCATGGCAAGTGTAGTTTTACATGGGAATGTTCAATGCCGCTAATTAGTGTTACCGGTTAAGTCTAAAAAGTGAACACATTATATTCATTGTCTAACAATATCTACTGTCTAGCAGTGCATACATTATTAACCAAAAGCAGTTACACTGTGTATTCAACGGGTAATTAAATAATTAATAAAGAAAGTTATGAAAATGGCTCTAGACGGACATCACCTTCAACGTTAAAACAGACAATACAAAGACTGTCTACGTTTAAACGCTAATGTCTAGCATTTCGGTCCGGCCACAACTGTGGATTTCCTAGAATGTTGGAACAACTTTGTAATTTCAGCATGCAACCATGTGAAGGAGAACTGTTTCTGTTCTTCCTTTCTGGTCAGAAAGGCATTAAACTCTTGAATCAGTGACACATCTCTTTCTGCCGTGTCGTGTAGGACTGTCAGTGCCTTGATATACTTCAGCACTGGTTTGAATTTAGAATTGTAGCACCAATGGCCAGGACCGATCTGAAGATAGTCTACGTGCAAGCTGTTAAGAATTGAATACTCAGCTGAGTGGCAAAGAGGCTAGATTTCTGTTTGAGCACCCGTCATGACGATTCGTTTTGAATCGCCTGTTGACTGTTGTTTCCATGGGGCTCACTCTTAATTGCATTCACCATTCCTCGCTTCACTTCAAGAGTGACAGCATTGCAAGGCATGTCATTTTCTCATTCAGATTCCCCAATTATTTCTGCACACCACCATCAGATAAGACCTTATTTATTGCGGAGTACTCCTGCAACCTTTCCATAAATAGAAGGTCATTATTCGGAGCCAAAGTTGGCATCAACGCTGCATCAACGCTGCAAAACCATGCTTGGATGTATATACCTTCTATGGGCAAACCAGAGAAGCTCACATAGACCATATTCCTCTTTGGCTGCCAGCTTAAACTGGCCACCATCTGCCTGGATGCGACCAAACATGAAGATTTTGAATCCTGTATAACAAGTGTCCTATCTATCTTGCTCAGTGAAGTCCATCTGGAGTACGGAAATGAATTCCACTCGGAGGGATCTCTCCCAGAATTATGATGACCAGGAAGAGCAGTTCCTGGAAATCTTCTCGTAGCTGAGTGTCCTTAAGTCATTGTTCAACAAAGTTCAAAACTTCAGGTCTTTTGTCTTGCGTGATATTTCTCGATCGTGACTTCAATATCCTCTAAGCATGTACGGAAAGCAGCATGATCCATTGATCCATATCAGTCCAGGAGGATTGGAAACGTCTGAACATATGGTCGAGAAGAAGGAGCTAATGTCAGTGCCGACAGGCAAAAGATAGCAGACGTCTGTCCAACTTCTCCTCCATAATATTGCATGTACCTGATTTAAGACCTGTGTTCCACGATGTGGTGTCAAAAGCCATGCCACAGATGCCTGACTTCATACCTCAGTCTTCGATAGCTGCGACTACTTCAGCGGTCATTATTTCTCCTGCTCTATCTGGTAGGTATAGAACTTCAAGCAGCTGATGATGATCAATGCCTTTTCCAGATACCAATACAGGCAGATGATTAACTTTAGCTTTCTCTGCCATGTATAAAAGAACTTAAGTACAACCACGTTGAGGCACCTCTAAACATATTCAGAATCAACTGAAACTTGGTCATCATTTTTCTAAATTATTTTGAACAGACTGAGGGGGTGAGAGCTGCAACTTTTAAGAATTTTTCTCTCACCATTGCCGATGAGCCACCCTAATATATATATATATATATATATATATATATATAATATATATATAATATATATATATATAGATATATATACAATCTATATATAATAATATATATATATATAATATATATATATATATATAATATATATATAATATATATATATATAGATATATATACAATCTATATATAATAATATATATATAATATATATATATATATATATATATATATATATATATATACAAAAGGATACGATATGTTGCGTGTCGTATGGCTTTTGCTCCTTTGTTTTATCCAGAGCTTTCCTTTGCTCTAGTTCCTTTTTCCTGATCGTACACACTTTCTTCAACCTTTCCTGTGAAGCAGATAAGGACTTACAAACTAAACCTATTGGAGGCAACGCATGAATTAAACATTCAACTTAAATTAATTTCCACAGCAACCCCAATAAGTTAGTTAAATATTTATATTATTAAATATAACGCATTCGGCAGTTAAAAGGATGTTTAAATGCGCATGGCTCATTACGATCGAATGATTCGGGTCGAGAATGCAACAACTGTGATATGACAACAGATGTGTCAGAGAACTTCCAGAAGAAAGCCTATCAGCATCGAGACGTCAACATGGAAAATGCACATCCTGCTGAAAACGAATTTCTCGCAAATAATGAAATTATGGAAATACAGCCAAACCCTGGCAACCTACAGGCTGTAGAATTATTGGAAGCAGACGCTGAGTCAGAAAACAAGAAATGCAACAGATATGGGCGTATCGCAGACCACTCTGAGGGGAAAGTTGTATACCCTTACAGAAACAGTAATAACGTGATGTAGGTTTCTAAACACACCAATATTTTTCGTTTCGCTAACTGTTTTTTTTCACAATAACATGGAAAACAATGGATGAAAAATCTACGAAGTCAATATTGGTTACCATAGAAAACCCATGAAATTTTGTATGTTGTACTATCCCTGAGTTAACAAACCTAATACTATTATCATTAATTTTGGTCATAATGCTCAGTAAAGTTATTTAAACTAACTCGGACTAGTCTACTTTCTCAGGTAAAACGTTTACAGTGTATCATAATTCCCAATGGGGTGCTGCCCCAAATGAAAGCTGCATACGATCCCAGATTTTCTTGGTAGGGTTTTGGTAAGATGCGAACCAAGTGTTAGCGGAACAGGAAACATGGAGAAGTGTTCCAGGTAGTGGACAACGTCGTTAAAAGCAGCATATAGGTTGAAGAGAACCAGTTCTGATCAGCATCTCTTTTCATCTGTTCGATTGTGAATGGTATCTGCGGACCATCGAATTAGGCAGCGAATTGCTACAGCTCAGATGAGTTTACAAAAATGTAGGAAATTAAATTGAGAGCAGAGTTTGATGCGAAAAATGTAATGTAATGTAACAGAATATTTTTATAGTCATCGTATGACCGTCTCATATGCGTTACGTAAATTTTCCTACTGAAATTTTCTGAGTTCCACTTACTGCATTACATTCTCTCAAACATTAAAGACAACTCTTTCCATGTAACTAATAGCTACTTTAATGTTGGAGACTAGGGCATCAATTCAACTTACGGCCCGCGGGCCACAATCCGGCCCGCCGAGTCAGTTCATCCGGCCCGCCTAGTCTTTCAAAAATTGCATTTTTGTCTTTCTAACAAATTGGGAATTGGGAATTGTATACTACGTTGCTAACTGGCCCGGTATTGAAAATAAATTTCCTGTACTGCTCAAGACACCCGAAGTTTTAACGAAGTTTTGTTGCAATACTTAATGTTGTTTTCTGCCTCAAATAACCATGGCAGGAGTCAATAAGTGCAAGCAAAAATTAAACATTGACCCAGAATGTAGAGTTCAAAATAATTTGTAGACCGAGGAATTTTTTGTAATTGAGCAATCTGAGGTGTTGTCTGCTTAATCTGTCAAGAAAGGATAGCAGTGAACAAGGAAAATAGGCCTACCACTAAGAGGCTTCTCCAAATCTATCCTATCCTGCACTTAGGTATATTGCACTCTTGAAGTTCTTGTATACAATGGCATACATTTAAAAACTCAAGATCACTACTAACAGATTGACAACTATGATACTTAGAATAGCTACATCAACTGCTGAAGCAGATAATAGGGTACTTGTGCAAGCAAAAGTAATGTGAAGTAATACAAACAAATCAACAAAAATTTTAATCTTCATGTAAGCGAGTAGAATTATTGTTCTTTAGTAGGCATATGCGTCAAATTTTTTAAATCATTGATGTAATAACAAAATTCACTGGATGCATGGTAACACAAGGTGTTTACCATGCATCGAGTGATTTTTCAGTTTTTATTGCCTGGCTGAGCTCGTGGATATTACTACTATTTTCTGCCGAGGACAGCGTTGAAGATGGCTTTGGCATTATAATAATTTACTTAATTATTAGCCTTATAACTTATTATTACTTACTTTGGCCTGTTTGCATGAAGTTCCATAGTTCACCAGAGGCTTTACTACTCTTTCCTCAATTCTTCGCACCTGAAAGTTAATTACAACAGATATTCAACAAGATATAAAAGTAGATAAGTCCACAGTAAAACATGCATAATGCAAAGGCATTTAATGTTTATCTGGGTTTATAGCGAGACGAAAGTTGAATAAGGAAGACAATGGCAAAAATGTCGCTAGCTTCAAAATGTGGGCGAGGTTAAGGCAAAGACTATATATGGGTCGCGACACCCTTGTAAATATCTTGAGAGTATCGGTACCCACTTTGTAAAATTGAGCACTGTGTACTCAACAATTTGCTTAGAAAATTGGCATCGAAATATGCAGACTTACGTATAACGT
Organism: Aporrectodea caliginosa; assembly: GCA_020284085.1. Lineage (NCBI taxonomy): Eukaryota > Metazoa > Annelida > Clitellata > Crassiclitellata > Lumbricidae > Aporrectodea > Aporrectodea caliginosa. The sequence continues at coordinate 958,700 of JACEVL010000783.1, forward strand.
TTCGAAATTGGCAAAGTTTAAAATTTATAGCCAAATGTTTTTGTTCCGGCAAATCAATTTTTGTGGAACAAATTCGCGATCCACTTTTGCGACCCACAGTTTGTAAAACACTACCTCTGGTAAAATAACGATAGCCGGTGGCGCGTTGGATAAGAGCTGGCGAAGAGTGCGAGAGGTAGTGAGTTCGAGCCCCGTAGGGCGGATGTGCTTTGTAGGCTGCTATTAGCGCCGTTGTATTGCAGGCTGTCTGTTCTGTTAGTAGTTAACTAGTTAAGAATTGCATAATTGTACACTGTAATCATTCTGCGTTGTGTCAGTTTGAAATTAAACGAAGATTATTATTATTATTAACATCATCAACAACAAACTCTGGTCCGTACGCTGGAACAAACCGTACCAGCTTCCTGCCAAAAATCTTTTTTTTACCGTTGATGAACTCTGTAAAAAAAGGCGACCGTGACCTTCTTAGAATTAGAATTATCTTAAATATTCCTGGACATATTATAATTCATTACCAAATTTGTTCATCAATCCAACTTCTATTTAAGCATAGAATTTGTTTAATCAATCCAGTTTCTATTTAAGCAAAAGAATTTCTTTCATCAATCCAACTTCTATTAATGCAGATAATTATTTTCATCAGTCCAACTTCGGGTAAACGTCCGGGGGGAATATCCGGGAGGAATAAATGTCCTAGACCCGCATTTTTTGTGTGGAAGAAAGCTGGTCATTACAATAACGCTTAAAAAGTTCACTCATGTTCGAACTCAAACAAAAGCGTAAAGAATGGAGCCGACCACCAATTTGTACAATGCGCTGTTAATAAACGCACCAACACTATATTTCTCGTTGGAATTTAATCATTTTGATCTCCTACAGTTCTTCACCTGGCGATTGATTAACCACAACAATAACAGCCGCAGGAGGAAGCGCAGGAACAACAGCAATAGCAACAGGAGCACCAACAACATCAAATACCAACTATAAGAACGATAATTGTGAGTCCGTGAAGTTGGGTGCGGAGAATTTCAAGAAGACGGAAGCAGGAATTGCTGATGGCTGACGGTAGAGAATGTATAGAGTCGAGTGTTCCAATTCGTTAAGAAAAGAAAGATTGGAAATGGGACGGTATTTGGATAGGTTTTGCGACGAAAGAGTGCTTAAAAGTCACGTTGTCAGCAGAAAGCGAGAGATTGATAAGTTTGGCGATTACAAGGAACGAGGACAGAGGCAGTGTTTCACCAGATAGGTGCATCATAGCATAAAGTTTGTACAGCTTGTTGGGAAGATACTTCTGTTTCAGAGAGAATTGGGAGCGATGATTTAGATACACAGGGAGCAGTGTTGTTATAGATCAGTTTTGGAGGAATAGTTATGAAGGAGTGTGATTCAAGACACCATTGCAGTGAGAAGTAAAGGGACGAGATTTTGTCCAAGAAGAATTAACAGAAGTTACGTGTATCATATTGTATCAGCAATGGGGGAAAGTGAGCTAGACGGCGGGTATTGAGACTTGCGATAGAGAAGAGAATTGTTGACAGCTGTCTAAAATTGGAAGACCTGGAATGGATAAACATGTTTTCTTACAGCAATTAGTTAGTGGTTAGTAGTAACTGATGGTATTGAGGGCTTTTGCTTCAGATAACCGATGTGTTCGAGTTAATTGTCGATTTATAGTACCGTAACATTACCTCGGATTCTTCGTAGTCCTGAACTGCTGCAAAGTGTGAGGCAAAGTCAGCGAGAGAAGCCTTCGCTGTTTGATTCAGAGTCTCATCCATTGCCATAGACAACACAGCCGTCGACACGCAGTCACCTGAATAACCATAAATCTAAGTCATAACTTTATCGATTAATTGTTTTCTTTCGATTAATTGTTTTCTTAACGACTTGCGTTGCTTCTTATCAATTGCTTACTTAACACTTGATAAATGAATTGACGAATTAATATGTATTAAGTAAGGAATTCGCCTGCAATAATTGGTACTAAAACTTGCATAAATAAACTGATGAAGACCAACTGTCAACATAACAAACAAACAGCGGTGGTATTATCCATACTAACCGCTATCTCGAACTTTGCAAAGAGCTCTAGCATAGCCGCCAAATGTGTCGCAGAGATTTCCAAAATGCTTCTGCACGTTTGTGATGCGATCCTGCATAAACTTTGCTTGATTCTGGCTAGAAGATTGTGAAAATACAAAGCAAAACAATGCTAGTAATGCAATTATATAAAACGAAGTCAACAACACATAAAAACCAGCTTGAGTTACGTTAATAACCCTCGGCCTACCAAGGGGGGGGTGGTTGCCACCCCCTATGTTTTTTCATCTAAAACTTTTTCCGTATGGAATAAAAATTTGACCTTTTAGGTAGCTGTAGGGGGTTCCTTTTACACACGTTTTGAGGTAAAATGTGAGATGATATCTCACACCGTTCAAAAGTTATACCCAATATACCTGAGGTACCAGAGGTGGATACCCCCCTAGATTTTCGACTATATCTTATCCGTCATTTAATATTAAGAGACGCAAATTATACCATTCTATAGAGGGAATGTGGGGCTACATTTCTATAGTCACTGAGTTGACCTGAGACAACCGGAAGTGCTCAAAATAAATAATAATACGCGTAATAGTTATGATATGTAAAACCAAACACGAAATCCAGGGGTGGTAACCACCCCCCTTGGTAGTCCGTGTTACAAAAAAAGCTTGGTAGCCCTAGGGTTAAAGATAGGAAATGTTCACCAGTTTCAGAATGCCCAACTGACGACCCCTTTTCACCTGGGATAAAACTTAAGGGGTTAAGTTAACCACCTAAGTAAGCAAACAATTATCATGTAAGAACCGCCATTGTGACATTCGCTGTCCATTCATTTGACCATCACGTCATCTCTTCCATCGCTCCTTGGTGCTGTGTTGAGGCGTCGTTATAGCACAATTTAATGTATTAGATTATGCAAACTTGGCCAACCGTGGTTAAGCAGAAACCGAACCTCGAACTTCGAACCGGAGTAGGTTTGCGAGTTTCGAGTAAAACAAACAAGAGAGTGGACGATAGATAGACGCTGTTATTAAGATGGATGGTTCTTGTAGACAGACTAGTCAACTAAGTGATGAGACTGTGAAAACTCTGGATAAAAACATAACGGTAAACAAGGGCAAAACATTATACGACAACAATTTGCTGAAGACCGTAAGCCGTCATAGGTAGAACTAGGCCGGAAGCAGAAGCTGCGTTGCCTCGTGTGCGGAGTGCAGACTTACACGACAGACCTGTCCTATGTGCAGGACTACCACGTACGACACCGACCATGTCGGCAGTTGCACGACACCTAAAGCGGATTGTTTTGTCTAAAATGCAGAACTTGCTCATAAATTATAATAATATAATAGAAGAAATGGGGTGGTAAGCGTCTCTAAAAGCCTCTGCCACCCAAATGTCCACCACGCCGCCTTCACGTGGTACCCCTGTTGGAAACAAAGTGCGTGGTGGACGACCGAGCCCTCGCCGGTATATGCGAGCCCAGAGACAAGGAGTCGGAAGGACGGACGATGAAGGACATCGACGCTCGAAG
>JACEVL010000783.1:967279-1317145 GCA_020284085.1 Aporrectodea caliginosa
CACATGTAGAGACACGAAAACGATATCGCTCGGTGATCCATGCATCTCAACCGGTACTTCTCTTGAATTGAGGGGGTTTGAAACCAGGCATTATGGCAGGCAGGCAGGCAGGCAGGCAGGCAGGCAGGCAGGCAGGCAGGCAGGCAGGCAGGCAGGCAGGCAGGCAGGCAGGCAGGCAGGCAGGCAGGCAGGCAGGCAGGCAGGCAGGCAGGCAGACAGGCAGGCAGGCAGGCAGGCAGGCAGGCAGGCAGGCAGGCAGGCAGGCAGGCAGGCAGGCAGGCAGGCAGGCAGGCAGGCAGGCAGGCAGGCATCTCCTGCCGCCGCAAAGTCCTCAAGTCGAAACCAGTTGCGAAGCGAAGCTAGTGACTTCGTTTACATAAATTTAACTTTTCGTTTTCATTGCGGTTTCTGCGTTTCGACTTGACAAAGAAATGAACACCAGGGCCGTATTCATGAAGATAGGAGTAAGCTATTCGGGAGTAGCGCCTACTGGGAGTAGCGCCTACTGGGGCCGTATTCATGAAGATAGGAGTAAGCTGTAAGCCGTATTCATGAAGATAGGAGTAGCAAAGATACAGTAAGAAAATGACAAGGAAGAGTTACAAGATTTTGAAGTTTACGGTGAAGTTGGGACAGATCAAGGCCTAACGAATACACGCGGCACTTCGAATGCAACATTGTCAGACATCTCGTCAAATTTTAACATATTCTGACGTCGAAATGAAAGGCAATTTAAAGTTCGCCGTTGGCGAACTAGACGAGTTAATTACAGATTCTCTTAAACACTTATTGATGTCTCAAACGTCATCGAATGCAACGAATAACGACGGCCGTCGTATTGTTTATCGCCTTTAAGCTGTGAATAGAGGACTTACTCCTACCTCAGACTTGGAGTTGCCTTATTCGCAGCGTAGAGCGTTGCATCTGTCTCATGAATACCGCCGTAGCCCACTACTCTCGCGTAGGCCAAATTTAAGCTGGGTATAAGAGTTAGTCATGTCCCATGAAACCCGCCCCAGGCCAGGATCAAGGTGTAAGGTGTGAAAGTCAGTGCAACCGACTAACTCACAGTCCAATGACCGGGGAATGGACATACCCCCGCCTCAGCTAGGACATAATCCTCCAGGCTAGGATATAATGATATGAGTTTTGTGATTTAACTGGAAAAGTTTATTATACTAGTAGGCACAAATTTGTCTAAAATTTGTTACAAGCAACGGCAAAATAACAATTAGTATTAGAAGTATTTTCACCAATCCAGCTGTTAATTTCACGCCTACACTCTTACCGGGAACGGACATAATCCCCTTAACAAATCCCCCGGACACAATACCCCCGGACAATATCCCCCGGACAGACTGTGAGAGGTATCCCATTCGTTGCATTTTCCGCTGGAAGCGTTCAATTCTGGAACGATCGTCAGCCCTCGCAAACCCCCACCAGGCTGGCGCTGTGTCATAGTTGTCGCCCTTGCCACCTCATGCAGTGCTGCTGCTGGCAGGCCGTGCGCTCTAAGCACTCTGAGAGCGTGGAGTGAACCAGAGCAGGCGGCCAGAACTCCGTCGTTGTGATTCGTTATACGGAGATCGTCCCTGATTGTGACACATGGAATTGTTCATAGAGGTGACTCTTGCCATGTCGAGATGCTCTGGTTGTGCTCCTGTCCACTTTCCCATTCGGGCTATGAGCATCTCTCTGGATTTGATGGTATTTAGTTCCAAGTTGTTTAGTGTCGCCCAGATCCACACTCTGTCCAGTTCTAATCGTATTGTATCTCTCAGCGAAGCTCCTACGATTAGATAAGTGTCGTCAGCGTACTTAGAGATCTTGTTTTTGGCATGGGTGGGTTTAGGTCTGTCGCATTGATGATAAAAGATATCACCTTGAACACTCACATCTCACTGTATTAAAAGGTCACTCTTCAACTCTCCTCCCAGTATCTGTCTTAGGACCTAAGAGGGGTTCGGTGCCTTGCAGCCACAGGGTCGGGGGTTCGAATACACCTCAAGCCGCCGCGTAGGGACCATGGGCGCAATTGCTCGTGCGCTTCGGCGTGAAACTCCGATTCAGTGTCCGCCATGCAGGGTATGCGTCCAAAGACGGTCGGAACTTTATTTAAAGGGCTCTTTATAAAGGCATATTCTAACATGTTCATAAGTAGCCTATCTTTCTTATCTCGTAGTACCCTAGTAGGAAAGACACCTGATTTATCCTTTTTAATGACATTAGATATTTTTTACTGCCTGTAACAAGTTGCGTCTGTGACAGCAGCTTGGTTTCATGATTAAATTTATTGATTTATATTCTCGGGGGTTGTGCAGAGACAGTATAAGTTAAACAGACAGACAGACAGACAGACAGACAGACAGACAGACAGACAGACAGACAGACAGACAGACAGACAGACAGACAGACAGACAGACAGACAGACAGACAGACAGACAGACAGACAGACAGACAGACAGACAGACAGACAGACAGACAGACAGACAGAGACAGACAGACAGACAGACAGACAGACAGACAGACAGACAGACAGACAGACAGACAGACAGACAGACAGACAGACAGACAGACAGACAGACAGACAGACAGACAGACAGACAGACAGACAGACAGACAGACAACATAACTTCTAGCTTCCACCGAAAGATGACAGAAACTATATTCCACGAATGAAGCGTGGTGGTTTTCTTCCTCCCAATTCCTGCACTGCCAGTGTCAGTGTCCGGGATCATCTTGAAGGGGCGCTATAACAAGTGCTCGCACACACACACATACCAACTTATCCATTACTAGTTCAGGCCTACACCCTTATCAGCCCCTTCATCAGATGTCCACGTTTGCAGATGACACTTACCTCCTTAATGGATACTCTGAAGCTCATACAATTCCATCTGAATCCCTACCTGCGCCTATGCGAATAACCTGACCTTAAATAACTCCAACTCTAAAGAAATTATAATTTTCCGCCCTCGACACCAATTCGACCATCGTCTTCCGTTACCTAGTATTATCCGAGTTAAAACTTCGAAAATACTGGGTATCATCCTTCAGGATAATCTCAAACTCACTGCCCATATACAGTGTTTAATCTAGTCCCCTTGCTGTCCGGGGGGAAATTGAGGGTTCTGGGGGATCCAGCTTATTATAAAAGTCAAGAGTTCAAAAAAATTTGTCCACGAATTTTCGAGGGGGTAGTAACGAGCGTTTTCCAAGGAGTAACGAGAGTTTTCCAAGGATTTTCAAGGGGTAATAACAACAATTTTCCAACAATATTCGAGGGGGGTAGTAACAAGACTTTTTCCAAGAAGAATTTTCGAGGGGGGGTAGTATCGAGAGTTTTCCAAGACAATATTCTACAAAATTACATGCCTTTAATTTTTCTTCAGGCAAAAATTTCATCTCTTTAATTTTTCTGGGGGTGAAAACTTGATCCTGGGGGGGGAACTTTACCCCCCCAGAGACGTCTAGATTAAACACTGGCCCATATAGACCACATCACAGCAACTTGCTCCTCTTTTTTATGCTAGTAGAAAACTTTAAACAGATGGGTTTTCTTCGTCATCCATGTAACCAAAGCCACTACCTTTTCTAAACTTCTATATGCCAACTCATCCTGGTGGTGTCTAACCCTGGCTTCCGATAAAGAAGGCCTGGAAAAACTCTTAAAGAGCCAAACGCCTAGTTTACCTAGAACAATCCTTTCCAAGTCTCTGAACTTGCTAATATAGCTGATGCGAAACTCCTTTTCTCCATATTACACAACTCCAAGCATGTACTTCACCAACTCCTACCTCCACTCCGACCACTCTCATTTAACCAATTAAGACCTAGAGAACACAACATACTCTGCCACCCAAAGACAACTCTCAATTTATTCCAAGATCATTATATAAAGATATTAACTTGTTTAGTTTTCAAATTTTCTAATTAACTTTTTTTTTAAAATTCGTCTGGAACGGCACCTAATCGTCGTTAAGGTCCAGTGTGGCAAAAGTACAGCGGAAAGCCACCGCATTGAACCGCTGGATCATTACAGATATGCGCTGAAATAGGTAGGAGGAGGTTTCGCGTGCATCTCCAGACATCGTGCTGAGGTTAACTTTTATTATCCATTACCACTCATGTTAGCATTTCTGCGTTTTTGTCAGATTGTCTTTCTCAATAGATCGAATATACTATACTACACTATTAACAACCTGACACAACAAACAAAACTGGGCAATTTAGGTTTGTAATAAAATGCAGAAATAGGCTAATTGCACAGAGGGGGATTATGTCCGGGGGATAATGTCCGGGGGATAGCCTAATGTCCAAAACTCCCACGACCAGCTCTTTATTTCCTACCTGCCCTAGTTGTGTATGCAACGTTGCTTGACGTCACGCAATCGCTTTAATCCATAATGACGTCTTTTGATAGTAGTCATAATGTAAGAGATAGGCTACTACATGCCCGACAGCGCATTGAATAACACACTGGCGAAAAGAGCGAGAGGTACCGAGTTCGAGTCCCGTAGGTTGCCATTAGCGCCGTGTATTGCAGGTTGTCTGTTCTGTTAGTAGTTAAGATTGTTTCATGTAAATGTATAGCGCAGTGCGTTTGACAGGCGCTTAATTAAAGAAAAGATATTATTATATATTATTATTATTATTATTATTATTATTATTATTATTATTATTATTATTATTATTATTATTATTATTATTATTGTACTAGTGTATACTATCATAATGACAGTGAGCACGTACACCACACACACACACGCGCACACACACACACACTGTTTACACACATTTACACACACGAACAGTGGGCCGCAGAGCACACACACACACACACACACACACACACACACACACACACACACACACACACACACACACACACACACACACACACACACACACACACACACACACACACACACATTTGCACTTTAATACTTAGAAGTATACAATATTACAAAGTGTATGTGAGAAACGTTGCAAATCTGTTATAATTATATTAATATTTCTTATTAAAATAGTCCATCCATTTAATAGGAATTCCTTCTTTAAAATAATATTACAATTTGTTTTGCCTCCCGATGAACAAAATATCGATTATTACATGCATTATTCATTAACACTTAATGTTTAGCATTTTATGATAAGGTTATAGAATTTCTGTTGAGTAGGTTACTCTGTAGCCTATCAGGGTGCCAATGAAAATTGTAGTGTTAATTTTTGCTCTGAAGTAATTCTGAGTTAGGTATAGCCTATATATCTTCGTTCAATAGAACAGACCGACAAACCGCAGTGAGTTATAATAGAAAGGCAGACAAATATGGGGTACAATATTGGGTTCGTTAAAAGGCCTAAACTAGCGTATGTATGCTACTGTATTTTATAAAGAATTCTTGGTATGAAATTTCTGTCGTCTTTTATGGGAAGTTGGAAGGGGTGAGACCTGGGGCGAATGTTATAATGACGCTGAGCGGTGGAGAGAAGAGTCTCCGCAAGACGTGCGCGTCATTTTCTATCACCGCCCTCAGCAGACTCGCGTCAGCGGCCTCCACTACCACCGTGAGTGGTTCGATGTCCATGAGAGGAAGTGCATCCATTGCATTTTCCTCTGGAAGCGTTCGAGTCTCCAGCGATCTTCTGCCGATGTTAATCCCCACCAGGCGGGCGACGCGTAGAGAAGGCGGGAGATTGTCGTGGCCATGGGAACGGTGGACAGCGCCTCGAGAGATAGCCCATGGGCTTTCAGCACCCTAAGTGCTTGAAGGGATCCGGTGCACGATCCCAAGACCCGGTCAACGTGCGATGTGGCCCGGAGACCGCCCCCTAAGGATGACGCCAAGGATCTTCATCTCGGTTACACGCTCCATGCCCTGGTGGCAAGATTGATGTTTTCAATCGTCGGTCGACCAGCATCTCTTTGGACTTTATGCGTGTTCAGCCGGAGATTGTTAGCTGTACCCCATTCCTGTAATGCATCAAGTACCTCGCTGATCGTGTCCCTAATCGAGCGGGCGACGATAAGATATGTGTCGTCTGCGCACTTTACAATCTTGTTCCGCTCGTGGACAGGGTGTAGGTCGGAGGCATTGACGATGAAATCAGACAGGCCAAGTCCGAATACCTGAATCACGCTGGCATTAATTGGCGCAACTGGCCAGCAATGCGAGTGGAGTGACGTCGCTCTTGCAAGAAGTCGACCAGCGAGTTGTAAATGCAGTCTGGTAGTTCGAGATAAGAGAGCTTGCACGCTAGGACGCAGTGCCGGACGGTGTCGAACGCCTGTTCGAAATCGAGCGAAATGATGGTAACGTAGGCGTCCTCCCTGAGAAATGTGGTGACATGATGAAGACGAGTGCGGCAGTGGTGGAACCCGTGGGGCGGAAGGCGCACTGGTCGGCAAGCAGGTCCGAGATGGGAGGAGTCTGGAAGAGGGGATACATGCACGTACGGACCAACTCGCTCTCGAGCTGGATAAAGTGGCTGGTAGACGTCCGCTCGACCGTTACGTCCCATAGTAAAGTACTTTTCAAGTGGCTGCTGTTTTTCAAGCATAACATCATCAAACATTCATTCATTAATTCAGAGCATTTATATAGCGCCTCTTCAAGAAGCTACTCAGAAGCGCTCAACATAACAATACTTCATTCATTCTTGCAAAGCTACTTGACTGGAATAATAATCGTCGGATGTGGAGTGACGCCACTTCTTTTCCTGTCACTTTTACCAGCTCTGTTGGCCAGTCCCAAAGGAATTGGTATTTCTCTTGTCCCAGAGACTTTGAGTAGAGGTACAGCCAGTAAAAGTGTAGGTATTCCTTCTTGAGAAGGTTGAGCAACAGGTTAGTTTTTCCACAACCGCTCGGACCGCAGATGATACACCGTATGCTGGATGATAGGGGCCGTCCATAAAGTATGTCACGCTATTTTTGACAATTTTTACCCCCCCCCCCTGTCACAAACTGTCACAAAACTCGGACCTCCCCCTAAAGTACGTCACACTTTCAACATAGAAATAATAATACTTCCGAAAGCAAGGCTAATATGATAAACAAGGCTTCGCAACAGCATTATTACTAGCGCTCCTAGCGAGAGGAATCGTGAAAACACATTCAGGAGATATGCATTTCATGCTATTTTGACATAAAACTAATTAAAATGTTTCAGAAAATTTTTGAAAATTATTTTTAAAGCTATGAAATTCTACTAAAAAATAAATTATAAATAAAATATAAAAAAATAAATGTGTGACGTCACACATGGCCTGACCCCCCCCTCCCCCCTGGAGCGTGACGTACTTTATGGACGGCCCCATAGCAACCGATAGCGATGCTCGTCGGGGTCGAGGTCAAAGTTGATTATGTCCATACAGAGACAACGGGTGTTGATTGCCTGTGATGCAAGACACGCCGAGACTCTAAATGAGACAACCACCGTGCAAAGGAATGGGCGACCTGTACCATCTGCAGTGCTAAGAATGTAACCTGTACCATCTGCAGTCCGAAGAAGTTTAAGATCTAGCTTTTTACTATGGGCCGCTGTGACTGTCAGATCATTGTTTAATAATAATAAGACGATTTGTATAGCGCCGTAGCTCAGCCGAGGCCGAAGGAAAGGGCGCTGTACATGAGTTGGATGAGTTTGACAACTCATCCAATGAGCTGTTTAGAAACTGAAGACTGTCGACGAACTACAACTGGTCTAGGCTGCAGGTCATGTATTTCTCCATATTGTCTGGGATACAGCTGATTTTCGCAGTCTCACAACCACTCACTACTTTCATAATATCATCATCATCATCATCATCAGGGATCCATGGGCCGAAGGCCCGTAGGTGTCCACGCTTGCATCGGATCCATGGGCCAAGGCCTGTTGGAGTCCAATGCTTGCATTGGATTTCATACGTATTTTTCTTTACGGAGTATCTGCACCCATCCGTTCGACCTTCGCACGGATGGGTGCGAAGCCAGAACTCTCCCTTAAAGAGAGTTCCAGGCTTAGGACTGGCTCTGATATCCGCTATCTTGTGGTATCAAAGGCGGCGATGCCGCCCACGTTTGCCAGCTTTTTCAGGGTTCCTGCTGAGCCTGTCCACCTCGTGTAGCGCCCTAAGGTGGTACTTCAGCCAAGACCTTCACCACTGATGGCATAGCCTCAGCAGGCACTCCCCTACTTACAGTTGCCACCCCCTCACCACGTTGAGGTGTGAGTCGGATTTTGAGGGGGTAGTAATATCATAGCCTCGCAGACTGTGGAAGACCACTGGTACCTTACACTCATCAGGATATATGTGCAGCTTTAGGTTACACTCATTATGAGCGCCACCTCGGTACTTTCAGATATCATAGGCTGAGTCAAGTCTTCATTACACTGCAATGGTCATAGATTTTGTCTTTTTCCAGTGCATCTCCACAAATATGACATTCAGTTGCTATTAGGAATGATTGGCGATCAGCCGCTGTCATGGTCATCTAACCTTATCCGCAGCATGCTCTCCGCAACACGGCTCATTAGAGTGGCCATCGCCACGAACCACTAGGTATGCATGGTTTCTGCTCAACAATTAATCTTGGTGTTGGTCTCGCTAGGGTTCATGGTTGCGCCTTCCAACAGAACGTTCAATGCCTCAAAGTCAGCGTAGATGATGTATGGAAACTGCATCTGTTTGGGATGGTTCTGAAATTTGAGGATGTTCTTACATTCTTCTTCTGCTGTGGTTTCTCTCCAATGCCTTTTACAGTCTTTGGTGTGGGAGTCCAACAAGTCTTGTCTGGAGCAAATATCTAGGTAATGGCGGTATGGGTGCTTGCACTCTTTATGATTGCTGTTTTGTACAGCAAGCGGGCCAAGTCCTTGATCCAGACATAGTGCTGGCTATGACCATCGTCTAGTAGAGGAAGGTCAACACTGTACACACTGTTCTGGTTTCATATGTGGATCGGATACAACCCGTGATCCCACCCGTACAAGTCTAAGGATAAGGTTAGAACTTATCAATGTCTGTAACCTTCACTGGAAATGTTATCTTATAAAAGTTAAGCTCGTTGAGGTGTGTATGATATTTACTCGTGCATTGTGGATTCTTCTTCGCTGGATACATCGCTGACAATATTGCCCACTCAAAGCAGCGGTATTTTGCACATTGTTTGAGGAGATAATTTTATGCACGTTGCTGTTTCATTACCCAAATGTTACAACTTCTGTTAGTCTCCATCTTGATCCCGCATTAATGAACACCTCAATATGCTTTAGTATTTCAGCCTTGGCCTTGTCTACAAACCTCTGAATCTTGCCTGAAGTGAGAATTGGCATGGCTTCGCTCCTCGTTTTGGTGACGGTTTAACCGGTCTCAAGTGCCAACATTCCCAACTCAAGTCATGCAGGCTTCTAAAGCCTCAACCTCACTTCTTTGCCATTATCCTTGGCTCAGCACATTGTGTATTGGCAAGTGTAAATTTCGTTTTGTCTCTGGCTTTTGACAAGTACATTGTATAGTTTGTTGGCAGCTTTGTGCAGTCACTGCTGATGAGCTATCAGATTGCTGGAATTCTTATCAGCAAGCTTTGTCCCAAAAACAATATTGGTTAATTTGTCCTGTACCAACACATCTCTGTCCTCCCCTACTTTTCCAAATTCTTTGAAAAAATTATGTACGAGCGTCTCTATAATTTTATCACTAAAAACAATGTAATTTTCCCATCTCAACATGGCTTCCAAGCCGGACACTCCCCCTCTATGTCTTTATTGAGCATGCAGGATAGAATATCGGCTGCAATCGAAAGAAACGAATACTCCTTGGGAATTTTCTTTGACCTTGCTAAGGCTTTTGATACGGTCGATCATGGTATTCTATTGCACAAATTAGAAAGATATGGTATACGTGGAACCCAACTCAACTGGTTCAATAGTTACCTAGAAGATCGCTTGCAATGTGTCTACTGTAATGGTCTTTTCTCTGATCTAAGAGCTATTAAATTTGGGGTTCCTCAAGGATCTAACTTAGGCCCCCTGTTATTCCTCATATACATAAATGACCTCCCTAATGTCTCATCCCGCTTATACTTTATATTATTTGCAGATGACACGAACGTATTCTACTCCCATAGTTCTCTGGATACCTTATTCCAAATTGTAAACGCTGAACTATCGCTTGCAGCTGATTGGTTTTGTGCCAACAAACTTACTCTTAATTTAAATAAGACGAATTTTATTTTGTTTAAGTCTCATAGGAAAATTTGTCCCTCACAGTATCCTATGCTAAGTATTAATGGGACTCCTCTCTCCCAAGTTGAGTCCACAAAATTTCTGGGAGTTTATGTGGATCAGAACATGACATGGAAAGATCACATAAAAAGTATATCCTCCAAAATTGCTAAAAACACCGGAATCATTGCCCGTACAGCACATATCTTGCCTCCATCCATTCGTTTAAAATTGTATTACTCTCTAATATCCTTATTTAGCTTATTGTAATTTAGTATGGGCCTCAACCTACACTACAAGGTTACAAAGACTGATAACTTTGCAAAAACGGGTGATCCGTATAGTGGCAGGTACTACTTATGGATCTCATACCAACCCTCTATTTTTTAACTTTAAAGTATTAAAATTAGAGCAACTCAGGCTGTTCCAAATCGGTGAATTTATGTATAAGTACGACCGAGGCCTACTACCTCCAGTATACAAGGGATTCTTTAATCTTGCCTCAGAGGTTCACTCCGACTTAACAAGAAACTCCGTAAATTATAGAAGTGTCTTTGCCCGCTCAAACACTCGTCAGTTCTCAATAAAATCTATTGGCGCCACTACCTGGAATAAAATTCCTCAAGAAATCAGAAAATCTCCCTCACTTGCACTGTTTAAGAATAAGCTTCGCACTTATTTAGTTGATTTTTAAATTTAATAATTATTAATTGCTTTGACGTGTTAATCTTTTATTTCCATGTGTTTATTTGCTGCACTTCCCACTCATTACTTTTGATATTTAGTTTAAATTAGTTAAGGTTAGTTAAGATTTTATATGTTAATCAAGTCAACAACTGTTATACTAAGTAAAGCATCTTTCGGTCGCCACATATTCTGTTGAAATTATATAGAGGTGTCCCTACTTAGCGGGATCTTTGATCCCTTCAGGGCCTTCCCTTGTGGCATTCAACTATCCATACTTAAAAGTGCAATCTGATTTGTAATATTATTGTTTATTGTTGTTTGGCTACAAATAAACGATTGATTGATTGATTGATCGTTTACTGAAATTTTTGTCGTACAAATAAAACTCCGTGTCTGGGCTTGGGCTGTCTTTTTTTCTTCCAGCTAATATCCGTGACAGATTCATTGTTGTCTAAATAAAATTTATCTAGCACTAAGAGAACATAAACTTCGACGACGCAACTGTCGAAGACCAGAAGTTAAATCAAAGATATGGAGACCGAGAGCTGAATCAAAGATAACACATCATGCAGACCAAAGATACCATAGCTGAAGATTATCGATCTTGATGGCTCTCGGACGTATGACGGGTTGAGTCACACTTGCATGGGTTGCATACCACAAAAAATGATCATACAGCATTAATTTCCGTTACAAAATTAATTCCTACATATATTCCTATTTCCGTTCTCTTTACCGTATTTCAGCTCTAATTCTATTCTCGTACTGAAAATAATTCAGAGTTTTCGTTCTTATTCTTGTTAACGGAAATTGAAATTATACTTATAATTCCTAATTCCGTTAATGAAAATATCAACGTACGCCAGGCAAGTTAGGCGTGAAGGGATCTATCGGTTCCAGATTTGCTCAATTTTGAATCTAATGATTCACTTATCTTCATGGCTATCTCAGCTTTGCAGGTATTGAGAGTAAAGGCAGCATGGATGAATTCGAATTGGTTGGTGAGCTCTTTGAACTCCAAAGAGACAGTAATCTGACACCACTTCTGTGGACATACTGTGGCAAACTGATTGCTGGTGGAAGATATGACTAAGTGATGTCGCTGACTTTCTTCGATTTGAAACAGTCAACCTCAAAGAACCCAGTCCACTGTTAGCAAATACTCTTGTCCATGGTAGATAAATATGTCAACTTTGACCTTTTTTGGGGTCTTTCAAGAGCAGGAGGTCGCAATAGCAATTCCCTTGCGGCATATGTTTGCGGCATGTTTGGTCCTCCATGACAGCTGGAAATTCAGCTCAAACAGGCTGGTCATCTGAGGTGTTCCAAAAGGATCAGTGCTTGGCCCTCTCCTCTTTGTTCTATATACGGCCGACGTGGAGAGAATGATAGAAGTACATGGCCTCCTGTGCTATGCAGACGATACACAGCTTTACTTCTTCTGTGAACCATCACATACAGCTGAGCTAAAACAGAGAGTCCTGCTGTGTATCGAGCGCATATCAGAGTCAACCGTCTCAAACTCAATCCAACCAAGACTGAGTTTATATGGTGCAACATCTACTTGACGGCAGTACCTTCGCCCTTGGCGATGCTGAAGTCCACCCAACTGACACCATCCGCAACCTTGGTGTCCACTTTGACAGCTGTATGACCATGACGGCCCATGTCAGTCAACTCGTTCGAGGTTGTTTCTACCAACTGCATCGAATTAAAACCATCCGCAGATTTATTCCAACCTCAACTGCCGTCATATTGGTCAACAGCTTCATTGTCTCCATGGTTGACTACTGTAACTGGCGGGTCTGCCGACTTGTCAGCTAAACTGGATACAATCAGTGCTTAATTCTGCCATATACCATCTGATCATGTCACAGACCTGCTGCACGACAATCTACACTGGCTGCGTGTTCCCCAGCGGATCACCTACAAGCTGTGCTTGATAGCCTACAAATCATTGAATGACTGTATGCCAGACTACATCTCAAGACTTCTGCATTCAAGTAGCAGACAACCGGAACAGAAGTCGGCTACGATCCTCATAAAAAAATCTGCTACAGGTCCCGCGGTCTTCTACGAGGTTTTGCGACTGTTCCTTCTCTGTCGCAGGACCCACTGCATCGAACAGTCTTCCAGACCATGTAAAGAATGCGCCATCTCTGGAGACATTCAAATCAAAGCTCAAGACCTATCTGTTTAAACAATCATATGACTGATTGATTTGTTGAACTCATGTACAGCGCCCTTTCCTTCGGCCTCGGCTGTGCTACGGCGCTATAGAAATCGTCTTATTATTATTCATAAATGATGACAAATTCTAGTAATAAAATAAATAAGATTATTTTAGATTCTTATTCTTGCCCTCCACACTCAAAACAATCACGAATCTTCTAAAAAACACAGCAAGCAAGCAGTTAAACTGCTCCCCAGAGAGACAAATAGAGTTAGAGTTAGAGTTAGAGAGAGACAGACACAGACAGACAGACAGACAGACAGACAGACAGACAGACAGACAGACAGACAGACAGACAGACAGACAGACAGACAGACAGACAGACAGACAGACAGACAGACAGACAGACAGACAGACAGACAGACAGACAGACAGACAGACAGACAGACAGACAGACAGACAGACAGACAGACAGAGACAGACAGACACAGACAGAAAGAAAGAGATAATGAAGACCCCAAGCAAAATAAAGGCACCTCACACCACTCTGTCTCTCAAAGACTATATGATGAAAAGTGCAGGGAGATCAAAATTACATGGCAGAAGTTATTACAAAACCTCCTCAGAAATAGTCCACAGCTGATTCCTCAAATCACTGAAAAGGATTCCAGTAGGCCCTACATTTTTAATTGCCTTACCAGATTTACATGCCAGCAATATAACGACTGGTGCATTATCACAGTGGCGGAAAAGACATTTTGGATGAGATCAGAATGAAATTTTGAATTGCTGCTATGCTTACGTTTTAGGGGCAAAGATCTTCAACCTGATGCATATGTCAAAAGCCTAGTGTTTACACAAATTCATATTAAACAAATAATTAGTTAATTATGGAAAACAGTACAAAAACCAGTAAGTGTAAAACACTGAGCAAGAGAACAGGACTCGATGTGACTAAGCTGATTAAGTTATTTTGTAATTAAGTTATTTTGATTCAAAAAAAGATTACACAAATTAAGAATATGGACACGATATAAGCACAGGCAGACCCTCCATGCAGTACCCAGTTGAGAAGTATATGCCACATATTTAACTGCAGCAGAACAAAAAATACACAGCATAGGATTGACATAAAAGTCCATTCAATATTCTAGATTAAAGTACAAAGTAGAAATTTGCTTCTCTTATCCTGTAATATCAATAGAAGTTAACACAGCAGAAATCAAACTACATGGCATATGCCTGATCACTGCTCGAATGAGATGATTGGGAAGGTCTCCTGTCATTCGTCCCTTTCAACGCAATGAGCTTCATCTGCGCAGCGTGCAATCGAAAATGAATTCTTGACTCCAGGGAGTAGCCTTTGTAGTTTCTAACAGTAAAATTTCAGAAAGTTTAGAAATCTCTTTATTGGAAACTAGACAATGTCAACATCAACATATTCTAAAATGTCATCAACACAGATCCTAAATTATTATAAAAACATTGTTTCATGGCTGATTGCTCTCAATGATTCTGACATTGCATGTTGTGCATGCTGCTGTCCTCTAGAAAGTTATCACATCAGTCCTGCATGTAATCATAATCATCACCTCACTGCTTTTTAGAGCCAAGTCAAAGACAGTACTCAGAGGTGCTCCCAACCTTACAACACATGATAAAATAGAAAAGCCTTCAGCTCATGTTGCAGGTAGAATTACAGTCTGTTCCATAATGAGGTGAAGCGATCAGGGTGCATTGCGGATGGAGGGACAACCAGAACACCTTCTACTGCAAATCCGTCTGCATCCAGGTAAATATAAAAGTCTTAAATTAAAACGAAACCAGTACGATATTGAGACTTTGTTCAACTGTAGACAGTGATTGTTGGATACCAGTCTACTCCTATCCATTCATCTAACCTGGCCGTATCAAGAGCTTCTTTTGCAAGATCTGGTCTGCCGAGTTCGATGTGTAGTAGAGCAAGTTCATACAGGGCAGATGGAATCAAGTATTTGTCCACCTGGATTTCTTTGTTGCTGAAACACACAGAAAAACTCTGTCACTTACAGATATCATCTCATCCAATCCAAACACTGTAATACATGTCAGTGTGCAGAATCAGAGGTTAGCCTCCAGTCTAAAAAAAGTAATGACACCAATCCAATCCAATCGCTCCATTGAAGCTCAGTTCAAAATATGTCTACGTTTAAACAAGGCAACCCACACAATTCATTCATATACTAACAAAATAATGCACTCAATCAATGCAATGACTCTTAGTGTATCATACCAGGGCAGTATTGGGTTAATAAGTGTTCCTGCTTGCAGGTCAAAAGTTATTTTCCTGGAATTCACTGTCCAGTTTTGTTCGTTTCTGTTAGTTCTCTGATTTCATCGAGGTCCAAACTTCAGACTCATCCCATAGGCTAGCTTACCCGTTGTAGACCAACTTCTGAACCACTGGATATTCAACCATGCTTCTCCAATGAGCTATGATTACGATTTCACTTGAGGTGACTGTTGATTGATGTGCATTATGTGCCAAAGAAGTAATTAGATTAGATATTATAATGCACACAAGGCATCAATGGTTGCTGCACTTGAAATTATAGTAAAAGCATAATCCATTCGAAAAGTCCAGTTGAAGTCTGTCAGGAAATTGAAAGGCAAGCTGCAGTGGTTCAGCAAGTTCAAACAAACTAGTCAAGATCTGCAAGACATTAACTCAATTATTATTATTAATTAAATTTGTAACGCGCACGCGGTCACATCGAAATGTGACACCAGGGGTCAAAACCCGTCACATGTCAGTTTATGACCTTTTTATTCAGTCATATTCTAACATAAATCTGCTTCAAAATACTTTTTACAGAATGAAAATATCTTTTTTCTAACTGAAGTTGTCGTGGTCTACGCTGACACGTGCGGCTGGGGAAAATACCCGCTGTGCGTCAACAACATTGTTTACAGCTAAGGGAAAATTCCGCCA
Source organism: Aporrectodea caliginosa (assembly GCA_020284085.1). Classification (NCBI taxonomy): domain Eukaryota; kingdom Metazoa; phylum Annelida; class Clitellata; order Crassiclitellata; family Lumbricidae; genus Aporrectodea; species Aporrectodea caliginosa. Next base: position 983,319 of record JACEVL010000783.1, read on the forward strand.
CGGACTGTCAACAGCGGACCAATGCATGTATCAATAATCTACGCGTTCTACAGGACTTTCCAGGGAAAAGTACGATGACGTCATAGAACTTTCTAGAATCCATCAGAACCCTATATATAAGGTGCAGCGTCTGTACAAATGAGCCAGTTGACGAAGATTTATGCACGTTGAAGAAGTGTTCTTGTAACGATATTTGATTGAAGTTCAATCGAGACCAGCCAACCTGTGTGCTGTCTGCGATTGTGATATTTGACGGGCTGACTTAAATTTGACTTAATTGATTCTTTCTGTTAATAAAGATCTTTTAATTTTCCTTCGTTTGTTCGTTGTCGTGATCGAGAGGCTCGACCGCGACATTTCTGGTGTCAGAAGTGGGATCATCGGTGTTGGATCCGGTGAAGAAGAAGAAACGAACCGGCGGAGGAAGGAGTCAACCCGGAGAGACGGTCGAGAGACTGTTCAGACAGTGAACGGATCGAGACGCCTTTCTACCGTGAAAGACGGGTGATCGGCAGACGACAGCTGACGGACGAAGCGCGTCGTTCGGCTGAGACGGCAGAAGACAGCAGTCAACATACGGGTAAGATCCTGGGTGTTGTCGGGCTGGGAAGGAGAGAAGAAAGTGGAGTTGCAGCCGAGTTTGGGGCGGCTATTGTCTTTCTTTCCTATTTTCTGCTGATTGTTTCTTTGTAGTTTGATCCATCGTAAGGATCGAGGCCAGGCTTGCGCGAGCTTGTGTAGCTTTTGCGTACTTGGCGAGTGCACTTCTTTGGCTACTGCGTAGTTAGCGTGGTGTGGAATTACTGCGTAGTCACACTTTGTTTTGTGTGGAATTTTCCTTTTGTGTGGCGTGTCTCCTGCGTGGTGTCTGTTTCCTGGTTGTCTACTGTTGATTGACTGTTTGTAAAAATGGAAGCGTTGACAGCAGAGATGCAGGCGAATATTCATAAAAGGTCGTCTGAGCGCCTTAGGATGTATCTTATAAAGGCAGGAAGGGACGAAGATGAGGTTATGACTTGGGATAGGAATACATTGATGGAAGAATGGGCCTTGGAGATAGGAAAGAAGGAAGAAGAATTCAAGGCTAGTCCAGCATCTCCAGAAGAGACCGCTTACGAACTGCAGAAGCGCCGTCTGGAGTTCGAAATCCGTAAATATGAGGAACAGAAGGAGAAGGAAGAAAGAGAAAGGAAGGAACAGAAGGAGAAGGAAGAAAGGGAGGAAAGGAGGAGAGAGGAAGAAAAGAAAGAACAGAAGGAGAAGGAAGAAAGAGAAAGGAAGGAACAGAAGGAGAAGGAAGAAAGAGAAAGGAAGGAACAGAAGAGAGGAAGAAAAGAAAGAACAGAAGGAGAAGGAAGAAAGAGAGAAGGAAAAGGAACAGAAGGAGAAGGAAGAAAGAGAAAGGAAGGAACAGAAGGAGAAGGAAGAAAGGGAGGAAAGGAGGAGAGAGGAAGAAAGGAAGGAACAGAAGGAGAAGGAAGAAAGAGACAGGAAGGAACAGAAGGAGAAGGATGAAAGAGAAAAGAAGGAACGGAAAGAGAAGGAAGAAAGGGAGAAGAAGGAAAAGATGGAAGAACAAACTATTAGAAATTCTTTAGCAAGCCGCACTAAGCGTTATAGTGATGCACTTAAGAATGTTCTTTGGAAATTCCCCTCCGACCCTATAGAAATTCCAGGTTTCTTTGATCACTTGGATGGTTTGTTTAATGTGTATGAGGTGGATGAAGATGTTAGAGCAAAATTATTGTTGGCTAATTTGAGTGAAAGAGCTAAGGCATTAACTATGCGCCTAACTAAGGAACAGCTCAATGATTACAAATTCTTGAAGGAGTTTTTGCTAAGGGAATTTAAGATAAGCCCTTCAACCCTTAGAACCCGATTTTGGACGATGCATAAAGCATCGGACGAATCTTTTACGATCTATTCATCTAAATTGCGTGTTGCTCTTATGTATTATCTGAAAAGCAGAAGGATAACTGACGAGTTTGATAAACTTGTAAGTTTACTGGTGGCGGATCGGCTCAAGGAGTCCTTGTCGAAGGCTTGCTTGGATTATATCTTGGCCCAAGAAAAAGAGGAGTGGTTGAACTGTGAAGATATAGCTAATGCAGCTGACATTTATGTAGCGTCGCATGATGGTGGGAGTGACTTGGTGTACCGTAGTCATCCGACACCGAAGTATAACAATTGGACGAGAAGTCAACCACAAGTCCAAGTCAATAACCAGACAGCTCAACCCAAGTCTTTCAAACCGGAAGTAAGGGGTGAAGCCAAGATAGGTGCGAAGATGTCTCAGGAGGAGGCCAAGGTGAAGGGTCTCTGTTTCTTGTGTCATCAGAAGGGTCATAGGGCAAAGGAGTGCCCGACCAATCGAAGTTATAAAAAGGTGGGTGCTTGTATGGTTGGGAACCCAACTAAGGAGGTGATCGACTCATTGGTGGAGAAGGTCAACGTGGCGCATGAGATATCTGAACAGGTAAGGCAAGGGAATTTATTGGACAACCTCGAACCAGTAAAATCGGAAATTGCTGTAAGAGTATACGATAATAGTATTGATGGACTACACGAGAGGTCGTATATCCATGTACAGATTGAAGATCTCCCTTCTCAACCAGCGTTATCTGATTCAGGAGCAGAAATTTGTTGTATTGATAAGAAGTTAATTGAGTCACTAAACTTGCCTGTGATTAAACGGATTAACATAATTGGTTTTCAGGGAGAAGGATGTAAGGCAGATGTGGTATACCTACAATTGAAATTAGCTAATCCATCGGAAGGAACGACGAATATTGCGCCATCTTTGTGCGTCATGTTTGCTGTAGTCCCTGAACTAAATGAACGGGTTATTCTAACACCCCATATTGTAGACCTATTAATGGAGAGTTCGGAATATGTAGTGATGGCGGTTGGTGTAGATCGATCAGTACAGGTAAATGAAGAGGTAAAGGAAGATAAAATTGAGAAACAACAACGAATCCCTGCAGTCAGACGTTAAGGATGAGGAAGTGAATGAATCTTCCCAGGAGCAACCAGTTGATGATTCAGATAATTTCCTCGATGTTGAGTCGACAGAGTTTAAATCTGGTGAGGAAAAAGCGGATAATGATACTTTGTTGCGAGAGCAACAAAATTGTCACAATCTTAGGCCTTGCTGGCAACAAGCGAACCAGAATAAAAATAATTTCTTCACAGACAATAATCTCCTGTACCATAAAGGGGAGATTATGGGACATAAGGTAAATCAATTGTGTCTACCGGAGGATAGAATTGGGGTTGTCTTGCGAGTAGCACACGATGCCCCATGTGCTGGGCATATGGCTTTTAAGGCAACGAGAGCCCGGATCAAATTAAACTTTTGGTTTCCGAGAATGGATGAGAGAATTCGCGAGTATTGTGCATCTTGTCAAATTTGTCAACTTAGAACTCCAGTTAAAGTTGCAGATCGAGTCCCGATTACTCCTATTCCGAGGGCGGATGAACTCTGTTTTAACCATCTAAATATGGATTGTATTGGCCCTATGGTAGTGACTGGAGAATCTAATAAATCGAAACCTAAGTACAATTATGCTTTAGTTCTGGTGGACAAATTTTCTCGTTGGCCGATGGCTTATCCCCTTAGATCGTTGAACGCAAAGGGAGTCTGTGAAGCTCTGTTGCAAGTTTTCACAACTTTTTCTATTCCAAGAATCATTAGTTCGGATTGTGGCACCAACTTTACTAGCCGTTTGACGAAGGAATTCTTGCAGCGAATGGGTTGTAGTCCCAGATTCAATACCCCTGGACATCCCGAGGCAGCCGGATTGGTTGAAAGATGCAACCAGAGCTTGAAAACCATGATCTTTAAACTCGCTCAATCTGATCCTCGTGGATGGCACCAATTGCTACCCTTCGTTCTCTGGAGCCTTAGAGAAAAACCCTCAGGCACGACTCATATCTCGCCTTTCACTATGGTTTATGGAACTCTTCCTCGTGGTCCACTTAGTGTATTGAAGGAATCATGGGCGGGCGAACGGAAATTACCTCTTAACTTAGGTAAATCACCTGAAGAGTACCTCCAATCACTGAAAGAAAACCTCGAATTTGCGAAAGCTTATGCGGATTACTATAGTGATATAGAATTGAAACGGTATGCAGATTATTATAACTTGCGCAGTACTGACAGAAAATACGAAGTTGGAGATAAAGTAGCAGTATTAGCACCAGATTTTGGTAGTTCTAAATTTTATAGTCGATGGCAAGGACCTGCAACCGTGGTCAGAGTTAAATCCCCGTATTCCTATATAGTAGAAATAGAGGGAAAACAAAGACATTTACACGCTAATAAGATCAAGCGGTACCATGAACGACTCGAACAAGCAATGATTAATAGCTGTTCAATAATTGTTGATCAAGATGAGGAATTTGGTGTAGTAGAGGTTGTAGATCAGGAAGAACGTGAACAAGTGAGCCCGAGTAAGCGTATTGATCCTTTGATCATGGCGCATCTGTCAGAAGAGGAACAAAAGCAACTCTTTGAGGTTTTGGATCGACATTCGGCAGTATTCGTGGATAAACCTGGGTACTGTCCAGTATTAGAACATGAAATCAAAATAACTCCTGATTTCACTCCTAAGCGTTTAAAGGCATATAAGGTCCCGGAGCTACTTAAACCTGAAGTGCAACGCCAGATAGAAGAAATGTTGTCCTTAGGCATAATTCGACCATCGAAAAGTGAAATGGCCAGTCCGGTAGTTTGTGTTTTAAAGGGACCCAAGGGTCAAAATGGCGTTCGTTTAGCAATCGATTATCGCCATGTTAACAAGTATTCTCTAGGTGATTGTTATCCGACCCCAGACATTGCTGACGTCTTACAGAAGGTGGGACGGGCAAAGTTCATTAGTGTTTTCGATGCAAAATCAGGATATTGGCAAATCCCGGTTCGGAAGGAACATCAATGGCTTACAGCATTCGTATGTGATGCAGGACTTTTTGAGTTCACAAGAATGCCGTTTGGACTCAAATCCGCTAGCAATACTTTTATTCGTGCTATGACCCAAGTTTTACATCCAGTCCGAAGTTTTACCGAACCATTCGTTGATGACATGGCAGTGGTTTCAATGAATTGGAATGACCATTTGGAACATCTAGAGAAATTCTTGCAAACTGTTGAGGAGACAGGACTTACTTTGAATTTAAGGAAATGTAATTTTGCACAGAACAAAATAAAGTTTGTTGGCCATATAGTAGGGTCAGGTTGTATCGAACCTGATCCAGGCAAGATCGCTACGATCAATGATATCCAACCTCCGACGACAAAAAAGGACGTTAGAAGGATTATGGGTTTTTTCAGTTACTTTAGAAATTTTATACCTGCTCTCGCTGAGAAAGCACGAGTAATAACTGACTTGACACGAGATAACGTGCCTACGAAAGTGCCTTGGGAGCAAAAGCATCAAGAGGCACTAGATAAGTTAAAGGATGATCTCAGTAAAGCTACACAATTACATACCATTGATTTCACTAAGGAATTTGGTTTAAGTGTAGATGCAAGTGCCACCGCGGTCGGGTGTTGCTTGTTTCAGTGGACCGAAGAAGGTCACGAGAAACCAATTGCTTTTGCTAGTCTTAAACTCACGGACACACAGATGCATTGGTCTACAATTGAGAGAGAAGCTTTTGCAGTAATTTGGGCACTTAAACGATTCCGGTCGTGGATATTCTTATCAAGGATAATCATTTATTCGGATCATAATCCTTTGTCTTATCTTACGGATGCAAGCCCCAAGAGCGCGAAACTGACTCGTTGGGCATTAGCATTGCAGGAATTTAACGTAGACTTCCGTTATCGTCCTGGGCGTCAGAACACGGTAGCTGATTTCCTTTCTCGGTTGTGACTCGGGACATGAGGGAAAGGGGAATAGCCCGGCACCCGAGGATCGAGCCCGAAAACTGTGTAGATAAGTTGATTTAATGATGTGTTTTGTTTTGTTTGTACATGTTGTGACGAGATGGGATCCGACGGCTCAGCTTGATCGTGATGACCCGTTCGAGATGGTGCTGAAGACGTGTCATCATCTGAGGGCGGAGGGAATGTCGTGGTCTACGCTGACACGTGCGGCTGGGGAAAATACCCGCTGTGCGTCAACAACATTGTTTACAGCTAAGGGAAAATTCCGCCACGGACTGTCAACAGCGGACCAATGCATGTATCAATAATCTACGCGTTCTACAGGACTTTCCAGGGAAAAGTACGATGACGTCATAGAACTTTCTAGAATCCATCAGAACCCTATATATAAGGTGCAGCGTCTGTACAAAGGAGCCAGTTGACGAAGATTTATGCACGTTGAAGAAGTGTTCTTGTAACGATATTTGATTGAAGTTCAATCGAGACCAGCCAACCTGTGTGCTGTCTGCGATTGTGATATTTGACGGGCTGACTTAAATTTGACTTAATTGATTCTTTCTGTTAATAAAGATCTTTTAATTTTCCTTCGTTTGTTCGTTGTCGTGATCGAGAGGCTCGACCGCGACAGAAGTTATGTGCATTTGATTCTTTATTGGTATAGAGTGAAAAATCGAATAAAAAGTATAGGAATATTCGTGTCATCAAAGTCATCGGCAACCATTACTTGATTATTCTGCAATTTTGCACGACAATAAAGGGCTATATTCTGTGTCGAATAAAGCAAACGACATAAAAATCGGATTACTACTTTGCAAATTATGGCAAATTTACAGGCAACTGATGAATTGAAGAATATTCTACATTTCTGACCCGTCTCTCCTATTTCAGCTTCTAGCTCAGTATCTAGGAAGCGACAAGCGACGGATTTTGAGGCCTAGCGTCACAAATGTGATTCTGAGGTGTGGATAGTCAGCTGCCAGGAGAAGATGCAGTTAGTCAAGCTAATCCAAGTGCTTCAAAGCCAAGGAGAAATAGTGAGTTTCAAGCCACGTTTTGAATTCAGTGAATTTGAGTTACGATGAGAGAGTGGCATAATCATAATCGTAATCAAAACTCTATTGCCACAAACCGTATTGTATCATATCTGAAATTTACAAAGTGCCTCTTACAGTATTTAGAGGTGCTGTCACTGTGACAGCCCTGAGGAAATAAGAAAGTCTGCAAGCAACGAAGTGATGAGGGACTGAGGGTGGGACCCTGACTAAAACCTTACTACAGATTGAAGGGAGAGGTCATTCCACATAGAAAGGGCCAACGATGGCAAAGGCATGGTGTTGGGCTGTGACATTCCTTGCCCAGGGAACAAGGACATCAAGTTAATCCGCAGACCACAGAGGGCGGGAAGAGACAGCAAACAGAGGTTTGCACATTAAGTCGAAAAGATAAATTTTAGGAGCTAGACCCTGTTAGGTTCTTAAGACTAAGAGCAGTACCTTGTATTGGATATGACAGGCAATGGGAAGCCAGTGTAGGACATCAATCATGTAGGTAGAGATGTGGGAGTAGCGAGGGAGACGAGCAATGATCCTGGCTGCCAAGTTCAGAACTGACTGAAGGGAGGATAAGCGTACCTTGGGAAACCCAGCAGATAGTGAATTGCAGTAGTCAATGTGACAACAAATGAAAGCATGGACTATGGCTGTAAAGACAGAAGAGGAAACAGATCTTCTGATAGCTCTCAGGCGCCTCGGATGATAGCAACACGAGAGTGTCAGTGATAGTGTCAGTGATAGCCAGTGATAGCGAGAGTGTCAGTGATAGCAACAGAGAGTGTCAGTGATAGTGTCAGTGATAGCCAGTGATAGTGAGAGTGTCAGTGATAGCAACACGAGAGTGTCAGTATCTAGGAAGCGACGGGTTTTGGAGAACAACAGGGTGGTATCAAGGTATCCCAAGTCAGGGTGATACAGTGATACACAACACCAACAAACATCTTTCTGTTCAGCAGAGAGATCTGAACCTACAACATCTTTATTACCTTGTGCTGTCAGTTCCCTGAACTCTAGCGACCGTCATGATCAAGGCTCTCCATTTCCTTCTGTCCGCCGTCGCATCTCTCAGTTCTGCCAAATTCATTCCAGTTGTTTCATGTATTTTGTCCATCCACTTTTTCCTTGGTCGTCCTTGTTTTCTCCTTCCCTCTCCATATGCTAACATCATTTCCTTTTCCAATCCATCTGATCGCATGACATGACCAAAGAACCTCAACTTTGCTCTTAGCACTGTTTGTTGTAGTGTCTCTTCCTTCTCAATTCCGATACTCCTGCGCACCCAATCGTTGGTCCTTTTCTCTATCCATGATATTCTCTGCATCTTCCTCCATATCCACATTTCGCATGCGTTAATCTTTTTTCTCATTTTCTTGGTCATTGTCCATGTCTCGCTGCCGTATGTTACTGTTGGTATGATCAAAGCCTTCACCAATCTTTTTTTCGTGTCTATACTCACATGTTTGTCCTTCCATATTTTTTCCAGACCATTCATTGCAGCTTTTCCTATCGCCACTCTACGATTTATTTCCATATCACACTTTCCCTCTTTTTCTATTACTGATCCCAAAAACGTGAAGCTAGTTACTGTTTCTATTTCCTCTCCGTCTACTTCAAAACTGTCCTCCTCTTCTGTTGTCATGATCTTTGTTTTCTTTATATTGAAGTAGAGTCCTGCTTTCTCGCTTTCACTCTTGAGCTTTCTTATCAGTTCTACCAAATCGTTTTTTTTACCCGCCAATAGTGTTGTATCATCAGCGTATCTCAGATTGTTCATTGTTCTTCCCGCTATCTTTATTCCTTCCTCAGCCTCATCCATTCCCGCCTGCCTCATTATCCTTTCAGCGTACATGTTAAATAGGAAAGGAGACAGAATGCATCCTTGCCGCACTCCCTTCCTTATCCTGAATCTGTCAGTATCTCCATATTCAGTCCTTATCACCGCTATCTGATCTTCATACAGACCCATAAGAAACAACATCTAAGATACAAATCTAACCCCTAAGATACAACATCTTACCTTACCTCAATTATAACTGACAACTTTTTTTCCAAATGGAGCATTTGTTTAGATAGATCTCTTGCCAGGTCCTTGAAAGTGCTACATAGATGTTCATATACACACATATACACCCATACATATATATATATATATACCATATACATATATATATATATACCATATATACATTTATATATACAGTACTATCAAAAAGAAGCCTTGCTGAAATAGTTAAGATTAATTAGAAATAGAATTACAACTGACTGTTGAATAATGTATTGGAAGCACTCTTCTGCAGATCCTGTTTGACCTTTATGCTTTAAACAGACACCTTTGACGAGCAATGCTAAGCAGTAGTCATCACTGTAATGAATGTACTTTGCTAAAAAAGATTAAGCCAACAGATTTCATCATCGTTTCATCAGCATAAGATACATACAATTAAGCAATCAGTTAAATCAGTTCAATTTGTTTAACATCAATAATAACAATCAATATTACAGTCACTCAAAGAAAGTATTAGTAGGCATTCAAAGGTGAGAGCAGAAGGGACAACAAGCAAATAGGGTCAAAAAAGTTTTAAAAAAATTGCATACCATATTATCTCGGATATTATGCGTAGCCTGCACATGGTTGCACAAAATGCACCCCAAGTTGCAAAATTTATCCTAATGTAAAAATCTTAGCACCTACGTATAATGTGCAGGTGAAGTTCCGCATGCCAATGAAAAGTAAAAATGATGTTGGAAGCATTGCTATAAAACCAGTTAGAATTAGATATGTTACAGTGAATGTGTATTATCAGGAAATGTGTATATACCCTGAAATTTTCAGGGTAGATGCATATTCCCTGATTCACTCGGGGAATGTATACATTCCCTGAAAAAACCAGGGTATATACATATACCCTGAAATTTTCGAGTGATTTTATACACTTACCCTGACTACAATAACACATTAAGCCAGATTTCTATACACATACCCTGAAAATTTCAGGGTATGTGTAACATCTACTGTTACATTTCACATATCTATACACATACCCTGAACATTTCAGGGTATGTGTAAACCGGCAGATTACCTTAACCGCCACATCTTAAGCGCGGTTCACAGAGCAATTTTTCATCTTTGGAGACGTCAGCATCCAGCAGAAGCTCGTTTTCTCTGAGTTTATATTTGTTTCTGATTTGGTTCTGTTGCCGCTTCACCTGACGCTGGAGAGTTGTCTATACGGTCGAAGTATAATCTGCATGATCTCAACTACTGAGTTTATAGGCAACCTCAGCCGCGAGCTTTGTAGACAACGGACGAAGAGCACAGTATTTGGTCAGATGATTTTGGTATACCATGATCCATTTGTGATGTCCACTAGGCATGGACTGCATATCAATCAGGTCCACTTCTCCACGTGAGCCATAGTCCGTCATCACTCGTTATGTTGGCGCATACACTTGACAGCCAATACATAAAACAAACAGATGTACATGCCTCAAAGTTCTTGTGAAATGGAACAGTAGATGTTACACATACCCTGAAATTTTCAGGGTATGTGTATAGAAATCTGGCTTTATGTGTTATTGTAAAGCTTTTCAGGGTAAGTGTATAAAATCACTCGAAAATTTCAGGGTATATGTATATACCCTGGTTTTTTCAGGGAATGTATACATTCCCCGAGTGAATCAGGGAATATGCATCTACCCTGAAAATTTCAGGGTATATACACATTCCCTGATAATACACATTCACTGTAACAGATATATGATATTAAACTGCTGCAGAAGTTTCATTAGAAGTGAAACTATGTCTTTGAAATCGTTTTGAAGTGAGCCACTGGTGTGCCAGAGGTGAAAACAGCTGTTGGAAGGTCCATTATTGTACTTACTCTAGTACATATTTATATCCATGGAATGAAATAACATCTGGTGAAATGGTTTTTCTTGTCTTTTAAACATAATTATGCACTCCAATTTAAAATTATAGAAATATTTTAAAATCTTATGTTATAAAACTAACTTACTAAAGACAAGTGTCGTGTGTGCCTAATAGGCTGCCATACATGTTCAAATCGACTCTTGTTGATGTGGATTTAAAGAATTTTAGTGGAGCGAAATACTCAAGTTTTATAGAGGAAAAGTAGCCACACGTTACCATCAGTCACAGGTTTGAATCATAATCTCCAAGTTATAGTGATTCAGGGACAATCTAGAACTTTGTTGAAGTTTTCGTTTACGTTTCGTCACGGTTCGCTGCCTCTGTTCTACCAAATGGATTCACATACATATAACTATCGATACAGTCGAGCCAGATTGTACGCACTAAGATGACAGCCTGAGCTTATGAGAAAATCTCACAGTACTTTAACTGAACAAATTGATAAGATACAGTCTCTAAGGGAGGTTGACAGAAGACAGTGGCGCAACGAAGAGGGGGCAGCCACCCCTGGGTGCAGCACCACAGGGACACAAAATGAGCTTTCAGTGGTACACAGTACTATGACAAGAACGATTAAAAGTCAACAAGAAAATTAAAAGGGGGCGCAGTCATCAACCCTTGCCCCTGGGTGCTGAAACCCTTCGTTATGCCACTGCGGAAGACAAGGATAATACCGGTCGTCAGTCTTTCCCCTGAATTCCTTCAACTGTCAAACATAACCGGATCACCTACAAGCTGTGCTTGATAGCCTACAAATCATTGAAAGACTGTATGCCATGGTCTTAGCCCGCGCGACAGTGCTAAGGGCCTCTGGCGCAGTGTACACCAACTGACAAAGAAGACTTCTTACTCTGGCAAGCAAGGACCAGTTACTGCTGCAGATCTCGACGTGCATTATGTTGGATATCAACTGATCCAGAGTACAGACAGTCCAATCTAGAAAGACAAATAACTGAAGGACAGTCTCACTTAGGGAAGAGCTTAGGAGACATGTTTGACAGACAGTCTAACTCAGAAAGACGAGTAATAGAAGGACAGTCTGACTTAGGCAAGCGATTGACAGAAGTGGCTCGTAATCAGTTTGACTTACAAGCAGAACAGAGAAATATTGTGCAGCGTCTAGAATTGTTAGAAATAGATAGAAGGAGAGAAGAAATCATGAGAGAAAGAATGAGCCCTGACTTCTCGGAACCTCCACCGGAAGTTGCTGTTTTAAATACTGCCACGCCTGAGCCCCAGTTTACCTCGGTCACCGAAGGACCGGAAGATGTAAGGGACTTCCGATGATCTGAGAAGGATAATATATTACCACGACGAAGCGCCCGACTGAAAAGACTTCCGGCCCTGACTATACATTCCCTGGAAGACAGCATTCTAGGAATCCTCCCATTGAAACTGGTGCCAGACCTAAAGAATTGAACTTCAGACCGAACGTGGATAAAATAACACTCTCATGATGGCAAGTAGGCTCAGGTCCCTCTAAGCAAACAATTCGTAGTAGCGCACGAATTGGGAGTTGATGGGCGAACATACATTTAGACGCAAAACACCTAACTAACATGCATCACTATTGGCTGATTTGAGAAATTATGATGCCACTCAACTTCTGTCTATCAAAGATACACAGGAAGGATTGGTTTTATCAATAAATGATCCTCTGACAAGATGAGTACAACCCGCTAAGAATGGTGACAATAACCACCAAGGATCTGGCGTACATCACACCAGGAATCAAACACCAATTGCATCGCAAGAATAGACTAATAGAGGAAGCTTCAGCCCTAGCGGCTCAGATCGGGAAAGTCATCAAACAAGCGAACTGAGCTGATCTATGTGATCGGTTCTAGGACATTACCCCCCTGCCATTACCCCCTGCCTTTACCCCCGCCAATTACCCCCGTAGGATATTACCCCTGCCATTACCCCCCGGCATTTAGTCTATAATAGGTAGTATATAAATACATATATATTACATGTCTTATATTTATATATTAAATGCCGGGGGGGGGTCAGCTACTTAGAGTGACATAAACAGAAGTGCAGGCACACAAGATATAAGCTAACAAATATATTAATATAATATATATATATGATGATGATTAATACAACAATTTCTATAGCGCCGTAACACGGCACATGCCGTTACAAAGGCGCTTTGACACGATAAAACACTCAGTCAAGATACGCCAACTTGAAATAATGTGTCTTGAGTCTGGACTTAAATGACTCCAAGGATGTTGCTGAACGGATTGAAGGTGGAAGATTGTTCCAACACCTAGGTCCAGCAACAGAGAATGCGCGGTCTCCGAAGCAGGTTTTAGATTTTCGTACCTTCAGATCGCCGCGCGCCTCAGATCGCAAAGAGGGTCCCGACCTAGATGACGACATGCCGATGCAGTATGCTCTTAGGTACTCCGGTGCCATACCATGGAGGGACTTGTACACCAGTAGGGCGAGTTTATGATCTATACCAGGGATGGCTGTTGATTGGCGGCCCGCACGACCCCTTTGTAAATAATTTTTTGGTATTATTTTATGCCTACTTAGCCCTACACTGGGCTACTATACTACTATACTACTATACTACTACAACATTCCATAATAATGATGTCTAAAACACCCTAAATTTAGTGCTGTAGTTCTAATGACATAGAGTAGTCGTAGGCTACCTGTTTTTTAACATTTTTTAAATATGAAATAAACATTTGTATTTCTGTCGAGCTTGTGAGGACAAACACTTGCGGCCCGCTGCATGCTTACCAACAACTACAGTGGCCCATAGGCTAAAAAAGGTTGGCCACCCCTGATCTATACAATACTGCACCGGGAGCCAGTGCAGCACGTCACGAAGAAGAGGTGTGACGTGATCATACTTTCTTTGGTTGCACATTAGTCTCGCTGCTGAATTCAAGACGGATTGCAGTCTGTCGAGCAGATGTTTGGGCGCGCAACGCCCAAAGCAGCCTTTCGAAGCAGCACCTGAGTGCTGCTTCGAAAGGCAGTGAACGTATGCAGCTCCTACAGCTCCTGTCCTCAACAGGCGGAAGCATCTGCCCACCAACTGATTTACGTGACCCGTCATCAGCAGGTCTGACTCAAGCAGGACTCCCAAGTCACGGACGGCACCAGACGACGGCAACTGCACCCCGCAGACCCCCAGAGGGACACTGCTCAGCTGACCCCGTTGCCTGCGCGTCGCACACCAGAGGAAGTCTGTCTTGTTAGGATTTAGAAGTAGACGGTTCGACCTCATCCCGCCCGCCAATTCCTCAACGCCGAGTTCCATTCGTCGTTGAAGCTGGGGGCCTCCGATCCTGGACCGGTCGTATATAGTTGTGTGTCGTCGGCGTAGAAGTGCGACGACAGCCCCAATCGGGAGGCGAGTTCGCCAAGGTCTGCGGTGTACAGCAGGAACAGTAGCGGTCCAAGAACCGACCCCTGAGGTACTCCACAGTGGAGGCGACGCACAGACGACCTCTTTCCGTCGAATAGCACCACCTGACTTCGGTCACTGATCCATTCAAGCACTGCAGAACGAATCCCGTAGGCTCGAGACAGGCGCTCAATGAGTATTCCGTGGTCTACGGTGTCAAAAGCAGCTGACAGATCGAGGAGGCCAAGCAGCGCATGATTCCCCCCTGTCAGCCGCTTCAACCAGGTCCGTGTAGACTTTTAGAAGCGCTGTCTCAGTTGAATGGAACCGCCTGTATGCTGATTGTTGACCAGGTAGCAGAACAGACGTGGTCAGATGGTCCATAAGCTGAACACTTACGACTCTCTCTCTCGAAGCTTCGACAGTGTTGAGAGGTTCGATAGCTGGAGGGATCGTCACTCGGCAGCGATTGTTTCTTCAATCTCGGGGTTATGTGCGCCGTGCTGAAACATGATGGAAACACTCCGGATAACAAAGAAGCGTTGAAGATTCCAGCGACGAACGGAGCGAGCAGATCACGGCAAGACTTCAATAACCAAGTAGGCATTGGATCAAGAGACGAGTACTTGTTCGCTGACCTGTCGATTAATGTACACATCTCGTCGACCGTAACCGTCCTGAAGCACTGAAGCTGAGCACCCGTCCGAGCTTCAAGAAACTCAGCGGGCGATGCACCATCCGTGGCAGTTCTTATGCCAGCTACTTTTTGTTCAAAGAAGTCAGCGAGGGCATCTGCTGATAGCCCAGGTGACGGGACGGCTGACTGCTCATTCGTCCCGCACATTCCCTCGTCTATGACACGCCAGAGCTCGACCGGATCTCGGGATGCGCTGACCTTCTCTTTCCAATAGCAGCCACGTTTTTCTTCAGTCATCCGATGGAGACCACGAAGCGCCTCGATCCACTTGTGGTAGGAGTGGTCAGAGCGATGTTTTTTGTAAAGACGCTCCAGTCTCCTCACCTTGTGTTTGGTGGCACGGCACTCGACGTCATACCATCGATCAGAAGGCCGCCACTTTCGACAAGTCACCTCGACAAATGGCGCATGCTTGTCAAGCAGCGACGTGACAACCGTGTCGAACAGACAGGCAGAACCCGTCATTTCATCTGTCAACTGCGAAGAGTCGCAGAGACAGGAAGACTGGAGATCTCTTGAACGCGCCGACATCAAAGGTTTTCCATTTCCGACGGCTACAAGTCTTATAGATTGGTGGATCAGCTTCGGCCACATGGAACTTCCAAAGTAGCAGCTTATGATCCGTTATATCTCCTGGTAGATCGGTCACTGCAACTGTCGCAACGTCGTCCTTTCTCGCGATCACGACATCAAGGATGCCCCCTCATTCATTCATTCATTCATTCATTCATTTTGAGCACTTGTTATAGCGCCCCTTCAAGATTTCTACTCAGAGGCGCTCCCGACTACAGCGCCGGACAATGAATTGGAGTTTCACGCCGAAGCGCATGAGCAATTGCGAGTGAAGGACTTGCCCAGGGTCCCTACGGCGGCGGCTTGAGGTGGATTCGAACCCGCAACCCTCCGGCTGCAAGGCACCGAACATACCCCTACACCACCGCGCCCCACGGTTGTGGGTCACATCACTGACCATCTGCGACGCTCCGTACGCCATAAGCTCACTGATTTTCTGCACCATCGGGTCGTCAGGGCGATCGAACCTCACATTGAGGTCACCAGTGATGGCGAAAGGTGTATTGAATGACGACCTGAACTCGAGTAATGTTCCGAGTTCGTCAGCGAATGCTGTGGTCACCCTCGCGGAGCCTGGATGGTAGACAACCGCAACGATGCAATCCTTTCCACCCATCACGATCCTGGCACAGAGCAGCTCGAAAGTGGTTGGAAGCAGTGGTGGAGTCAGCTTAGCCAGGCGAACCGCCGAAGAGGCAACCATCGCAACTCCACCGTAGTTCCGGAAGTGCAAATTGTCAGCGTTTGCTTCTGGAGGTATTGGCCGTGCACACTCAATAACCTGTGGACCCACAGATATAAGTCTACTAAGAGGAAGATCATCGGCATCCTCGTGCCAGGTCTCGGTGAGGCAGAGTAGATCTAATCCAACCTCGCGCCATAATTGTTCAATATCGTCGACTTTGTTGGTGAGGCTCCATATGTTAAGCGATGCACATCGAAGTTCGCAGGAACCCGTAGAAGAATGACGACGTAGAACAGGCCTGTTAAGGCATCGGCTTGCGAAATCAGTAGGGCCAACTTTAATGTGGGCAGTCGGCTAATTACCGATGATCACTGGCAGTGCTTTTTTCCTAGAAAAAAAGGTTCCGCAACTCAACAAATTCAGAATAGTTATAGTGGCATATTTTATGGTAATATTTCTATTTCATATACTATGTATATCAACAAACAGTCAAACACTGAAAGCACTTAGATTAAATTAAGATATCTAAATAATTTTAACAGATTTTAATGCAAACTTTAAATTAACTAAATTATTTTTTAATAGCTGAAAAAAGGTCCCGGAACGGCGTTCCGGACAGTTCCGGCTGAAAAAAGCACTGATCACTGGTATTTTGTCACTCTCATAGGTTGAAACATGATGCTGACCGATGGGTCGTCTGTGTTGTTTTTTATGTGCTCCCGATCTACAGCTCCTCCTTCGGCGTCTAAGACCTAGGTCGATCACTCAACGCCGTACAACATCGTCAAGCGCACACACAGTTCTTCGACACCTCAACAACAAGTCGCGCACGAGGCAGACAGCACGCATCAGTGAGTCATCAAGCATCAGCACACAACCGGATTAGCACGCATCAGTGCACACAGCACAAATCGTCACTAGATCTTCACTCGAAAACGTTCGAAAAACACAACAAACTGATGAAATTATTCATAACCAACCGAAACTTTAAATATATAATATATAATAATATATATATTACAAAGAGGAGAGAAGAATAGAGGCATTCGAGATGAAGTGTCTGAGATTGATCATGAACATATCTTGGACGGAAATGCTGAAAAATGAATGGGTGCTGGGGGAGGCAGGAGTGGAGAGGAGTCTCCTGAAGACGGTAAAAGAAAGAAAACTTATTTATTTCGGACACATCATGAGAAGAGAGGGAATATGCTTGGAGAAAGACATCATGCAGGGCACAATGCCGGGAAATCGGAAAAGAGGAAGACCGAGAACAAACTGGTTGGGCAACATAAAAGAATGGACTGGATTGACAATGGAGGAAATGATAAGACAGGAGATGGAAGACAGGAGATGCTGGAGGAATATTGTTCATGATGCGGCCGACCCTCGAAGCGAGGATGGCTGAGAACAGAACAGAACAGAACATATTATAAATAAATAATAAATACAATACATGTAAAATACATGTATGTATACTGTATAGACTATGTACACTAAATGCCGGGGGGTAATGGCAGGGGGGTAATATCCTACGGGGGTAATTGGCGGGGGTAATTGGCGGGGGTAATGTCCCGGGGTAATGTCCTGCTCCAGTGTGATCTTAGCCCGCGCGATGCCGCGACGGTGCTAAGGGCCTCTGGCGCAGTGTACACCAACTTACAAAGACTTCTCACTCCGGCAAGCAAGGACCAGTTACTGCTGCGGATCTCAACGCGCATTATGCTCGGATATCAACTGATCCAGAGTACAGCAGTCCTCCACAAAGACAGACGGCTAATCCTAACCTCTGAATACTAACAGAGAGCGTAATTTTTTACATTCTCTACCGCAGGGGTGCGCAACCTGCGGCCGTGAGAGGGAGAATTGGCGGCCGTGGACGTATGATCTAATTGTAATGCATTGGCGGCCGTGTTAATTAACAAGTACCAAATATACTACAGCAAAAAATTATATAGTGATGTCTGTGAAACGAAAGCGAACATTGGAAGAGGAGAAGAGATCCTTGCATGAGAAATGGGAAACGGATTTCTCATAGTGGAGATAGCAAAGCAATTGATAAAATGCCTCATCTGCGGTGAAGTTGTGAAAACCTTAAGACGCAAACCAGCATTTTCGCTGTCAAGAATCTAATCCCTATGCTAAATTAGAAGGTGACTCAAGGAAGGTTTGTGTGGATAATATGAAGAGAAACTTTTGACACCAGACTTCTCTCATGGCCACCTTCGCAAAAACTACGAATGTTCGTAGTGAGGCTTCATAAAGGGTGGCATATCGTCTTGGCATTGCTGGAAGGCCATTTTCAGATGGCGAACTGGTGAAAACCTGCATCTTAAATGTACTTAAATGCATTCACCCTGATTATTCAGCAATCCCTCTCTCACGCGACACTGTACAACGCCGTCAAAGTGATATCGCATGTATTTTATAAATAACCTAATGGCAGATGTCTTGGCGGCCGTGGTGAGAATTATGAGCCTTCAATGCGGCCGACATTAACGAAAAGGTTGCGCACCCCTGCTCTACCGTCTTCCCTGCACTGCCGAGGGCTCAGATAAACTCCCGGCCTGGTTTCTGAGACTTATGGCGCCGATATGCTCAATCCGTTTATGAGTCGCGACTCATAAACGGATCGATCATGTCCTCTCATGTCCCGACCCAGTGGAAGTCGGCAGTCGTCAATCCCATTGCTAAGGTACACACCCCTGCTGGCCCTGCCGACTACAGACCTATTTCTGTGGTGCCCATCTGATCACGACTGGTCGAAAGAATCATCGTACACAAATGTCTCCTCCAATGGAGAACCTGACCGATCAATTTGCCTTTAGACCCTCATACGGATCCACAACCGCAGCAACAAATTGCAACCATGCTGCAATCCAACGAATTTGTTTATTTATCTACACCGGTTTACATGCCATTCCACATAACGTTCTTAACCCGTTCACTACCATGCCCGCCGGATATATCCGGCGACCAAAACTAATTATAATCCCTTGCACGCCGGATTAATCTGGCGGCATAACACGGACTCTGTTATAACGTTGGTCTATCGATTTTTCAATAGCAAGTACTGGGAATATTATATGTGGGATAGGCCTACCAGCGAGTGAGTTTACATCTACACCGTGATTCAATGAAAAGTAAGCCAAACTTTGTATTTCATATAAGTACTTCTAACATGAAAACAGTATTTAATATTTTTGTGAAGAAACTCTCAGTAGTATGGTTTGTTTGTTTAATTAAAGAAGATGTTCAAAATGTCCTCCTTTGCTTGCACGCAAGCCTGGAGGCGCTGGTGCCACTGGGCAACAGCATCGTCGACAAGGGCAACGTTTTCTTCGGTGTGCGCTGACCTTCGTCTGACACTACCAATGACGCGATCGACTGACCCTGTAACGCTAATTTTTGAAGCAATTTATCTAATACACTTCTGGTCCAATGTTTTTCTGGAAACTCTGGTAGAAATTGACGGCTGCTGTAATTCTTGGATTCCCTCAAATCTTTTATTGTGTGTAAATCTTCTTTACTAAAGGCATTTCTTCGGAAATTACTAGTTTCTTGTTTATGTTTTCTATCGTAATATCGTCTGCTTTTGTGAGTAGGAAATATAAACTGGAAGTCATTAAAATAAAAAGGTAAGTCGGTGCATATTTTTATTTTGAAAATATTATTAATAAAATATAATTCAAGTTTTAATATTTGTTTATAAAGTTTGGCTTACTTTTTATTGAATCACCGTGTATAATCTCCGCAAGGTGGCACACTATAGTAGGGAACAAAGCCAGCCTATGATAACCTACTATGACGTATGAAAATACGCGTATTCTGAAACTGTGTGTTTATTTCTTGTCTGTGTAAAACTGAATGCGTTTAGAAATAATAATTTTTTAGAAAATTACATAAATATCGGAAACCATGTCACATAAGAGAAAAAATGTACACTTTGAAAGAAGTGGTGAATCACTTTGCCAATTTAGAAAGCAACATTCTTGACATTCCAAATTGATGTCGTCGCAAGTCTGCTATTTCCTGGTGATGATGTAGGTACACTGAGAGCTGACAAAAATGAAGCCCTAATGCGACTTACAGAGCGACATTATCCTGATGTCCTGGTCCCAACTGCCACCTGGACAAAACCACAAGCGAGATATCGTGTGTGTTCCAAGAAAGGTGTTCGAAGAGATGTCAAAACCATTTGTCCATCATGTCCAAGCAAACGTGGTCTTTGTTCAGTTCCATGTTTCAAACTGTGGCATACACAATTGCACTAAATTGGAAGTAATTTTTTTTTGACAGTCACATTCCAGAAGGTTACTTTTGTGACATTTGAAAAGGGTTTCCAGTGTAACTTTGAACTGTCTGACAAATAGTATACTTGATGACAATGATAAAAACTTATTTTTGAATCACAAATTTTATGAAATTGTTCATAATAATAATACAAAATTCTTTGCACATTTCTCCAAAAACAATGGGCTTTGAAGTGATCGTTTAATTTCATTTACTTTTACTTAGCAATTACTCTTCATTTTTTTAATCATAACTATGAAAAAAAAAGAAAAAAAATGTTTTTTCGTTCAATTTCATCCGGTATTTCAATTTTTTAATGGGTAGTACTGAAAGGGTTAATGCCACTGCGGTGTTCGACAGAGTTGATCAAAAAACACAGTTAACATGCCTCGGTATAACCAGTGGAACTAACACTGAAATGGCTTCAAACACTTTTAGATGACTGAACAGTTACAATGGATCAGACTGCTGCAGCTAAGCACCCATTCTCTTTGGTGTCCCTCAGGGTTTCTCCTTGGGCCACTCCTGTACATGTGTATTACTAGCCAAACCTATTTCAAATATCTGCTTTCATGAGTCACCCATGAATTTGCATTAAACACAGGGTTGAAAACAGTGTTACCCCTTTCGTTACTGCGCACGTTCCCAGGCGCCGTACGGGAGAATTCTAGGGAAAATATGAGATTATGTGAAAATAGTGAAAATTACATTATTTTAGCTATTCAGTTAAACTAAGTTGGAATTATTGTTTTTTTTACATTTTTCAATGAGTTTTTCCTATGGTATGTATGTCCGTATGTCTGTATGTGTGTGATCACCAAGAAAAACGAAATAAGCAACAAAACGTTAACGTTTGTTTCAAACCAATTATTGATGCATCACTCTTAGATTGCATGTCGTCAGTAACCGAACGTAAGCCGGAACAAATGTTTAGTTCACCCAGCAGTGTAGTCAAGTTTTGTGTGATACAGTGCGAAACATCCCTTTCGACACAAAGACCAGGTGTTGATGGGCAGGTGGTGCAAACCCATGTTGTCTCCACAATACCTCCACTTTCAGTTCGCACGCCACGAGCATAGCAAACTCAATTTCAGCGTCAACGTCGGATTGTTAAGAATTACATTCATCGCCGTCTATAACTTCTAACTCATCTACACCTAAATCTAACTCTAAATCGTCTTCATCACTGTCTTGATCGTTAAAAATTTCCTTCTAAACGTCTTCATCAGTCATACGTCTTTTCGCCATTTTTACCTTGAACAATCGACGCTTGCAAATGTGGTCTACGTGAAAAATTTCCATAGACAAATATTTTTACAAGAGAATAATGTTCAGACCATCGTAATATACGGTTATATTACCCACGCAGCATACTGGGCCTGACTATAAGCTACAGGTTGTATCCCCGTCGCGGCGACGGGTGCAGTACAGCAGATGGGTTTGGTAACCCGTTGGCGCGACGGATCCAGTAACGAAAGGGTTAAGTGAAGTGAAGAGCAGCACTAGGAACCAGGTAAAATGAATGGGCCTCAGCCAAATTCAAGAATAAACGAGATCACAATGACACATGTGTAAAACCAGTGACAGATCTATCTCCACCAGATTTGGTAAGGACCAGGAACACAGACAATATACAGTTCAAAAGCACACAATACAATGAGGTAGCCTTAATTCGAGTCACAGAAACCAAAAACTTAAAAAAAACTATGCAAGAATAAAGGCATGACTGAAATAAAAAAAGAACAGTTCTTCAGTTCATTGGAAACTCATGAAGACAGATGACTAAAAAGACAACTATACAAACAAACCGCCAGTGTGAGCCTAAAACTGCCTCAAACCATAGAATTACCAGACTGTGGTTTGAACTTGCTGTGAAATGAAACACAGAGCGCCTGCGATGAATCTCTCTCTTGAAGCTGCGCTACATAAATTTACAATTACAATTACAGTTGACATAAGTGCACAGTGGCACGAAAATCAACACAAATGAGAAACAAATAGTACAAAAAATTATCTGAGACTCAAAACTATAAAACGAGATAAAACTTTCAGATCGTAATCGAAGTAACTGTACAAATGACAACATTTATGTTGGATTTCAATTCCTGCACTGAACTGGTCTAGTAATTAGTCTATTAAAAACAATCAATCAGTATATTTAAGTGGGAATTTTTTGTCTCGAGGGCTTTGTTGACATGTGGATGATGTGGTGTTCTACAGCAGTGCTTCCCAAACGTTTCAGTGTCAGGGACTGACAGGAATTAACTTGTCAGTGTCACGGACCGACAGGAATTAACTTTTCAGTGTCACGGACCGACAGGAATTAACTTGTCAGTGTCATGGACCGACAGGAATTAACTTTTCAGTGTCAGGGACCGACAGGAATTAACTTTTCAGTGTCAGGGACCGACAGGAATTAACGTTTCAGTGTCATGGACCGACAGGAATTAACTTTTCAGTGTCAGGGACCGACAGGAATTTAACGTTTCAGTGTCAGGGACTGACAGGAATTAACTTGTCAGTGTCAGGGACCGACAGGAATTAACATTTCAGTGTCAGGGACCAACAGGAATTAACTTGTTACTATCCAAGATGGCGGCCAATATGGCCACCAAAACACAAAAATATATATATTTCAGGTCAGAGGTAAGCTACAATTACAGTTGCAGTGTCGAATATAATAATTTCAAGGTCAAGAAATCGATGTATCGTAGTGGCAATAGTGTCGGAATGTTACAATCCAAGATGGCGGCCAATATGGCCGCCAAAACACAAAAATATGTATATTTCAGGTCAGAGGGAAGCTACAATTACAGTTGCAGTGTCGAATATAATAATTTCAAGGTCAAGAAATCGATTTATCGTAGTGGCAATAGTGTCGGAATGTTACGATCCAAGATGGCGGCCAATATGGCCACCAAAACACAAAAATATATATATTTCAGGTCAGAGGTAAGCTACAATTACAGTTGCAGTGTCGAATATAATATTTTCAATGTCAAGAAATCGATTTATCGTAGTGGGAATAGTGTTGGAATGTTACTATCCAAGATGGCGGCCAATATGGCGGCCAAAACACAAAAAATATGTATATTTCAGGTCAGAGGTAAGTAACAATTATCGTTGCAGTGTTGAATATAATATTTTCAAGGTCGAGAAATCGATTTATCGTCCGCAGACATACAATAGAAGTAAAAAACCGTCATGCACCACGACACATCAAAGTTTATGTCTAGCACAACAACATGGACTTATTGTATAAAAGTGATATTCGCAACATATTTTTCACCAAGGGGTGCTCGATAGTGTAGTGGTTAGCGCGCGGGACTGCCAATAGAGTGAAACTCACCGCCAGAGCAGAAAATTTGGTTAGAGATTTCTGTCCCACCAGCATCCCTAGCCAACTCAGCTATAAACTTGAAGGAAAACAACCGTCATGCCCCATGAGATGTCAAAATTTATGTCTAGCACAACAAACAACATGGACTTATTGTATTTTCATGGTCAAGGAATCGATTTATCGTATTGGCCACCATCTTGGATAGTAACATGTCGACACTATCGCCACTACGATAAATCAATTTCTTGACATTGAAAATATTATATTCGACATTGCAACTGTAATTGTAACTTACCTCTGACCTGAAATATACATATTTTTGTGTTTTGGCAGCCATATTGGCCGCCATCTTGGATAGTAACATTCCGACACTATCGCCACTACGATAAATCGATTCCTTGACCTTGATAATGTTAAATTTAATACTTCATTTGTTACCTATGACCTGTAATATACACTTTTCTGTGTTGGCGCCAATATTGGCCGCCATCTTGGATAGTAACATTTCAACACTATTGCCACAATGATAAATCAATTTCTTGACCTTGTAAATATTATATTCGACACTGCAACTGTAATTGTAGCTTCCCTCTGACCTGAAATATACATATTTTTGTGTTTTGGCAGCCATATTGGCCGCCATCTTGGATACTAACATTCCGACACTATTGCCACTACGATAAATCGATTTCTTGACCTTGAAAATATTATATTCGACACTGCAACTGTAATTGTAACTTACCTCTGACCTGAAATATACATATTTTTTTGTTTTGGCGGCCATATTGGCCGCCATCTTGGATAGTAACATTCCGACACTATTACAACTATGATAAATCGATTCCTTGACCTTGATAATGTTAAATTTAATACTTCATTTGTTATTGTAGCTTACCTATGACCTGATATATTCTGTTTTCTGTGTTGGCACCAATATTAGCCGCCATCTTGGTTTAAAATGCATTTTGGGGGGTTATCCCGTGGTCAGATTTTGTCCGATTTTGGATATGTTGTTCGGCAATGGAAACTGTGCAGGAAACCGTTTAAAAAGCTTCTAAAGCGATTTTTGCTCAGGACTAACCTAAATTGTCTGGACTAACTATTGGAGCCCGAGTTAACTCGGGCTCCACGGTAAAGGGGTTAACTTGTCAGTGTCATGGACCGACAGGAATTAACTTTTCAGTGTCAGGGACCGACAGGAATTAACTTTTCAGTGTCAGGGACCAAGAGGAATTAACTTGTCAGTGTCAGGGACCAAGAGGAATTAACTTGTCAGTGTCATGGACCGACAGGAATTAACCTTTCAGTGTCAGGGACCGACAGGAATTAACGTTTCAGTGTCAGGGACCAACAGGAATTAACTTGTCAGTGTCAGGGACCGACAGGAATTAACATTTCAGTGTCAGGGACCAACAGGAATTAACTTGTCAGTGTCATGGACCGACAGGAATTAACTTTTCAGTGTCAGGGACCGACAGGAATTAACTTGTCAGTGTCATGGACCGACAGGAATTAACTTTTCAGTGTCAGGGACCGACAGGAATTAACTTTTCAGTGTCACGGACCGACACGAATTAACTTTTCAGTGTCATGGACTGGCGGGAATTAACTTTTCAGTGTCAGGGACCAACAGGAATTAACTTGTCAGTGTCATGGACTGACAGGAATTAACTTTTCAGTGTCATGTACCGACTGGAATTAAGTTTTCAGTGTCACGGACCGACATTAATTAACTTTTCAGTGTCATGGACCGACAGGAATTAACTTTTCAGTGTCAGGGACCGACAGGAATTAACTTTTCAGTGTCACGGACCGACACGAATTAACTTTTCAGTGTCATGGACTGGCGGGAATTAACTTTTCAGTGTCAGGGACCAACAGGAATTAACTTGTCAGTGTCATGGACCGACAGGAATTAACTTTTCAGTGTCATGGACCGACTGGAATTAACGTTTCAGTGTCAGGGACCAAGAGGAATTAACTTGTCAGTGTCATGGACCGACAGAAATTAACCTTTCAGTGTCAGGGACCGACAGGAATTAACGTTTCAGTGTCAGGGACCAACAGGAATTAACTTGTCAGTGTCAGGGACCGACAGGAATTAACATTTCAGTGTCAGGGACCAACAGGAATTAACTTGTCAGTGTCATGGACCGACAGGAATTAACTTTTCAGTGTCAGGGACCGACAGGAATTAACTTGTCAGTGTCATGGACCGACAGGAATTAACTTTTCAGTGTCAGGGACCGACAGGAATTAACTTTTCAGTGTCACGGACCGACACGAATTAACTTTTCAGTGTCATGAACTGGCGGGAATTAACTTTTCAGTGTCAGGGACCAACAGGAATTAACTTGTCAGTGTCATGGACTGACAGGAATTAACTTTTCAGTGTCATGTACCGACTGGAATTAAGTTTTCAGTGTCACGGACCGACATTAATTAACTTTTCAGTGTCATGGACCGACAGGAATTAACTTTTCAGTGTCAGGGACCGACAGGAATTAACTTGTCAGTGTCATGGACCGACAGGAATTAACTTTTCAGTGTCATGGACCGACTGGAATTAACGTTTCAGTGTCAGGGACCAAGAGGAATTAACTTGTCAGTGTCATGGACCGACACGAATTAACTTTTCAGTGTCATGGACTGGCGGGAATTAACTTTTCAGTGTCAGGGACCAACAGGAATTAACTTGTCAGTGTCATGGACCGACAGGAATTAACTTTTCAGTGTCACGGACCGACACGAATTAACTTTTCAGTGTCATGGACTGGCGGGAATTAACTTTTCAGTGTCAGGGACCAACAGGAATTAACTTGTCAGTGTCATGGACCGACAGGAATTAACTTTTCAGTGTCATGGACCGACTGGAATTAAGTTTTCAGTGTCACGGACCGACATTAATTAACTTTTCAGTGTCATGGACCGACTGGAATTAACTTTTCAGTGTCACGGACCGACAGGAATTAACTTTTCAGTGTCATGGACCAACAGGAATTAACTTTTCAGTGTCACGGACCGACACGAATTAACTTTTCAGTGTCATGGACTGGCGGGAATTAACTTTTCAGTGTCATGGACTGGCGGGAATTAACTTTTCAGTGTCAGGGACCAACAGGAATTAACTTGTCAGTGTCATGGACCAACAGGAATTAACTTGTCAGTGTCATGGACCGACAGGAATTAACTTTTCAGTGTCATGGACCGACTGGAATTAAGTTTTCAGTGTCACGGACCGACATTAATTAACTTTTCAGTGTCATGGACCGACAGGAATTAACTTTTCAGTGTCAGGGACCGACAGGAATTAACTTTTCAGTGTCAGGGACCAACACGAATTAAGTTTTCAGTGTCACAGACCGACAGGAATTAACTTTTCAGTGTCACGGACCGACAGGAATGAACTTTTCAGTGTCACAGACCGACAGGAATGAACTTTTCAGTGTCACAGACCAACAGGAATTAACTTTTCAGTGTCAGGGACCGACACGAATGAACTTTTCAGTGTCACTGACCGACACGAATTAACTTTTCAGTGTCACGGACTGGCAGGAATTTTCCCACTGCATGAAGACTGGTGCCAAATTTATCAATTATTTTTCATTTTCTTTTTCGAACACCTAAATTCCTCAAAATGTATTAAAATTGATTTAAAAGAATGTTTTGCCAATTCTATGACTCTATTGCCCTTTATATTGTATTGTATTTGTATTTGAACACTTGTTATACGGCCTCTACCAGATTGCCCATTCAGAGGCGCTCCTGACTACTGCGCGGACGCTGAATCGGAGTTTCACGCCGAAGCGCATGAGCAATTGCGAGTGAAGGACTTGCCCAGGGTCCCTACGCGGCGGCTTTGAGGTGGATTCGAACCTGCAACCCTCCAGCTGCAAGGCACCGAACATACCCCTATACCACCGCGCCCCAGTATATTGTGTTGTGTTGTGTTGTATTGTACTCCACGTTTATATTGCGACCGAGCCACCCGCAGTAAAGATCCGAGAAATTAATCTCTGATAAACCGACCGACCGGGAAGCGAACCCGGGGCGCCGGCGTGGCGAGCAGGCTACCAACCCACTCGGCCACTCAGGATCTCTATATGCTAGTCTAACAAGTGTTTTTGTTATGACTTATTATAATATAATGAAATTATTAATTTATATGAAAAATATGGTGGAACCATTTCTTGATTCCGAGACAGATAAATTTACCAATCTCTTGACTCACTTTGTGGACCAGCAACTGAGGGCTTGCGGACCGGCACCGGTCCGTGGACCACCACTTTGGTAAGCATTGTTCTAAAGGGTGCTGTGCTTGGTCCTCTTTTGTTGACATTATAGACCACATCATTGCTGGACAATCATTTATTTATCATTTCCGCGCTGAAGATAACCAAATCTACATTTCATTTGACAGTTTGTCTACTGTTGCAGCTACTGTCCTTGCCTTTGAGGAGGTGATTGGGACAAATGAACTCCTCCTTAACCCACCGGAGACTGAATTTATGCTGCTGGCTATATCAGCCCTAGATTTAATACTAGACAATTTATGTTTCTGGTCATATTAATATCTACTGCTTCCACACATTATTTCAAAGTGGTTTAAAATGCCGGTACAGCTGCTGTCACCTTAGCAGATGTTAATTATTGGTAAGCTGGAAGTTGGTGGGACGGGCAAAGGTACCGTAATTTAGCTCAGTTACAGCTGCAATCTCCTGTCACTTTTACTTAGACATATTCAACCTATTGCTTGGAATCTAACTTATAATATTGCCCATACTCTTGACTGTTCACTTGTCCTGTCATACCTGAAGCATCAAAATTCAATAGTCTTTCTCATTGTCTTTGTGACTCCATACAGTAAGTTCTGTTCTTCAAAATTACCTTTGTTTTAATGAACTTGGGTTCATTATAATGTTGCTGTTGTTGTATACAAGGCACTTCATGGTCTTGTACTCAGTTATCTTGCTGACTGTGCATTCCACTTACTAACAGTACAGTACAAGTACATTTGAGGCAACTTCAAACATTTTCAAGAAATCTACCTAATGATGCTGTCCACGCCATTCACTTACTTGTCTTATCTCATACTCGTAGTCTTCGTCTCATGCCTAGACTACCAAAATTCAATACTCTGTTCTAATACTCGTAGTCTTCGTGTCATGCCTACACTACCAAAATTCAATACTCTGTTCTCATACTCATAGTCTTCGTGTCATGCCTAGACTACCAAAATTCAATACTCTGTTCTCATACTCATAGTCTTCGTGTCATGCTTAGACTACCAAAATTCAATACTCTGTTCTAATACTCGTAGTCTTCGTGTCATGCCTACACTACCAAAATTCAATACTCTGTTCTCATACTCATAGTCTTCGTGTCATGCCTAGACTACCTTCTTAACATATATAGAGCCTTAATTAGATCTGTAATTGAGTATGGCGATGTAGCCTATGCATCTGCGTCAAAGACTCACTTGAATAAGTTGGTATCCATTCAAACTGAGGCGTTGAGACTCTGCTGTGGGGCTGCTAAAGGAACTGCGGCTATAGCACTTCAAAATGAATGTGGTGAATCTCCGTTACATTTAAGAAATTTACAGAACTCGCTTAAACTAGGAGCAAAAGTCATTGGAAGCCCTAATCATCCAATGGGAACAATCTTTCAACCTCACTGGACTTTTAAGTTTAAGACTAGAGATAATAAAAATCTGTCTACATATCAACGCACATTTGATTTCTTTTCCTCCTTTGACTACCCTTATAAGGCTCCTTCTTTTCCTTCAGATCCCCCATGGCTCAATGAAAATATTCATGTTGATATTAGCCTCCACAAATCAATTAGTAAAAAGGATGATAATCCTGAAATTCTAAAACTCCTCACTCTGGAACACATAAGTAAATACAATTCTTATACTCATGTCTACACAGATGGTTCTAAAGCAAATAGCTTAGCTGCCGCTGCATATACTATTCCAAGCTTAGATATAGATAATAAGTTATGCCTTTGTGATAATTCCAGTGTTTATACTGCTGAAATGACTGCTATAAAAGAAGTTTTTGCCTGGATAGTAGATAATGAAAACCAGGACCTGAAACATTTTGCTATATTTTCTGATTCTTTGAGTGTGCTTACTTCTCTAAAGAGTCATGCCTAGACTATCAAAATTCAATACTCTGTTCTCATACTCATAGTCTTCGTGTCATGCCTAGACTATCAAAATTCAATACTCTGTTCTCATACTCATAGTCTTCGTGTCATGCCTAGACTATCAAAATTCAATACTCTGTTCTCATACTCATAGTCTTCGTGTCATGCCTACACTACCAAAATTCAATACTCTGTTCTCATACTCATAGTCTTCGTGTCATGCCTAGACTATCAAAATTCAATACTCTGTTCTCATACTCATAGTCTTCGTGTCATGCCTAGACTATCAAAATTCAATACTCTGTTCTCATACTCGTAGTCTTCGTGTCATGCCTAGACTATCAAAATTCAATACTCTGTTCTCATACTCATAGTCTTCGTGTCATGCCTAGACTATCAAAATTCAATACTCTGTTCTCATACTCATAGTCTTCGTGTCATGCCTAGACTATCAAAATTCAATACTCTGTTCTAATACTCATAGTCTTCGTGTCATGCCTAGACTATCAAAATTCAATACTCTGTTCTCATACTCATAGTCTTCGTGTCATGCCTAGACTATCAAAATTCAATACTCTGTTCTCATACTCATAGTCTTCGTGTCATGCCTACACTACCAAAATTCAATACTCTGTTCTCATACTCATAGTCTTCGTGTCATGCCTAGACTATCAAAATTCAATACTCTGTTCTAATACTCATAGTCTTCGTGTCATGCCTAGACTATCAAAATTCAATACTCTGTTCTCATACTCATAGTCTTCGTGTCATGCCTAGACTATCAAAATTCAATACTCTGTTCTAATACTCATAGTCTTCGTGTCATGCCTAGACTATCAAAATTCAATACTCTGTTCTCATACTCATAGTCTTCGTGTCATGCCTAGACTATCAAAATTCAATACTCTGTTCTAATACTCATAGTCTTCGTGTCATGCCTAGACTATCAAAATTCAATACTCTGTTCTCATACTCATAGTCTTCGTGTCATGCCTAGACTATCAAAATTCAATACTCTGTTCTCATACTCGTAGTCTTTGTGTCATGCCTAGACTATCAAAATTCAATACTCTGTTCTAATACTCATAGTCTTTGTGTCATGCCTAGACTATCAAAATTCAATACTCTGTTCTCATACTCATAGTCTTCGTGTCAAGCCTAGACTATAAAAATTCAATACTCTGTTCTCATACTCAAAGTCTTCGTGTCATGCCTAGACTACCAAAATTCAATACTCTGTTCTCATACTCATAGTCTTCGTGTCATGCCTAGACTATCAAAATTCAATACTCTGTTCTAATACTCATAGTCTTCGTGACTTCCTAATTTGACCAGGACAAAACTAAAGATCAGCTTCTTCTGGCCCACTGTTTGTACCAACCTTCAAAAATAGATCTGTGGTTTCCATGAATTTTCACAATCAGAGCCTCATCGATGTAACTCACTGACGGACTGAGAGACTTCTTTTTTGCTTTTCATGCTATACAAACAATTGAAAACTTGTCTATTTCCAGCTAAATGTGCTTAAGAAGTGAAATAATAAATGACTGAAATCAAAACTTATAGTAATAATCTGCCTCCTTGCTTCAACAAAAGCAGGGGTTCCCTAAATGCTAGACAGACTCACAATTCTTTAGAAATTGTGGGATGCTGTTTTCAGACCATTAAATTCATATAATTACCTTTATTAGAGCTCATCTCCTGAAGAGTTTCTTCAGTTTTTAGCAGAATTGGATCCAACAATTCAGGCGATTTTGACAGAATTACAAAACCACTCCATATGTAGAGGAGTTCCTGTAAATGAAATGAAATCTTCAATACAGTTTTCCTCTTAACCAAAAATTAAGTCCAGAGCATGTGAAAGATTATCCAATCTAATCTGAAAACTTACATAGTGCTGCTGTGTACAACACAATTATAATCTAAGCAAGATCTAATTCAAATTATCCACTGAATTGAACCAGTTGCGATATACAAAGACCTGGAAGACAGGACAAAAGGCAGAAAAGATTGGAATTCAGATCTGACCTAAAAACACCACAGAACTTAGCAAACAGATGGAAACAGCCAACAATTTCCATTTTCAGAGATGGGAACTCAGCATCAGGGTTCAGGGAACAAGGTTCAGGGAACAAGAGTTACAAGTTTCACATTTGTTTTAAGTCTGAGCAAAGAAGATAAGTTGGCCGGCCAGTTTCAATTACTATGTATCTAACAGACATCTTTTAAACTGAATTCTTTGTTTAATAAGAAAGTGATTGCAGCATAAGATAATTATTATTACACATTTATTAATTGATGACGATGAGTAAGAAAATCGATGGTGAGTGCAGGCGTAATTGTGAGTGTAGCAATTGTGAATAATTGGCTCAAGGTCCGAACACAGTAATCGTCTCAGAGGAGGTTCGAATCCATATTCTCCACATTAAAAGGCAATCAGCTACCATGTCAGCTACCATGTCCCACAATCGGCTACCATGTCCCACAATCGGCTACCATGTCCCACAATCAGCTACCATGTCCCACAATCAGCTACCATGTCCCACAATCAGCTACCATGTCCCACAAAGCTACCATGTCCCACAATCAGCTACCATGTCCCAGCAAAGCTACCATGTCCCACAATCAGCTACCATGTCCCACAATCAGCTACCATGTCCCACAATCAGCTACCATGTCCCACAATCAGCTACCATGT
Source organism: Aporrectodea caliginosa (assembly GCA_020284085.1). Classification (NCBI taxonomy): domain Eukaryota; kingdom Metazoa; phylum Annelida; class Clitellata; order Crassiclitellata; family Lumbricidae; genus Aporrectodea; species Aporrectodea caliginosa. The sequence goes on from JACEVL010000783.1 coordinate 1,015,998, forward strand.
CCCACAATACCATGTCCCACAATCAGCTACCATGTCCCACAATCGGCTACCATGTCCCACAATCAGCTACCATGTCCCACAATCAGCTACCATGTCCCACAATCAGCTACCATGTCCCACAATCAGCTACCATGTCCCACAATCAGCTACCATGTCCCACAATCAGCTACCATGTCCCACAATCAGCTACCATGTCCCACAATCAGCTACCATGTCCCACAATCAGCTACCATGTCAACCACTAATGTCCCACAATCAGCTACCATGTCCCACAATCAGCTACCATGTCCCACAATCAGCTACCATGTCCCACAATCAGCTACCATGTCCCACAATCAGCTACCATGTCCCACAATCAGCTACCATGTCCCACAATCAGCTACCATGTCCCACAATCAGCTACCATGTCCCACAATCAGCTACCATGTCCCACAATCAGCTACCATGTCCCACACAATCAGCTACCATGTCCCACAATCAGCTACCATGTCCCACAATCAGCTACCATGTCCCACAATCAGCTACCATGTCCCACAATCAGCTACCATGTCCCACAATCAGCTACCATGTCCCACAATCAGCTACCATGTCCCACAATCAGCTACCATGTCCCCAACAGCTACCATGTCCCACAATCAGCTACCATGTCCCACAATCAGCTACCATGTAGCTACCATGTCCCACAATCAGCTACCATGTCCCACAATCAGCTACCATGTCCCACAATCAGCTACCATGTCCCACAATCAGCTACCATGTCCCACAATCAGCTACCATGTCCCACAATCAGCTACCATGTCCCACAATCAGCTACCATGTCCCACAATCAGCTACCATGTCCCACAATCAGCTACCATGTCCCACCATGTCCCACAATCATGTCCTACACATGTTACCTCACATCAGCTACCACAATCAGCTACCATGTCCCACAATCAGCTACCATGTCCCACAATCAGCTACCATGTCCCACAATCAGCTACCATGTCCCACAATCAGCTACCATGTCCCACAATCAGCTACCATGTCCCACAATCGGCTACCATGTCCCACAATCAGCTACCATCCCACAATCCTACAAAGCTACCATGTCCCACAATCAGCTACCATGTCCCACAATCAGCTACCATGCAGCTACCATGTCCCACAATCAGCTACCATGTCCCACAATCAGCTACCATGTCCCACAATCAGCTACCATGTCCCACAATCAGCTACCATGTCCCACAATCAGCTACCATGTCCCACAATCAGCTACCCACAATCAGCTACCATGTCCCACAATCAGCTACCATGTCCCACAATCAAGCTACCATGTCCCACAATCAGCTACCATGTCCCACAACCAGCTACCATGTCCCACAATCAGCTACCATGTCCCACAATCAGCTACCATGTCCCACAATCAGCTACCATGTCCCACAATCAGCTACCATGTCCCACAATCAGCTACCATGTCCCACAATCAGCTACCATGTCCCACAATCAGCTACCATGTCCCACAATCAGCTACCATGTCCCACAATCAGCTACCTACCATGTCCCACAATCAGCTACCATGTAAGACAATCGGCTACCATGTCCCACAATCAGCTACCATGTCCCACAATCAGCTACCATGTCCCACAATCAGCTACCATGTCCCACATGTCCCACAATCAGCTACCATAGCTACCATGTCCCACAATCGGCTACCATGTCCCACAATCAGCTACCATGTCCCACAACCAGCTACCATGTCCCACAATCAGCTACCATGTCCCACAAAGCTACCATGTCCCACAACCAGCTACCATGTCCCACAATCAGCTACCATGTCCCACAATCAGCTACCATGTCCCACAAAGCTACCATGTCCCACAATCAGCTACCATGTCCCACAATCAGCTACCATGTCCCACAATCAGCTACCATGTCCCACAATCAGCTACCATGTCCCACAAAAGCTACCATGTCCCACAATCAGCTACCATGTCCCACAGCTACCATGTCCCACAATCAATCAGCTACCATGTCCCACAATCAGCTACCATGTCCCACAATCCAATCAGCAATGTCCCACAATCAGCTACCATGCTACACAATCAGTACCATGTCCCACAATCAAGCTACCACAATCAGCTACCCACAAAGCTACCATGCTACCATGTCCCACAATCAGCTACCATGTCCCACAATCAGCTACCATGTCAAAGCTACCATGTCCCACAATCAGCTACCATGTCCCACAATCAGCTACCATGTCCCACAATCAGCTACCATGTCCCACAAAGCTACCATGTCCCACAATCAGCTACCATGTCCCACAATCAGCTACCATGTCCCACAATCAGCTACCATGTCCCACAATCAGCTACCATGTCCCACAATCAGCTACCACCATGTCCCACAATCAGCTACCATGTCCCACAATCAGCTACCATGTCCCACAATCAGCTACCATGTCCCACAACCAGCTACCATGTCCCACAATCAGCTACCATGTCCCACAATCAGCTACCATGTCCCACAATCAGCTACCATGTCCCACAATCAGCTACCATGTCCCACAATCGGCTACCATGTCCCACAATCGGCTACCATGTCCAATCTGCACCATCCCACAATCAGCTACCATGTCCCACAATCAGCTACCATGTCCCACAATCAGCTACCATGTCAGCCACTACCATGTCCTACAATCAGCTACCATGTCCCACAATCAGCTACCATGTCCCACAATCAGCTACCATGTCCCACAATCAGCTACCATGTCCCACAATCAGCTACCATGTCCCACACAATGTCAGCTACCATGTCCCACAATCAGCTACCATGTCCCACAATCAGCTACCATGTCCCACAATCAGCTACCATGTCCCACAAAGCTACCAGCTACCATGTCCATGTCCACAATCAGCTAATCCCACAGCTACCATGTCCCACAATCAGCTACCATGTCCCACAATCAGCTACCATGTCCCACAATCAGCTACCATGTCCCACAATCAAGCTACCATGTCCCACAATCAGCTACCATGTCCCACAATCAGCTACCATGTCCCACAATCAGCTACCATGTCCCACAATCAGCTACCATGTCCCACAATCAGCTACCATGTCCCACAATCAGCTACCATGTCCCACAATCAGCTACCATGTCCCACAAAGCTACCATGTCCCACAATCAGCTACCATGTCCCACAATGTCCCACAACCAGCTACCATGTCCCACAATCAGCTACCATGTCCCACAATCGGCTACCATGTCCCACAATCTGCTACCATGTCCCACAATCGGCTACCATGTCCCACAATGTCCCACAAGCTACCATGTCCCACAATCAGCTACCATGTCCCACAATCAGCTACCATGTCCCACAATCAGCTACCATGTCCCACAATCGGCTACCATGTCCCACAATCAGCTACCATGTCCCACAATCCAGCTACCATGTCCCACAATCAGCTACCATGTCCCTAACAATCAGCTACCATGTCCCACAATCAGCTACCATGTCCCACAATCAGCTACCATGTCCCACAATCAGCTACCATGTCCCACAATCAGCTACCATGTCCCACAATCAGCTACCATGTCCCACAATCAGCTACCATGTCCCACAATCAGCTACCATGTCCCACAATCAGCTACCATGTCCCACAATCAGCTACCATGTCCCACAATCAGCTACCATGTCCCACAATCAGCTACCATGTCCCACAATCAGCTACCATGTCCCACAATCAGCTACCATGTCCCACAATCAGCTACCATGTCCCACAATCAGCTACCATGTCCCACAATCACTACCATCAGCTACCATGTCCCACAATCAGCTACCATGTCCCCACATGTCCCACAATCAGCTACCATGTCACAATCACAATCAGCTACCATGTCCCACAATCAGCTACCATGTCCCACAATCAGCTACCATGTCCCACAATCAGCTACCATGTCCCACAATCAGCTACCATGTCCCACAATCAGCTACCATGTCCCACAATCAGCTACCATGTCCCACAATCAGCTACCTACCATGTCCATGTCCCACAATCAGCTACCATGTACAATCGGCTACCATGTCCCACAATCAGCTACCATGTCCCACAATCAGCTACCATGTCCCACAACCAGCTACCATGTCCCACAATCAGCTACCATGTCCCACAAGCTACCATGTCCCACAAGCAGCTACCATGTCCCACAATCAGCTACCATGTCCCACAATCAGCTACCATGTCCCACAAAGCTACCATGTCCCACAATCAGCTACCATGTCCCACAATCAGCTACCATGTCCCACAATCAGCTACCATGTCCCACAATCAGCTACCATGTCCCACAATCAGCTACCATGTCCCACAATCAGCTACCATGTCCCACCAGCTACCATGTCCCACAGCTACCATGTCCCACAACCAGCTACCATGTCCCACAATCAGCTACCATGTCCCACAATCAGCTACCATGTCCCACAATCAGCTACCATGTCCCACAATCAGCTACCATGTCCCACAATCAGCTACCATGTCCCACAATCAGCTACCATGTCCCACAATCAGCTACCATGTCCCACCACATGTCCCACAATCAGCTACCATGTCCCACAATCAGCTACCATGTCCCACAATCAGCTACCATGTCCCACAATCAGCTACCATGTCCCACAATCAGCTACCATGTCCCACAGCTACCATGCTACCATGTCCCACAATCAGCTACCATGTCCCACAATCAGCTACCATGTCCCACAATCAGCTACCAGTCCTACAATCAGCTACCATGTCCCACAATCAGCTACCATGTCCCACAATCCCACAATCAGCTACCAATGCTACCATGTCCCACAATCAGCTACCATGTCCCACAATACAGCTACTACCATGTCCCACAATCAGCTACCATGTCCCACAATCTACCATGTACCTACCATCAGCTACCATGTCCCACAATCAGCTACCATGTCCCACAATCAGCTACCATGTCCCACAATCAGCTACCATGTCCCACAATCGGCTACCATGTCCCACAATCAGCTACCATGTCCCACATGTCCCACAACCAGCTACCATGTCCCACAATCAGCTACCATGTCCCACAATCAGCTACCATGTCCCACAATCAGCTACCATGTCCCACAATCAGCTACCATGTCCCCAATCACAATCCCACAATCAGCTACCATGTCCCACAATCAGCTACCATGTCCCACAATCAGCTACCATGTCCCACAATCAGCTACCATGTCCCACAATCAGCTACCATGTCCCACAATCAGCTACCATGTCCCACAATCAGCTACCATGTCCCACAATCAGCTACCATGTCCCACAATCAGCTACCACAAGTTACCAGCTACCATGTCCCACAATCAGCTACCATGTCCCACAATCAGCTACCATGTCCCACAATCAGCTACCATGTCCCACAATCAGCTACCATGTCCCACAATCAGCTACCATGTCAGCTACCATGTCCCACAATCAGCTACCATGTCCCACAAAGCTACCATGTCCCCATGCTACCCACAATCAGCTACCATGTCCCACAATCAGCTACCATGTCCCACAATCAGCTACCATGTCCCACAATCAGCTACCATGTCCCACAATCAGCTACCATGTCCATACAAAGCTACCATGTCCCACAATCAGCTACCATGTCCCACAATCAGCTACCATGTCCCACAATCAGCTACCATGTCCCACAATCAGCTACCATGTCCCACAATCAGCTACCATGTCCCACAATCAGCTACCATGTCCACACAATCAGCTACCATGTCCCACAATCAGCTACCATGTCCCACAATCAGCTACCATGTCCCACAATCAGCTACCATGTCCCACAATCAGCTACCATGTCCCCATCAACCATGTCCCACAGCTACCATGTCCCACAATCAGCTACCATGTCCCACAATCAGCTACCATGTCCCACAATCAGCTACCATGTCCCACAATCAGCTACCATGTCCCACAATCAGCTACCATGTCCCACAAGCTCATGCTACAATCAGCACCATGTCTACCACAATCAGCTACCATGTCCCACACAATCTAGCTACCATGTCCCACAATCAGCTACCATGTCCCACAATCAGCTACCATGTCCCACAATCAGCTACCATGTCCCACAATCAGCTACCATGTCCCACAATCAGCTACCATGTCCTACAAAAGCTACCATGTCCCACAATCAGCTACCATGTCCCACAATCAGCTACCATGTCCCACAATCAGCTACCATGTCCCACAATCACTACCATGTCCCACAATCAGCTACCATGTCCCACAATCAGCTACCATGTCCCACAATCAGCTACCATGTCCCACAATCAGCTACCATGTCCCACAATCAGCTACCATGTCCCACAATCAGCTACCATGTCCCACAATCAGCTACCATGTCCCACAATCAGCTACCATGTCCCACAATCAGCTACCATGTCCCACAATCAGCTACCATGTCCCACAATCAGCTACCATGTCCCACAATCAGCTACCATGTCCCACAATCAGCTACCATGTCCCACAATCAGCTACCATGTCCCACAATCAGCTACCATGTCCCACAATCAGCTACCATGTCCCACAATCAGCTACCAGCTACCATGCTACCATGTCCCACAATCAGCTACCACAATCAGTCCCACAGCTACCATGTCCCACAATCAGCTACCATGTCCCACAATCAGCTACCATGTCCCACAATCAGCTACCATGTCCCACAATCAGCTACCATGTCCCACCAGCTACCATGTCCCACAATCGGCTACCATGTCCCACAATCAGCTACCATGTCCCACAATCAGCTACCATGTCCCACAATCAGCTACCATGTCCCACAATCAGCTACCATGTCCCACAATCAGCTACCATGTCCCACAATCAGCTACCATGTCTACCATGTCCCACAATCAGCTACCATGTCCCACAATCAGCTACCATGTCCCACAATCAGCTACCATGTCCCACAAAGCTACCATGTCCCACAATCAGCTACCATGTCCCACAATCAGCTACCATGTCCCACAATCAGCTACCATGTCCCACAATCAGCTACCATGTCCCACAATCAGCTACCATGTCCCACAATCAGCTACCATGTCACCAGCTACCATGTCCCACAATCAGCTACCATGTCCCACAATCAGCTACCATGTCCCACAATCAGCTACCATGTCCCACAATCAGCTACCATGTCCCACAATCAGCTACCATGTCCCACAATCAGCTACCATGTCCCACAATCGGCTACCATGTCCCACAAAGCTACCATGCTACCATGTCCCACAATCAGCTACCATGTACCATGTCCACAATCAGCTACCATGTCCCACAATCAGCTACCATGTCCCACAATCAGCTACCATGTCCCACAATCAGCTACCATGTCCCACAATCAGCTACCATGTCCTACAATCACCTACCATGTCCCACAATCAGCTACCATGTCCCACAATCAGCTACCATGTCCCACAATCAGCTACCATGTCCCACAATCAGCTACCATGTCCCACAATCAGCTACCATGTCCCACAACCAGCTACCATGTCCCACAATCGGCTACCATGTCCCACAATCAGCTACCATGTCCCACAATCAGCTACCATGTCCCACAATCGGCTACCATGTCCCACAATCAGCTACCATGTCCCACAAGCTACCATGTCCCACAATCAGCTACCATGTCCCACAATCAGCTACCATGTCCCACAATCAGCTACCATGTCCCACAATCGGCTACCATGTCCCACAATCAGCTACCATGTCCCACAATCAGCTACCATGTCCCACAATCAGCTACCATGTCCCACAATCAGCTACCATGTCCCACAATCAGCTACCATGTCCCACAATCAGCTACCATGTCCCACAATCAGCTACCATGTCCCACAATCAGCTACCATGTCCCACAATCGGCTACCATGTCCCACAATCAGCTACCATGTCCCACAATCAGCTACCATGTCCCACAATCAGCTACCATGTCCCACAATCAGCTACCATGTCCCACAATCAGCTACCATGTCCCACAATCAGCTACCATGTCCCACAATCAGCTACCATGTCCCACAATCAGCTACCATGTCCCACAATCAGCTACCATGTCCTACCATGTCCCACAATCGGCTACCATGTCCCACAAGCTACCATGTCCCACAATCAGCTACCATGTCCCACAATCAGCTACCATGTCCCACAATCAGCTACCATGTCCCACAATCAGCTACCATGTCCCACAATCAGCTACCATGTCCCACAATCAGCTACCATGTCCCACAATCAGCTACCATGTCCCACAATCAGCTACCATGTCCCACAATCAGCTACCATGTCCCACAATCAGCTACCATGTCCCACAATCAGCTACCATGTCCCACAATCGGCTACCATGTCCCACAATCAGCTACCATGTCCTACAAAGCTACCATGTCCCACAATCAGCTACCATGTCCCACAATCTGCTACCATGTCCCACAATCGGCTACCATGTCCCACAACCAGCTACCATGTCCCACAATCGGCTACCGTGTCCCACAATCAGCTACCATGTCCCACAATCGGCTACCATGTCCCACAATCGGCTACCATGTCCCACAATACAAATGAAATACCTTCGGGATGGAACCATTGGAATAAAAAAATACCCACATTTCAACACATCACCATGTGATGTGTTGAAATGTGGGTATTTTTGCTAGAGCCAGCTTTTTAACCCTTAGAACCTTAGAGAGGCTGGAAAACCGGACTGCCAGAGAGGCGTATATACCAGGTATGTGACCCAAGGAATCAAAATGGTTCGCATGTCGGAAATTTTAGAATACGAGTATTTTACATATTCTTAAAGGCCACAATATTTGCTTTAAAATGACACAAAAACTTTGGTTCTAACTTACTTCTTGACAAAGTTACGAATAATAATATGTCCAATTTTTGGAATTTCTTTAATTAATTTTAATATATAATCACGAAAACTAAAACTACACCCTGTAAAAAATCCTGAAAATGCACATTAAATCAATGAATTTCATCAAATGTGAGATATTAGAATTGTAAAAAATATAGTTTGTTCCCATTTCCATTAAAATATGAAAATGAGTAAAAATGACTTCTGATCATATTTTGCTGTTTTCCTAGCAATGCAAATTGCTGACATCCGACTCATTTTGATTCCCTGGATCTTCGCTTATTATTTCAAACTGACACACCACAGTTTGATTACATTTCATAGTACAAGTTATTACAGGAGTCGAATTTAAGTGCTTGGCAAGGCGCCCGTCACATCCTACTGCTCATTTTACCAATGCCATCTGGCAAATGAAAGGCTGAGTCGACCTTTGGGAGGGTAGTGAGTCGACCTTTGGGAGGGTAGCGGGAAGCTGAACTTCTGCTCTTTGTGTCAGTTTGTTACCATTACCCCAATCAAGAGGCCGGTATACCGGCCTGACTAACTAGCTGGTACCATCTATACCCGGGGCCATTATACCGGCAATAGTTGTATTGATGTTCTAGGAGCACACTTCTCTGATTCTGCAGGGATTCCCCAATTTAAAAATAGTGTCTTGCCCAGCTTTGGTGATAGCCTACAATACCTACATGGGAAGAACAGACAAGAATGACTAAATTGCTGAAGGTCCTTACACAGTAATCAAATATTAGCATAAGCAGAAAAAATATAAATGGTATAAATGCAATATAATAAGTACTCACATAAGCTGGAAGGGTGAGTCTTCTACCTTGCTCAAAATATAGCTCAGATTTCTTAACAGCAAACTTCTCTACTGGTATGGACTTTCCAGCAATTCTTTGTTTAAGTCCTGGCACCTGCCTAAAGGACATTTACCAGGCAATAAGACAAATAGCAGCAATTAATAAAGACTGACAGAACTTAAGAGGTCCATCCATTAATCACCTCATCAGACAGACAGACAGACAGACTTCAGTAGTCCAGAGATTATCCTGTTAGATGGTGTCAGTCTTTATTTGGTTGATGATGCTGGATTGCCAAAGAATTAAAACTGACTCATTACTTTAACATTTCAGTGAAGACTAGGGTGTTGAGTTTTCAACTAGACATCACACTGGGGTCTATTATGCCCTGGTTTCAAATTATATTTGAGCATAAATTTTGAAACTCTGAATAAAAATCAGACTTTTAAAGCTTTAAAGAACAATTTGTGCACCTACTTTTGAAGAATGACAAGTGGAATGAAACCAACACTCGAGCCTGAACTCTTTAATCAAAATTACAGAAGTTTTCTTTTGGTCTGAGGCAAACATGCCATGCATTATTGTCTGTGGATAACAAAGGAACAATTTATAGATCTAGAGGACTACACTAAGCTCAATCAATGAAACAAAGCAAAAATCTGCTTTGAAGTGGGCCTTATAGATGTGCATTATTCCTGCTGAAATGTGGACATGATGAGAGTTAATGGAATTGAACTCCGCTGTGGCTTGGTGTGGATTAAAACTGATCCAGGCCAAATTTCGTATCATGGCTGGAGGTTGAGTTTTTGCCTGTGGATCAGTCCCCCAACTCTTGGCAAATTCAACCCTGGATGCAAACAACCACTGGAGAGCTTACCCCTTCCAAAATGATCCAGTTTGGAAGGGGTAAGCTCTCCAGTGGCTCTGCCTCTATATCTTAGCAGAACTGATCTAATGAATATATATATTGACTGATTACAACATATTTGGGTGATACCTTGTTCATTAGACAACGGCACAATAAAAGTTACTAATTGACAAAAGCACCTGTTAATCCTCTCTAGAAAATAGACATGGAAATCACTGGAAAGAGAGAGAGGTTGGAATTGATGGAGGCAGAAAACAAAAGAAGAAATCGTGAAGAAAAGGAGTGAGAAGGAAAAGGGTAGAAGAGAGCAGGGTACCTCAGGCAGGAATGGAGAAAAACTGATGACTCCTCTCCTTACAATATCCATAGATATATGCATAAACAGGGTATTTACTCAAGAAGGTGTGCTACATGAGCAGTGGTGCTTTCACTCTCGTCGTTGCACATAAGAAGAAATGCTGCTTTCTGATATGCATAGGTTGCTTTGCTCCATTTGCTCTCGGCCAGAAGCTTCTCGGCATATTTCATCGCCAGCAGCCAGTCACCTGTGAAACTGAAGATAACCAAAGGACTCCCTAAATGCATTTTATCACAGTCTCATAGTCTGCTAGTATAACATTTCTTGTTTGCCAGGAAGTTCAGTGTTCGTTAGCTACTTTTGAAAGGTAGTTATTACAGTTAACAATTGCTCTGCAGAAAAAGAAATTTATTCAAAACGAGTCATTCGTTACTGATTCCTTAAAAGTAGGTAATTACTCTTAGTTACTATAATACTACTTTAAAGTCAAATTTCACCACAGTAGTTCTGTAGCCTACAAAGTGCAGAGTATATTTCTCCAAATCCACATAAAGATATGTCCCCTAAATTTCTAGAGGTCTTTGTCGGCACACAAAAGAAGAAACAACTCAAAGTTCTTATCACTAAAACTTGCATTTTTCTTGATGAGTACCAATGCACACATTCAGCTGCTCAAAAATCAAGTTAACAGATACTGCATAGTGGTAAGCTACAGATGCCAGCTAATAAAGACGAGGACTACTTAAAAATCTGATTTTCGTGCAATGGAGATGAAGAAGATCCCTGGCCGCAGAGAGTTCTTTGCTGTGAAGTACTTGCAGAGAATGTGCCCGAACAAATTGTGACATCATATTGAGACAAAGCACCCCAACTTGAAAACCAGCCACTCCAATTTTTCGGAATCAAAACTAAATTTTGAAAAACTGCAACTGTCGAAATCCTTGCGCTTGAAAATAACTCGCTTCGACGTGGACGCAAATGCCGTCATCAACAGTAACCGGCACGAAGCGCAACCCTTCAAACATGCCTCACTTTGAGAAATGGATCAAGGTTTTTGTAAAATTATGTTCAATAACAAATAAAATATCATTTTTTCTTTTTAGAACTTTTTTGTCCAGTGAAGCTATGTGGGTCGCAATAGACAGTGGTTTTAAAAAATTGGGCCGTGGTGCTAACAAGTTTGTGAAGCACTTCACTAAACTACTCCACATTCCATCAACTCCCTTAATCAGCGCTATGGAAATATCTCCACTGACCAACAATACACATTGCTCTGTCTCAAATCCACTCAAATCCATTCCAAAAATTGGAGTGGCTGGTTTTCAAGTTGGGGTGCTTTGTCTCAATATGATGTCACTATTTGTTCGGGCACATTCTCTGCAAGTAGACATTCCTAAGGCTTTTGGTGAGTACATAAATATTTAAACTGCTTGATTCGGCTAAACACACCGGACTTGATGATGCTGCAGTGCGGATTTTTAGAGGTGCACCCTGACTTGCCTACCTCTTCAACCAATCAATTCTGAACTCATATGTTCTCTCCCAATGAAAAGAAAGTACCATAATTCCAGTCCACAAGGTCCCCCACCCGTCCTCATGCAGCGATTTTCGGCCAGTTTCCAGCACATTCATCCTCTTTCGAATAGTTGAAAAACTTATAGCTCGTCGATTCTTTTACCCTATCCAAACACAACCTAACCTTAATCAAAACTTTGCATTCCAACCAACCGGATCCAACCAACCCAGCCGTTTAAAACTTCAAAACCTGGGTTTACTCATGTTTGGAAACCTGGGTTTGAAAATTGTCACTTTGAGAACAGTTCATGTAGATTTAGGTAATAGAGCTTCTTGTGAGGCACTATATAAATGGCCATATACACATACACACATATGCTATATAAATGGCCATACATAAATTGATCTGGTTTGGCACCCGCCAGCAACTTGCTAAGATTGACCATTCCCTTTCGGACGAAAATTTTCCTTCCTATGCCTTTTAAACCTCTGTTCGTAACCTGGGCGTCACTCTTGATAGCTCTCTCTCCTTCTCTGACCACATTACTAATCTCACCCGCTCCTGCTATTACCATTTCCGACATCTGAAGGCAATCCAATGATCTGCTTCTTCTTTGGCTTTTACCTCAATAGTTCGTGCCTTTATTTGCTCTCGCATTGACTATTGTAATTCCCTCTTGGTTGGCCTCCCTAAAGTACGCCTCTCCCCTCTGCAATCGGTTCTTAATGCAGCTGCCAGACTTATGGCCCGTCTGCCGCGTTTCTTCCATATCTCTACATTCATGTTTGAATAACTACATTGGCTCTTACTGCACGCGTCCAGTTATTTGCCGATCTTGCCCCTAAATACCTCTGTGACTCAATACGGCGGCCTACCTCGGCAGCCTTCCTTCGTGCCTTTGCCTGCATTGGCCCTTCGCTATGGAATTTCCCCTCTTTGTTCGCACCATCATACTATGTTTGCTACATCTTTTCATTACCTCAAAACTTGTTTTTATTCTCAAGGACTTTTGCACTGGGAGCGCCTCTGCACTGTGAGAGGCGCTTTTTAAATCTTTAAATACAATACAATACTTTCCGGCCCACAGCTCCACGATGTTGAATGTGCCATCACAACACCTTGGTCACAATGCTGTATACCTCCTCTGCCTGTTGGGGCTTCGACGGGCAGCAAGTGAGGAACTGACTCCAAGCAATGATATGAAGAAGACTCATACGTCTTCATTACCTCCCCAAGGACTCCCCAACATCTGAACAACTTTGGGCTGTCCTGATAGATCAGACCCGGGCCAAGTCTTGCACCAACTACAACCTCCAACATATCCTCCACATATCTCTCAAGATTCTTCAATCAAATACTTAAAGGATTGATTTCTCTGACATCAGTATCTCCCTTTAAAAAAACTTACTGAAGACTTTGCTTCTGCTTAACATATTAACCCTTAAACCGCCACATACTATGTGGGGTTCATGCACCCCGGACGCCAAATACTTTTTTATTGCAATATACTTCGAAACGTCACAACTCACTTAGAAACCATATATATATATATACATATTTACATATGTATATATAATTATATATACATACATATATATACATATATATATATGTATATATGCATATGCACACACACATATATACATATATATATATATACTTAGATTCAAATATGTATATACATATGTATATATTTAGATATAAATACATATATATACAAACATATATACATATGCAAATATATATATGTCCATATATATATATATGTAAATATGTATGTACTTATATATATACATATATACATATATACTTACACATACATATACAAAAATATAAACACATATACATATACAATTATACATATATATGTATATATACATATATATACACAATATATATACATAAGTACATATATATATACATATATGTACATATACCTGTACATATACACATTCATCTATATACATACAGTATATACATACATATACATATAGATACATACATATATATACAAATAAATATAAGTATATATGCATATGCATACACACACATATATACATATATATATATTGTATTGTATTGTATTGTATTGTATTTGAACACTTGTTATAGCGCCCCAACCAGATTTCCCATTCAGAGGCACTCCCAACTACTGCGCGAACGCTGAATCGGAGTTTCACGCCGAAGCGCATGAGCAATTGCGTGTGAAGGACTTGCCCAGGGTCCCTACGCGGCATATATCATATATATATACTTAGATCCAAATATGTATATACATATGTATATATATATAAATACATATAAACATATATACATGTGCAAATATATATATATCCATATATATATACATATGTAAATATGTATATATATATGGATATATATATATTTGCATGTGTATATGTTTGTATATATATATATGTATTTATATCTATAGGCGGCACCGGCGTTCAACAAATATGTGTCACCGGCTATAGGCGGTTTCGGCGTTCTGCTAAATTTCATGGGGAACTGAAAGGGTTCAGTTCCGGCAGTTTAAGGGTTAAAGACATCCTTATTCACCCACTTTATCACATACATGGTCTGTCACTACTGCGACATAAGCTTCATTCCTTTCTGGATAACACAGAAATATTTCAACTTATTAACTGCTGTACATCACATCAAACACATCCTCTATCCTTCCCTATTTATTCATTACCTTAAATAAACACTCTATCCTTCCCTATTTATTCTCATACTACATTCCAGTCATAAGAAAACGTGGCACTCCTGTCTGTCTCTCAAACTTTCCCTTTTGCTCCCAGCTCAGCACATTTCCTTCATTGATCCTCTAGAACCATTAATCAAGTATCAGTCCTCATTCACACACTTCACCTCTCGGCACAGTTGCCTGTGCCGAGAGGTGAATTCTCTACAATTAATTAATTGTTCTCTTGAACTCATCTTAAACTCTCCTTGAGTTTGACCATCCCATCATTGTCGGTGTCTTGTCCTTCCACTTATTCTTAGGACTGAATACTCTATATACGCCATATTCACTCCAAGGTTTACTCTTTTAATCGGCCCTAGCCTGTTTAAACACTTTTCTTTATGTCTAAGTTTGTCATTACTCCTGACATCATTTGCCTGATTACTTCTCCAGTCAGATGCATTTATAGACTTCCCGTAATCTTGTCTACAAAGTCATTCTTTCAGTACTGATTCCCTCTTCTTATACACACGATTCCTTTTCTCATCACTATGAGTCTTCTTTTGTGCACGGTTACTTAATTCTTCCGATGCCACTGTTAACTTTGTAATGCCAAAAATTTCAATGGTATCTCTGTTCGAGCTCTTACTTTCTTAGCTTGCATACGTGTTTCATGCCCTTCTAAGCCTTGACCCTGACATTCAAACAATTATGGTCGCCATTTTCTTTTACTCTCACAACTATCTGTTATGTTACCTTTTATAACACTCCTGTACTGTTTGACTAGGCAGACTGTTTTTTTTCAGTCTTTACTCCACATCTTATTATGTCATGTGTTTTCAACTCTTCCTCCTTTAACCCCACTGCTCTTAGGTTGTAATTTTCCCTTAACCATACTACTTGTGTCAAATTTTCCATTTACCAAACTACTAGTGTTAAGCCCGACAATCAAATCTTTTACGAGACTACCAATCACAACTACTTCAGTCTCACCCATGAAATGCTCACTATGTATTCTAAGCCTCGTTATCGGGTGCCATCTATACATATCATATTTTTCGGTACACTGATTACAGTGATTAGACTTCACTAGATCAGCTTTAACCACCGCAATACATGACACACCAGTGTCATATAAACATGTGACCTTATGATTACTGCCTCACTTGTGTATTTATTTTCGACTACTAGCTGACTTTCACTTTGTGGGACATAACTTGCAGAATAAGTAGCTATTGCCTCCCTGCACACTTCTTCCTCCTAGCTGAGAAGGAGGAAACCTCAACTTCACATCTGGTATGAAACTTACATTACTATCTTCCTTATTACGCTGTGCTATCTTATGATTCATTGAAACACACCTGAAAGAACCAGGTTTCTTTGTTTCACCATTACCTACTACCTTGTGGTATTCGTGAAACAACCAGTTACCTTTAAATCTGGATCTATCATTGTGGTCCCTATACACCTGTCTTCTCCTTACTCTAGTGATCATACAAATGGGGATGGTGTAGGGACAAACCTGATGGGGAAGGGATGGAAACAGACCTATGGGGATGGAGTGAGGATGAAGACAAATTTTGTCCCCATGCCACTCTCTAGTTTAAACCTGCACTCTCTGCATTCCCTAACCAATTGGCTACATAATTCTTACACTACTTTGAATAGTGTTTACAGTCTAATTACAGAAAATAATCCATTTGGTTACCCTCAGTGGGAAGAATATGTTTAAATGTCTTTCAGCATTACAGATTGCTCAGCACTGCAGTGCAGATTTGTATACTAAGGTAGTCCAACATTTTTTATTAAAGCTCCTACATATAATATGATGTTTAATTATAAGTCTATGTAAAATATGGTAATGATTCATTGAGTTAATTATGTACTAGAAAGAGCTGAATACAGACCAGTGACACCACATCAGTTCCCAGTAGCAAAAGTGATGCAGCTGCTGCCAGAGTTGCTGAGATTCTACAGACTCTTCGAATTTGATGATAGCCTCATAAAAAAAACACATCATCATAAACCTTCTTCACAACTGTCATTTTAATATACTTCAGACATCACCACTGCCTCCATCAACATCCTTAGTCACTGTTTCAAGCAACCTTTGTAAGTACAATGTGAACTTATTTATGTGCACTGGTTTACATGCCATTCCACGTAACGTTAAGTGGTGCTATATCCTCAAAAGCACAATCTTAATGCACCATGTTGCTTAACACATTATGCCTTTTTCTGCGTGGCCTTATGATACACACTGTATCATAAGGCATGTCTCCCTGTAACTACATTAACTAGTCCAAACCTCACCTCACCCAAAACCTCACCTCTTGCTATCTCTCCACAAGTCTTCCACTCAAAACTGAAAACACTGTTTTTTCAGAAATCCTATCCCGATTCCTTCTCCTCCCCTCACCTCCATCGCCATTTCAACTCTAAACATCATCCACCTTAGCCATCTGACTGTCTGCCTGCCTGACTCTCTGGATTTTGACCCCTGCCTATCGATTCTGTTTTGATTAAGCACCTGTGAATAAGCTGGTTCCCGCGACTTCGCCGCTTTTGTGGGCGCTCTAGAAATACCGAGTTTTCGATTACGATTATGTATGTATGTATGTATGTATGTATGCATGCAGTTTTATAGTGCGATACTGTAAGAAGTTCAGAACCAAAGACAGTTTGCATGAGAACTATGGAGACCGCTTCTACAAGAGAACAAGACTTTCGCTTCGAGACAGTTTCCAAAAAGTCAAGAAATGACCTCGAAAACGAGACCGTGGGGTCCGACACCGAGACATCAAAAAACCTGTCTTGAGACCGAGACAGTGTCTCGAGACAATCCAAGTCTGCATTACACTATTAATAGTGTTTAGACAGTTAAAATGAAGATGAGGATTATAACTCACTAGCATTTTGTACCCGGCTTCGCTCGGTTTTTCCACAGGCGTAATTTTTAACGGCTGCAAATAAAGGCTACTTACTTACTTACTATATTTGCTGAAGGGCTTCAAATATTTAAAAAAGTCCATATATCTGAATGGAAACGATATTTAGAGCTGAAAATAGCTGCTTTGCCCATGTACTGAACGGGTTATCTCTCCCTTATATTGGCGTATTTGTTCCCGGGCTAAATAATTATAATAGACCAAACTCGGCCGTTTTTCTATTACCTCGTTGAGCTCGGTCTCTTATTTTCGAGTTTTTAGTGTTCCATTAGCGCTCGAAATTTTTCGAAGCGAAGTCGTGGTTTTATGACGAATACACCTGATTTGCATATTTAGCTCTGCATGGCATGGGGCAAATGGCCACCGTTATTGATATTACCTCATTGAATTTGACGATTTCGAAATTTAAAATGTCCATATATCAGCATTTAAAGTTAATTGCGAGCCGAAAATAGTCGTGTTCTACCTTATATAGGCGCATTATTTGTTTCCCGGGCTAAATAGAATAGACGAAGTTCGGCCGTTGTTCTATTACCTCGTTGAGCTCGGCAATGTTACATTAGTTCAAAATCTTTCAAGGCGAAGCCGTGTTTTATGACGAATGCACCTGATTTGTATATTTAGCCCACGTGACGTCAGACAAATGGCCGCTGGTATTGATATTACCTCGATGAATTTAACCAGCTCGAACTTTAAAATATCCATATATTGGCATTTAAAGTAAACTGCGAGCTGAAAATAGTCGCGTTTACCTACACATATTTATTTGAAGGTTTTGTAAAATTTTTCATAACGCTAGAACATTACGTTTTGGAGCCTATAGCTGGGTTACGGAAGGACAAACTCTCTGAATTATATATAAGATTTTGGATTTAGTGCATAGTAAGCATATCATGACCGAAGCACGATATGCTTCATTCATAATAATGCTGCCAGTATTCTTTGACAACGAACAGAAGGAAATGTTTCTGCTCTTCATTTTAAATATGAAGTTTGTTGTATTCATCCATCAGAGCAACTCCTCATTCAGCAATGTCATTTACAACTTTCATACAGCGAACGGTCTCTTCAAAGGACTTGTAATCATCATCATCTGTTGTTCACATTTCAACATCTTTCTTCAAGAGTTGGTGGTAGTCCAGTAATGTAAAAAATCTGGGAGTGCCAGATGTCACAAAGTCTTCTAGTTGTTGAGTCTTAACAGTGGCTGGATCCAGATCCAGTGTAACTCTGGAGTGGATGTTCTGCACCTGGGCTTCAGCAGGAGAGAGACAGAGAGGACCATTCTCCGTTTTGTGGCATCTGGCACTTCATCATCAAAGAATGCCAATGCTGTGAGTTCCTTTGACAATAATAACAAACGATACCCTAGAAACTTCTTCATGGCAATGTCAGAGATAGTGGTATTTATGTCCTTGTAACTGTCAATATCTGTGATAAGCCGATATTGCAGATGAGGCTCTAAACTATGCTTTGACATAAAACCGACTGCAAAAATGCATACATCTGCAATCCTTTTCTCATCGTTCTTTTTTTTAGCTTGAACATGCAGATCTGAAGAGATTATTATCCCTTAAGATCTGAATGTTCAGACTGTGGCCATCCATCGAGCTCCACGTAAACCTACTGGTGCTCTGCATGACACTTCTTTAGCCAATAATCGACCCATAAAGATGACAATGAGTTCCAATAGTTCTCGATAGTCATCATGTGATTGAAATTGCTGTATCTCTGCGATGACATCACCTGAAAAACTTGTTCTTCTGGTAAGAACTCCTTACATAACATCATCTGAGGCTGCTATCTGGTAGCTGGACCTGTTAACATATTGAGTCAGTTGCATGGTTTGTGCAACTGTGCATGCACAATGTCAGAAAAATCCTCTAAACCTGCTTTCCATTCTTCCTCTTTATTCTTTAGCACATCTGATTGCATTTCTTTGTTCTCCTTTGTTTTCCTTAGTTTGGCCTTCAATTTCTGTACAACATGCTTCTTGATACATGTTGGAATAGTTTGCCTTTGCCCAAACTTTAAAAACATCATGTATTACTGAATGTACCTGAACATCGAATGACGCCATGTAACTAGTTGCAACTCTTGTCAACTAGACTCCTGAATAAGTGAATATTTGATCTGCATTGATCATTGACTGTTGAATGAGAAGCATCTGCTACTGTTTGTTTCGTCATTTTCTATAATCATAAAACATTGCTATGACTTCTTCCCTGTTTTTGTAGCTTTGTGTTACTGAATGTATCTGGCCATATTGGCCATAATTCAGTGTGTAATCCATAATATTTAAAATACAGGTTTTACAGAAATTAATTACCTCAGTCACATAAAACTCGTGCATCTTCAATCTTACTGTGTTAGATAGGTCGTTCATAAGGCCAAAACAAAATAATGTTGTGTTTCCGATAACCCGACCGAGTCACTTTTTTTAGACCCGACTGGGAAAATTTTGTGAAATTTTTTTGTTAAAATTATTTTAAAAAAATTTTTTTTTACCGTATATACTCGCGTACAAGTCGACGTCGCGTATAAGTCGACCCCTAAAAATTTGACCTTGGATTGGGGAAAAGTCTATGACCCGCGTATAAGTCGACGCGTGTTTTATGTCTACCGGGGTAAATCTTGACACCTTGTAGACCTTTCAACCACCAACTTAAGGCCGACTGTATATAAATAAAAACAAATTTTCGCCGATTCCCGGTTAGACCATTGGACAGTGAACACGTGCGTCACCCAAAATCGAATGTTATCCAACAAATTATCTACCAGTAATTGAACATTTTCTACTCAAAATACCTTTAAAATTGCCAGTTTGTGATTTACAAGTTAAGGCTGACGGTATATAATAAAACAACTTTCCCGATTTCCGCCGTTTTTCAAGATTTTGCCGACTCGTTGTTTACGTTTTGCGGCAGTTACAGTCATCAAGACGAGGAATCCGGAATATAGATGAAGTCAGGTAAAATATCCATGTTGCAAGATGTGAATTTACGGGCATAGCTGCAAAATGCGTTATAAAATATCTTGCATAGAAAGAAACCGCTTCCCGCCAAAACGAATAATAAATAAGAACTGGTGTTAACGTTATTTGCCGTCGTGGTTTAAATTTAACACAATATTATTTATTCTATCAGATATTTGTCAGCATTTTGCTAAAAATTTATTCTTTATAACATCATGTGTTTATAACATTATATTATTTCATTAATAGATGTGTCTCTCATTGTTGTCATACGATATCTGATGGGTATGTCGTTATACGATGGGTATGTTGTTGACCGCCTTTGCACATTTCGTGCGATCTCTGATTTGAAAATCTTGCAATCTCAGCTTGCCCCTCGTATAAGTCGACCCCCCAACTTTGGACTTTCAAAATTGCCCAAAAAAACTCGACTTATACGCGAGTATATACGGTAATAAAAAAAAATTTTTTTTTTATTGACACATGAATTTAACCTTTGCGACATTGATAACATTGCTTTCCATTGCATAAAAATATTTTTTTTGGCCTCAGCAAGGTGAAATATGATGACTATATATTCGTTTATTATTATACAATAGGGAATGCAAACCCGGGGTCTTTTTTCGAAACCCGGGTTTCGGGTTTGACCGCCGTGAAAACCCGGGTTTGGACGGGTTAACAAATTTTACATGATAAATATTATTACTGCACTATTTCTTGCGTAAGAACAACGTCGTTGTATGCAGCTACAAGTCCAACGTTCTCCAACAGTCAAGAATTTTGCATATTAAAAAGAAAACTTTAGGATAATCGCGATATTTTTTTATTATAAGCAGTGTTTTTCAATAAAAAATGTTCCGGAACTGAACAATTCCAGAACAGTTATGGAAGACATTGCAAGGGTTCCGAAGGCCTAAACCTGAGCCTCTAATTTTATAGCATCTTGAATACCAATAAACACTGAAAACGCTGAAATTAAATTAAATTAACTAAATAATTTTTTATTAAGAATGTAAGTAAATAAAATAATTTTTAGCAGCTTGAAAATATTCACGGATTGCCGTTCCGGAGCGTTCTGTCTGAAAGAAACATTGCATAGGCTTATAAAAATAATTGTCAAATGACAGCTTAATCGTCTACATCTCAGCTTTAGGCCATTCCAGTGCCTGCCCATTTGCTTTCAGAAGATAATTTAGTCATCGTTACTCTGCAACCAAATTTGGCTGAGCCAGAACTTACTAAAGTAGATGATGCTTTGGAGACATATCGCTGCCTGTGATTGTGCTTGGACTAAGAGGCCTACCGTCATTGGCTTCGTCAGAACGACAAGGGTCACCAACGTCCTTGTGTTTCAGCAGGTTTATCCTATGCTTGGACCCGAGATGAATAGTCTATGCATATTTCTTGTTGCACCGCTGGCAATTTTTGCTGCGAGTTACATTTATAACTGACATTGAGCCGTCTGGCCCTCAGAATCGTGAACGAAACGATCCCAAACACCACCCTTTACATTTGCTGATTTAGACATTGTTTGGATTTGTGTCTGAAATCACTAAATTCAAATAAAAACAGTTCACTGCTATTATTTACGAATTCGAAGCTACGACGCCGACGTGTCAAAACACTCAACATTAGTCACTGGTCGTGTGAAATGGGAAGCCACACTCATACGAAGTCACCAATAAAGATATGGAATGAGCCGATAAATAAGTAGTTAGATGTTGTATTACGTAAACCCGTTATCAACCACTATTATCGTTATATTTGCATTACTCTGCATTTGTGAGTCTCACAGCGTGAAGGACGGTGAAAGTTACGATTTTCAAACCCGTCGAACCCGGGTTTCAATCGCGTTCAAACCTGGGTTTCGGGTTTGGAAAAAAGCCGGGTAACCTGGGTTACCCGGTTCGGGTAACCCGGGTTTGCATTCCCTATTATACAACGATGCAGCATTGCATAAAAATATTTTACAAAATAAAATTTTTTTCCTACCTACCTACCCCGATTTTAAAACCACTGTTACCGGAAACACACCTATATTTTGTTTTGGCCTAAGGAAGTCCTTATCACTGAAAGAGTGTTGAAATACTTACTTCACTAATATTTCCCTTCACTTCATTCAGTCGTCCAGCATAGAATAGCATTAAGGCTCCCTTTGGATAGCGAATCAGTAGCTGCTTCAATAATTTATCAGCAAACTCTACATCTCCCTCACCCGTTCCTGTCAAAATAAATTCAACAACACACCAAAATCATATACTGCTGACTGATGCAGACCACTATATGCATCTCATCGACAAAAACAGGTATGGATTCATGAAATTCTGTCGAAGACTTCAATTTAGGATGAGCAGTCAGAACAAGCTAACGGCATTGAATTTCCTGCTGATGAACAAGCATGAAGAAGCACTCTATTTTCAGACTATGGAACACTCATCCAATCTTGTCCAGCCACCAATATGTTTTGAGCATATCTCTTGAAAAGTTGATTTTAGGATATAAGTTAAGTAGATCAGGGGTGGACAATATATGGCCCATGGGCCGGCCCCTGGGGACCTTTGAACCGGCCCTTGACATGTCTTATTAGCACTTGGGAACCTTTTATCCGTTTTATGTATTTTTAAAACTTAATAAATTTAAAACATATTTTATTTTTAATGTAGTGTAGGACTGTAGGTATTAGGACCTCATCTCACATAGACTGACCAACATCTTGATCTCGTCTTGGGCTTGATGTCTCAGGTCTCGTCTCGCTTGGCTCTGCCTGCTCAAGTCTCTTGTGACAAGTTGCAAAATCACAATACTGCTCACAAGTACATCCACTGCAGACTATGTACAGTCGGAAAAAGTTTCAGCACACACAGAATCTGCTTCATAAAGCTATTTAGCAAATACAATGCTTTATAAGAGTATTTAACTCATCAGTGCTTAAAGCAGTCCACTGTTGTGCATTTCAAATTAGTATCTCAATATATCATAACAACTTTCTGCTTCAGTAATAGCATTTGTCCTATGTAATGCAGTAGCTAGCTCACGTATCAGTGGCAAACAACTAGTTTAAAACAATGTAATTTAGTACACCATATAATAATAATATTCTTTATTGAAACAATCCGGTTGACAAACCGCAACCGGTTACACTGTACAGTTATGCAATTGAAACAATTCACAAGAGCACAAATAAATAAATCTTAACTACTAACAGAACAGACAGCCTGCAATACACGGCGCTAATAGCAGCCTACAAAGCATGTCCGCCTATGGGCCTCGATCTCGGTACCTCTTGCTCTCTATGCCAGTGTGTTATGCAATGCGCCATCTGCCCCCCCCCATCCTCCCCATATCTTACTACTGTGTAAGTAAAACAATAATCATTATCCTTTTGTTAACTTCCCTGTGCCTGGGCCCTATCCACAGCGCTTAATACACCGCGGAAAAGCCTCTGTGAGATATGCATCAGATGACCATTAGACCATATCACTTACCTAGGACAAAGGTGATGATAGTGTGGTAGGCAATCAGTGCAAATGAACACAGTGGACCACGCATGCTACGATGCAGCATTGCCCCCTGCTCCAGCTGCTGCAGGCCTTTTGCCTGAACACAGAAACACATGTACTTCAGACACAAATTGTCAGTACCACAAGTTCCAGTGATATTTTACTTCAGGAAATAATTTTTGTTATACTTCTATAGGGTGACTAGATAGGTCGAGAACGATTTTGAATGCAGAAAAATTTATGTTATACACAATATAATATGGAAAGTTGTATACTGGAGGATAGGTTGTTCAAATGAGAATGTTACGCAAAAAAATTAGATCACTAGCTCACTTATTAAAATTTTAACACCAATATCCGTGACGTCATCAAATTCGTCCCAAGCAAACGTCCAGTTAGGCCGAAAACAATAGCCTATTGTACGACCATCATTGTTAATCCACACATAATTAATTAATTAATACAAATTATCATTTAGTATTTAATAATGTTTTCTTTACTCTTTATTACAGCCTCAAGTCGATTAGGCATCGAGCCGATTAGATTTTTCAGAGTTGTCAGAGGTATCGATGTCCATGCCTTACGAAGCCGACGTTTTAAGGTGTTCAGTGTCTGGGGTTCGGGATCGGCATAAACAGTTGCCGCCATAATACTCCAAACATTTTCTATTGGTGACAAATCCAGCGAATTAGGCGGCCAGTCCCCCGGTGAGAAGTATCCATTGATATTTTTGTTCAACCATTCGACTGAGGTTTTTGATGTGTGTGCACGTGCACCGTCTTGTTGAAATAATCCTTCGCCGTTATTATGAAACATTTTTGTGGCTGTTAACTGAGCGCAGACTGCGGGTTTGACCTCTTTCTCCAGTATCTCATTAATGTAATAACTCGAAGTGACTGAAGTTTTATTTGGAATGATATGAAGTTTTGTTAATCCAAGAGATGTCATGCCTCCCCACACCAGAACTGAGGGACTGAACTTCACCTGTGGAGCGCACGGACAGAGGCGCGTTTACCAGTAGGCGCACTAGGCGCGCGCCTAGAGCCCCCAAATCTCAGAGGACCCCCAAACGAAGAAATTTTTTTTCAATTATAATAGAAATAACGTTTTGGAATTTTTTGTATTTTAAGGATAACCTATTTTCTTTTTCTTACAGTTTAGCATTCACAATAAATATATTATTGTAATTTATAATTGTTTTGTTCATTTGGGCTAATTTTTTTGCAAAATAATATCAAACTTGCTAGCGACAAATTCTTTTGTAAAAATAACATCACACTTGCTAGCAACAAGCCGCAAAGGCCGTCTGCTGCAGTTTGTGTGTTGACAGAAACTGTTGTTGTCCGATCATTCTGATGTTCTGTCATTTTTAGTGTTTAAAACTTTTATTAGCGTTGTTAACCAGTACTAATAATTGAAATGTATAATTCAGTCATTCAAATATTTATTATATAGGCCCTAGAGGCCTATTTATATTTTAAATATTGATTAGAATCTGGCCGCTCTGGCGCGATTAAACGTTGCTATGATTCTGGAGCTGCAATACGAAAGAAGCGTGAGCATGCGATAAATGAGCTAAAGTGGACAAATAAACTCTCTTTGATACATTAATTTAATAAGTCGTAATCACGTCGCTGACAAAAATGTAGTCAGTCTTACGGCTAATGCTGAGGTAAAAGTGTATTTTAGCGTATTAAATTATTGACCATTATATATAGGCCGAAAATCATCAGCCCGGTGGCCGTATGTGTCCCGCAAGCCGCCAGTTGGCCATCCCTGGTCTACAAGCTCAGAAGGGCCCCAAATATGTTTGCGCCTAGGGCCCCGTTTTCTGTAAACGCGCCTCTGCGCACAGAACAGAACTTTCTTGTGATCCCCACACAACGTCGTTCTTACTGTTAGGTACGTGGTAGAGTTTGAAGGGCGATTCATCACTGAACATAACACGCGACCAATCAATATCCTTAAACTTCTTCGCGAAGTTTACTCGGCGAACTTTGTAGGCATCAGTTAACTTTGGGACTTTTTGTCTCTTGAAACTCTTCCATTTCAGCGTCGTCCGCATATAACGCTTGCTTCCAGCAAGGCGTTTGTCTTTTAACCGACGTTCTAATTTTCGCAAACTCTGTCCTCGCCTATATTTAGACTGTTTGATCAGTTTTTGAGCGGCTGCAGTCAGCACGGACTTTCGACCACCGTGATATCGATTCCGCAGCATCTCGTTTGGACTCTGCTTGTAGCGTTTGGTCCACTTGCTAATCCACGATTTAGAACGACCCAATTTCTTTCCTATAACACTGAAACTGTACTTTTCTTCCAATAATGTAATAGCTTGAGCCCTAATTTGCGATTCATTTAAGGCCGCCATTGCCTAATCGGCGTATTCACTAGTCAATGATAATGCTGCTTGTTTACGTTTGCTTGGCACGAATTTGATGACGTCACGGATATTGGCGCTAAACTTTTAATAAGAGAGCTAGTGATCTAATTTTTTTGCGTAACATTCTCATTTGAACAACCTATCCTCCAGTATACAACTTTCCATATTATATTGTGTATAACATATATTTGTCTGCACTCAAAATCGTTCTCGACCTATCTAGTCACCCTATATTTGAGCATTTTCATTATAAGATGCATTTCTTTCATTTTAAAGAACCCTCTTATTTCCAGTGACCTTTGAATGCGGTTTCTTTGCCCAGCTGTTAGAAGTCTTCACACAGAAAAATATTCCTTCAACTCTTGAGAAGCCAGAGTTGCAAGATTTTCGGCAAGTGGGGCAATTTTGTCGAAGACTTGCCGACTTTCCCTCCAAAATTATGTGTAATGATTAATGCACCAACCACGCAATTTGTATCATTTCCCGAAAAGGATGATCAACCAGTTATTGAATAGTCTGAATCTACAAACATACATGTATTTTGCAGCGTTTGTGTTTTCTTGTTGTGACAGCCACTGACTCAAATCAGTCGCACGAAAATTTTGTGTCAGCACGATTTTGCCTTGTCCATTTTCTGAATATATTTCTTAGTATTATATGTAAGCTTATAGTCAATGTAGATGCGAAATCAAATTGCTTAAAATTTCACCTGAAAGTGCAGTTTCGCACTCATCCGTTTTAGGGTCCAAACCGTTGCATTAATATTTCTGTTCTTTGCAGTAGTCCTATTTAAAAATCCCATACAGGGCTTTCTAACTTCAGCCCAGTAAGCAAACTGCACAAAGTACTCATGATCAACATGGATACACTTTCAAAGTGATTTTCGATAACCACAGTCTTGTTGCTACACTGAATATTATAAACTTACCAAATGAAAATGACCATAATAAATTGCACATGGAAGCAAATGCTAAGCTAAGGATACTAAAGTTTAAAGAATCATAAAGTATGTGCGCCTCTCAGACGTAAACACAACTGCATTGGAAAAACTATTAAAGAAAATGTTCAATTATGTTATTAATTTCAGTTTGAAAATTAATTTTTCGTTTTTATTCTAATTTTCGTTCAGAGTGCCTGATTTTCGTTCTATTTTAGTTTTCATTCTTAAAATAATTCCAGTTACAGTAATACTTAACGGAAATCAATATTTTCAGTTCTAATTTTACTTAACGTCAATGAAAATATCACTGACTACAACATAAATCTAGCACAATGTGCACTTGGAGGACCTGTTCACCCTTAAATTGCATATTGAAAGACACCAAAGATGATTACCATTATTGGGATGACTTAATAGAAGTCCACGACTAGATAGCTGTCAACTTTAGAATGATCCTATGCTGCTCTAAATTAGCTTGCAGAAAATAATACACTATGAGTACGTGTGTTCTCTCATTGGGAAAGTTGAAGTCCACTGGGTTAAAAAAGTCTCACTTCCACTTCACAACTAAAGATAGCAGGAATAAGTTGATTTGTCTATTGACATTCAGATAAGATTGTACCAAGAATTAATACACTGCATCAAAACTGAACTTCTTTGTCCCCAATATGTTGCCAGTCATACCATGCTTCATACCATGGCCGACTTTATGCTGTTGCTTACAGACACGTAATATTGCTGGCTCTGTTGGAATATGTGGACAGGGTCAATCACAATAGTCTGAATACTGAACTCTACACGTCTGTTACATCTTCAAGTCATTAGAAGTTTGGAGTCCTGAAAATTCATTCTGCTGTGCAATATACTGCAAACAGCAACGATATCATAGGCAATGAATGTCTGTAAATTTTCCCCTGACTGAGACATGATTAAACCGGATGCATCCGACTGCATCAAGCAAGAAGTAGCACCCAAAGGCTTCTCCACATGTTCCCTGGCAGCCTGCATATGGAAGTCCTAGCAGATACAGTAGTATTGGTGTCATCTACCAGTTTGAGGATACTCTTTCCCATTCCTTTCAAACATCATCACATAAGCTTCAGTTGGCCCTAGTAAATTAAGCTGGTCCTCTTTGATCATAGCCAACAACATCATCCACCAGCAAGCTCAATTCATACCTTATACACAATCTTTTTGACACAATTCCAAAAATTATCACCAGAACTAACTCATCTGCTTGTGTGTGGCGACTTTAACAGTGTCAGCAGTTGTATTGGCAATGCTTTAGAATTTAGATGAATAATTATTCACATCACTTATCTATCTTACACAGCATATCCCAATTTCAACTTCATGAAGAAATCTGTTACAGTGGCAATTGGTACGTCCAACTGACCAGCTGCATTTTCATATCATTCGATCAAACAGATCGACAGAGTCATGCAGGTACTGATCAACAAAGAACATTTTTTCCCCTGTTCTCTCACGTCTGACAGGACCTTGATATGAGGTATGAGAAGTTCTGAAAGTGAAGTATGCTACTATATGATGTTTCTGCAGCTTTTGATATGGTTGACCACAAAATTCTTCTTCAGCGTCTTGAGACTTCTTACGGGTTACAGGGCCTCCCCCTTTGTTGGTTTCGATCATATTTGTCTGAGCGAACCAACATGATTATCTCGGGTGATTCCAGAACTAATTGGATTCACATCAAATTGGGTGTTCCTCAAGGCTGTCCTAGGTCCACTGCTCTTCATTCTATATACAGCTGACATTCCTTATCTGTTCCCACTCTCTGGAGCTGCTGGTAATCTCTTTGCAGATGATGTGCAAGCATTCGTCCATGAGTCTCCTTCATCCCAGCTGCACTTAGTTGAGCGTATTCAATCCCTCTCAAATTCTCTTCACTCCTGGATGGCATCAAACCGTCTCTCCTTAATGCCTCAAAAACTCAGTTCATTTGGTTTGGCACCCCCCAACAGCTTCTGAAGATTGATTTTGTTCTCCTCTTGGAAATTTTCCTGCACTTTTCCTTTTCTTCAACTGTACGTGATCTGGGCGTTACGCTAGATAGCTCCCTTTCTTTTAAAGACCTAACACGTTCTTCTTATTTTCATTTAAGGCGTCTTAGGACTGTTCGGCGTTCTGTCTCATCTTCTGTTTTCACCACTCTGGTTCATGCTTTCATATGCTCCCGAATTGACTACTGTAATTCCCTTCTTATTGGTCTTCCTAAGGTTCATCTTTCACCTCTCCAGTCTGTCCTAAGGCTAAAGGCAGCTGCCAGATTAATAGCACGCCTACCACGGTACTCTCACATTTCTGCCTTCATGTTTGAACAACTGCACTGGCTTCCTCTCTCTGTTCGTATTAAATTCAAAATCCTCATTTTAGTCTTCAAGGTAAAAAGGGGTCTTGCTCCAAAATATTTAGCTGATGTTTACTCCGGCCTCTTTCAGCCTCCTCCCATCGACCACTACGCTCATCAAACAGACTTGAGCTTCTAGTACCTCATACTAGAACAGCTATGGCTCAGTCCCGGTCCTTTACCTCAATTGGTCCCTCTCTTTGGAATGCGCTGTCTCCATCTACTCGCTCTCGAATTCTAGCTAGTAACCACTCTTCCACCTTTGCTTTTCTCAAAACCTTTTTCTTCTCTTTGGCCTTGCGCACTGGGAGTGCCTCTGAATGGTTCACCCTATGAGAGGCGCTTTATAAATGTTTGAATACAATACAATACAATACAATACTAAAAAAATTCATTCACCTTGTTTCCTGAAAAACCCACAAACTCAAGAAGCTTCATAATTCGTGACGGCATTAAAGAGATCATCTGAAAGTAAAGAATACAACGACATCTGAAATAAGTTAAGCCAACATAATCTATATCATAAGTGATATGTTTAAAATCAAGTGCATATACAGAAAGGCAAAATAACAAGCAACTGAAAAAGCTGAGCATATACTAGAATCCTTTGTTGAGTGAAGAAGTGGAGCCAACAGTATTTTTACAAACTGTTTAAAACTATTTTTTACAGACCTTTCTGTGCTTAAAGATCTCTGTACTGTATTGTATCTATAAATTCATATAGCGCCTCAATCAAAGGCGCTCCCAGTGCGAGAGATCAAGAGAAAAGAAAGAGGTCTTGAGACAATGAAAAAAAAACACTTGGCCCACCAGTTAACACGGAGGAACGTGTTGAAGGAGGAAGCTGGTTTCATAATGTAGGGCCAACGAAGGCAAAAGCTCAAGATTTAGCCATAGCTGTCCTTGCTCGCGGGACAAAGAGATCATTTTGTATTGTATTCAAACATTTATAAAGTGTTTCTGGTAGGGTGAACTATTCAGAGATGTTCCCAGTGCACACAGTCACAAGAGAAGAAATAGGTTTTGAGAAAAGCAGGTAGTTAGTTATTTATCTGTCAATGGAGTCACAGTCACAAATGACATAGACTTCTTGTTGGCCAAAGTTAGAGTCCTTGTCCACAGAGGACAATTTAATCTATGGTAACCTATGAACTTCTATAGAGCCATTATCTTAATGCATAAAGCATCAGTCATTGATGTATTGATTTAAGAAGAGATCATAGTCCAACTCATTATAATCAGTTGATATGATTTGATCCTGCTAACACAGATCATTCCCTTCTTCTTCGCTTCTTCCTTCAATGTCTTGGTGTGTGGTTAGCTGTCAGCATGAACTTATAAAGATGATTGACTTCAACAATATGACTGGCACTACTAAATTTTGTTTTTCAGAGTTTGGTTCGACCTTTTGTGGAGGTCATGTTCCAACAGAATGTTCTTGCAACGTCAGTGGCAGATGGTCCTAACCCCAGCTGGAATGAAGAATTATGTATACCCTTCAGGTAACTTTCCTACCTCCAGTTCACCCCGCAGCATGACGTTGTGTGTGTCAGAAATATTTGTTATAAGCAGTGTGTGTCAGAAATATTTTTAATAAGCAGTGTGTGTGTGTGTGTGTGTGTGTGTGTTTGGCATTTTTTATCCGCCAATACGTGACTACTGAAGTGAAGGTAACTTGGTTACCATGCTTGACAATATTTATTTATCTAGAATAATATAGATC
The DNA here is from genome assembly GCA_020284085.1 of Aporrectodea caliginosa. NCBI lineage: Eukaryota > Metazoa > Annelida > Clitellata > Crassiclitellata > Lumbricidae > Aporrectodea > Aporrectodea caliginosa. The sequence goes on from JACEVL010000783.1 coordinate 1,047,904, forward strand.
AAGAAGTGCAATTGCACTTCCCTGCAAAATTTCAAATTAAGCAAATTTTATGAGTAATAAGAAACAATGAATTAAATGAAACGATGTAATAATTCAGTATTGTACTGTATTATACTGTATTCCAACACTTATATAGCGCCTCTAGTAGGGTGAACCGTTGTTCACAGGCATTCCCAGTGTGCAAGACTATGAAAGAAGAAAGAGATTTTGACAAGGGGTTACCATCTAGAATTTGAGAGCGAGTAGATGGAGACAGCACATTCCAAAGTTAGGGACCAATTGAAGTAAAGAACCGGGACTGAGCCACACTATGAGGAACTAGAAGATCATGTCTGTTTGCAGAGTGGAGTGGATGACGTGAGGAAGCTGAAAGAGGCCGGAGTAATACACGAGCTAGATATTTTGGGGCAAGACCCCTTTGTGCTTTGAAGACCAGAATGAGGATTCTAAATTTAATGCGTGCAGCTGTACAGAGAGGGGAAGCCAGTGCAGTTGTTCAAATATGAAGGTAGAAATGTGCGAGTAGTGCAATAGGTGTGCTAATAACCTGACTGCTGCATATAGGACCGATGCAGGGATGAAAGACCTTGGGAAGACCAATGAGAAGGGAATTACAGTAGCCAAGTTGGGAGCAAATGAGAGCATGGACGAGCGTGGCGAAAACAGACATGAGACAGAACGCCAAACAGCCCTCAGACGCCTTAAATGAAAATACGAAGAACGTGTAGGATTAGAGATATGATGATGATGATGAAACCAACAATTTCTACCGCGCCGTAACACAGCACATGCCGTTACAAGGGCGCTTTAACAAATAAAAAATGTCAGTCAGCATAGGCTTTGGAGAAGAAGTAGGTCTTGAGACCAGACTTGAAAGCCTCAACTGATATTGCGGCACCTTGGTCCCACCACCGAGAAGGCTCGATCACCGAAGCACGTTTTTGATCTTCGCAAGTGAAGGTCTCCTTTAGAAGACGATCTAAGCGAGAGACCCACCTCCGATGACGAGACACGGACATAGTAGGCCCCAAGGTAGTCAGGAAACGCGCCATGTAGGGACTTAAAGACAAGCAGATGTTTTGGGGCTCCAGCCAGAAGATTATTGCAGCGGTCAACCTGGGTGACCACGTAGCAGATGACCGCTGTTTTCGCTGCCTCGAATGACAATGACCGCACACAGCTCTTGATCAATCTCAGCTGGCGGAAGCATCTGATTCTGTCCAATGTGGTGCGTCATTGACATATCGGCTTCGAACGTAACTCCCAGATCACGAACAACCGACGATGGCTGAAGTGGTATGCCACAGACAATTAGTGGGTCGGTCCTGAGCTGACCGAGTCTTCTATGGGTAGCACACCATAGAAAGTCCGTCTTGCTCGGGATTGGTCTTTAAAAGAAAGTGAGCTGTCTAGCGTAACACCCAGATCACTTCCAGTTGAAGAAAAGGAACAGTGCAGGAATATTTCCGAGAGGAGAACAAAATCAATCTTCAGAAGCTGTTGGGAGTGCCAAACTAACTGACCTGGGTTTTGGAGGCATGATCATGCCGATCAAATGAGCGTAGTGGTCGAAGAGAAGTGGCTGAGGTCGGCAGGCGGATGAGGTCACATAGATACTTGGGAGCGCAGCCAGTATATGACTGGTATATGAATGTGAGAACCTTGAGTTGAATAAGGAGGAGCCAATGGTCATTGGTAATTCCTTTGGTGTATTTCTACTATTTTGTTACCACAAATAAATACTGTTCATTTATTGCAAGATTTCTTAACTGTGCTAAAAAAATTAATGCATTCAAATTTTGATTTAGTCAAATTCATTAACAAATCAAGTGCTTCTGAATCGTTGCTTCGAGTCATCGACTGCTTACGAACTACGGCACTCAAATCTCTATTATTATTATTATTATTAATGAAGTTGATAGCATGCTAGATGGCCACCTAATGGTACCTATACTTCAACATCAAATACAAATATGCTGCACTTCTGAATATTGTTGAAAATAAAAGGCACCACAAAACAGCAGAACCAATTTGGTTCCTCAAAGTTCTCCCATGACACCCAATATTAGATCTATGCGGTTATTTGTACTGGACGCAAGTATTTGGTGATCAGTAAGGTCTGTTCAGTTCAAAACACTTACAAGGTTAAATGCACCAATTCCCAGGCAAACTCCACTTTCAAAGTGAACCTTTTCATCCGAATTCTTCCACTTTCGTTTTGAGAATATCTGAATACATCCTCTAAACAATACAATCAAAACATATGTATTTAAAATATGTATGCTGAATGGCAAAAATGATAATAAAATGTTTGTAAAAAATAGAAAAAATCGACAATCGTCCCATTGTACAGAGAAAAGGCGATCCACAGAGCATTCCAGGAAGAGTTTTCACCAAAATGATACAAAACACAATGAAGCAGTATGTCGAAAGAGCACTCGGAGAAGAACAAACGAGGTTCAGTCCAGAAAGAGTACAATTCATGAACTATTCACAGTGAAGAAAGCATAGAACACAAACAAGAAGGCTTCATCAACTTCATAGACTTCAAACAAACATACTAGTTCATAGCGCCAGCGTAACAGGAAAAGCTGAATGACTTCATAACATTTCTGTTAATTTATATTATTAATACCCTAAGATGCTGCCCTTGGATGCTGGTAATTAACAATTACACTTAATTAAGTCACATAGCTACATATTCACTGCATCTAACTTCGTATACATTAAACTGACACAACTCTAATGACATTTAATAAAACACAATGTGAACATAAGGACATCATTATTACTATGGTTGCAAAAGGTACTTATCCTCATTTACCGATCCCACCCCTAAATACCCCTGTGACTCCATACATCGGCCCACCTTGGCTGCTTCTCTTCGCTTGCTCCGCTCTTCGGATAGTCTTGACCTTTTTGTTCCTCGTGTGAGAATAGCCATAGCCCAGTCCCATGCCTTTGCCTGCCCTTCACTATGGAATCAGCTTCCCCTTTGTTTGCACCACCATACGTAATCGTAATCAAGTATTTATATAGTGCCACTCATAAACAGAGGCGCTCCCGACCCAGGCCAGTGTCATAACTGGCAAAGAGAGAGGTTTTCAGGCGCTGGTGGAATTGGTCAAAAGAAATAGAGAAAAGGTCAGTCCTGAGGTAACCGGTTCCAGCTATTGGGACCAACATTAGCGAAACTCCTACACTGAGCCGTAGTCCCCGGCGGGACAACCAAGTAACCACAGGCCGAGGACCGAAGGGAGGAACGACTGTACAGAGAAGATACTGGGGTACAATAAGCCCTAAGATAGTTAGGAGCAGAGCCAGCAAGACAGCTTTGCATGAGGGAGCAGACTTGAATTGTTTGTGCTGGCGGATGGGGAGCCAGTGATGGGAGTCACAGATAAAAGAGGAGATATGGTCAAACTTTGCAATGCCCCGTATGAGGCGGGCAGCAGCGTTTAGGATGGCCTGAAGTTTAGATGTAATTGTAGAGAGACCAATGTAGACCACATTCCCATAATCAATCCTTGCATGGACCAAAGTCGTGATAGCGTGCAGTGGGAGTGATTGCAGATGGCACGGAGTTGGCGTAGGTAGTAGAAGCAGGAACGAGAGACACTATTGACGTGATCAGACAGAGAGAGGACAGGATCGAGAATGAATCCAAGATCACGGACAGAGGAAGAGAAGTGCATATTTGGAAACCGAAGACGAAGGGAGTCAGCATTAATCTTGGTAAGCTGGGCACGACTACCGAGCCAGATGTACTGAGTCTTGTCTTGGTTAAAACGGAGGCGATTTGAGGACAACCATCGGTCAAGAGCAGCTGACGCCTCTAGAATACGCTCAACCATAACAGCAGCTGTGTCTGCAGGTCCATGAAGCCTGCGTGTCATCAGCATATTGGTGGAATAGGACACCCAGTGGACCAAGAACCCCCGCCAGATCCGAGGTATACAAGACAAACAGAAGGGGAGCAAGAACCGAGCCCTGAGGTAAGCCGTTAGAGAGGGGACCAAAGCAGAGCAGGTGGGACCAAAAACTACCGAGACAGAGCGATCAGTAAGGAATGAGCGGAACCAGAGAAGAGCAGAATCAGTAATCCCAAATGAGTTACAGAGCCGGTCAAGGATGGTGTGATCAATAGTGTCAAAAGCGGTACTAATGTCATAGAGGGAAAGTAGAGTGACATGGGCACGATCAATGGCATGATATACATCAGCCAGAATACGCTCACCATAAGAGATTCCGTCGAGTGAAATTTCCTAAATCCAGACTGAAGAGGAGGCATTAGAGAGTGTAGGTCAAGGTAGTGGACCAGTTGCACAGACACACATTTCTCAAGAAGCTTCGAGAGGAAAGACAAGTTTGAGATAGGGCGGTAATTTTAAGGGGAGCCAGGGTCAAGACCTTGTCGCTTGTATTGTATTGTATCTAACAATTTATATAGCTTGTGGCCCTGCCACATCTTTCTGTAAAATGAGCAGTAGGACAGATGAGCACCTTGTATGGCTGCCATACAGTTAAATTCGACTCCTGTTAAACTTGTCCATCTGTTACTACTATAACATGTAATCTTACTGCATTTGTCAGTTGGAATTAATAAACATGAAGATTATTATTATTATTTTACCACAAAATGATCTCACAGCTCAACTCAAGATTTAGCATTCAGAGCATTTATATAGCACCCCTTCAAGAACCTACTCAGGAGCACTTCCAGTCCAGCCATGACTAAAGAAAAATGACTTGAGCAACTTGTAATATGCTGTTGGATGGCTCACAAGTAAAGAGCGGAAGTGAAGCGGGAGGTCATTCCACACAAAAGGGTCCACAACCGAAAAAGCGAGCCTGTGGAACTAGGAGCTTACCCGTTGTCGCACAGTGAAGCACCCGACGCGCTGCAACGTCGGACACTGGGCGGCAAAGATCACGCAAGTAAGGTGGAGTGCAGCCAAGTACGCAACGAGAAACCAGAGCAGAAATGTGCTATGAAATCTGCTGAGACACAGGCAGCCAATGCAGCAAATCATGCATGTGGCGAATTCAGGAAGCCATCCAATAAGCTGAGCGCAGAACTCAATCCAGGCACCCAGGACCCCAATGGAAAGGCCAGCAAGTAAGGAGCAACAGTGGTCAATTCGGTCAGTATTGAAGGCGTGAACAAGAACCATGATCGTATCAAATGAGAAACACCACTCGACGCTAACGAAGCCGATAATAACAATTCCACGCAACTAGGTTCATATGTGGGCGAATGGTTGGAATTATCAACGGAAAGGTTGCTGCGAGAAACCGAGAACAGGAGAGGATGGAGAAGAATCGTCTACAATGCGACCAACCCTCGTATCGAGGACGGTTGAAGAGAGAGAGAGAGGTTCATATGTTGAGAGAAAGTAAGCTCAGAGTCAAGAGTAACTCCCAGATCACGAACTGTGACGGAAAAGGTTAAGTGAGGAAAGAGCCTATGGCCACCAACCCAATAAGCTGGGTTTTAGATGGATTTAAGAGTAGCCAATTGGAGACCATCCAAGAAGAGAGACATCCATAGTCGAACACATCGACTCACAGTAGCCACTGCATCCGCCAAACGGGTGTGGATGTAGGCTTGCACAAGTAAAGACAAGTAAAGACAAAGCTCTTCAGAGAAATATTTGTAGTTGGTTCTATTCCCTGGAGATGAAAGCATGGCACATGACAATTCTGCATTGTGGCTCATCCAAACACCTGTATCCAAAGATTTAAGCCTGCAAGGAGGGATATAAGTACAGACTAGTGATTGATGTAGGTAATACTACAATAATAAATTTAACAACAATAATAAATACAAATAATGTCAATGTTTGAAGAATTTTTTTAAATACCTGAGGCATATACACATTGAGTCAAAATTATTACTAACACATAACACACAGTTTTGCAAGGTTCAAAATTTGCATAGAATTTGACTTCTTACTTGTAGGAATTGTAGCAAGCCTTAATTTTGAGACTTCCCTTTATGAAATTAATCAGATTTTCATCCTCTATGAATGTCAGAAATGCTCTTTCTAGGAGGCACTCTGCATAACACAGTTCAGCATGCACTTCTTCTGTTAAACAAAGATAAATACCAGAACTGAACAAATTATAGATGAATAGAGAGCAGACCAGCCAAGGCCTCTGGAACCCTGTCATGGGAATGTTAATTGTGTTGCTTTTTAGATTATTAATGAATTGGTAATGTAATGTAAATCTCATAAATTTCCCAGTGCCACACAAAAGCCAAGCCAGGGAGACCAGCTTATTCCCTGGTGCTATTCATTCATTCATTTAGATAATTTATATATATCCCCTTCAAGGAACCTACTCAGAGGTGCTCCCAGTCCAGCCACGGCCAGTGGTTAAATTCAGCCGGGTCTCGCCGGGTCTGAGATCCAGCACCTCGGATTTCAGACCCGGCACCTCTGATTTGAGACCCGCCACCTACATTGTGAGACCCGCCATCATCATCATCATAATCCAATGAATTATGAGAACCGCCACCTAAAAAAAGGAGATCCGCCATCCAAAATCAGATTAACCTATTCGTCAGCCTCACAGTGCGTTTCAATATTCACTAACAAGTTTAACATCATAGAAAACTACTTAGCCTACGTGTTTACTTGAGTCGCCCGCTCTCCCTCCCTCTCCCTCAATCTCTGTCTGTCTGTCTGTCTGCCTCTCCGTCGAGTTCAAATGAATGTTTTATAATCGCTGTCAGCGGGTATCGTGTTTCCGATTCCCGCTCTCTTTGTACACAGTGTAGGCCTACAAGGATGTCACAGTAGTTTTCTTCATACAAATTCCATTAATGGCTCATTTGCGGAAGACTTAGCTGGAATCGGTGTGAAAATCTGAATTAGGCTAGCACGTCCTTTGATTAGTTTTAGTCATCGCGCCTCTATATAATGCAGAGAATGAAAGGCGAACAGCATGCTACACTGTTACCGTAACTCCGTCAGAAGTAGCACAACGAAAGCGGAAAGATTTCTTTGCACGCAAAAGGTCCTGCAAGAGGTGAGTTTTGTGTTTTGCTGTTAGGGAATTAGCAAGGAACTGGGGCTCTACCCGAATCACCGAAACCTAATTCTGTGATGAACTGATTATGAGTTAGATCAGTGCTGTCCAACCTTTTTGACACCGCGGGCCACCGAAGAAGTAATTTTTGAAGCCGAGGGCCGCACCAGTCAACTCAAAAGCAGCGACTAAAATTTCTTGAAAATTATTAACTGTATTATAATTAATTATGGAGTTATCATAATGAATGCGTCTTGGGAACTGGATTTTGTGTACACATTGTCAAATGATAAGCCAAGTTATGAACGAATAGCTATGCAAGTAGGCCAGTGACTGTCTTTTACTTCACTTTAACAGAAATTGCAAATATTTAGCGAGCTGTGGCGGGCCACTTAGAATCTGCCGGCGGGCCGCATGCGGCCCGCGGGCCACGGGTTGGACAGCACTGAGTTAGATGAAGTCCAGGTGCCAGGCAATCTATGGCGCCAAAGTCGCAGATGCTGACAAAAGTTTTGCTTTGTGGCGCCGGGGTGGGAGTATGCTCACACAACGTTTTTGGTTACATTAATAAAATAAAAAGTATCAATTGCACGCTAAATTTTAATAGTGATTCATCATCATCGTCATAATCCAATCCTGACGCCAGCCATTTGGCGACGATGGATACTCATAAATGATCGTCATTCTCCGTATGCAAGCAGCAGTAAATATTGGCCCATATGCATAGCAACCAGGCCACCATGTGTACATAATAATTGTGAACAGTCATCATCATCAAAAGTGTCTTCAGACAGCTTGCATTAAATTTAGGTTTGTACATGTGTAAGATCTATTCTATATCGTATTTATATCTCCTTCTCTGTCTGTCTCTCTCTCCGGTCATCTCCCTCTTTCCTTCTATGTCTGTCTCTGTCTCTCTCTATATGTATACCATCTCTCTCCTCACTCTACTCGTCTGTCTCTGTCTCTTCCCTCTACCCGGTATCTCTCCTATCGCTATCTCTGAACCCCAACGCACTCAGTAATTCTATATAATATTAAGCTATATGTTTGTGTAATGCCAGTATTATGTTTCAGTACAGAAGATTGACGTTCCATTGATGCGTCAAGAGCAGGGCCTTGAGCAACTTTGTCTAATAGGCCTTTGCCTTATAGGCTATGCTGACCAGATATTGGAAACTAAAAACCGGGACACTTCCATCACGAAATAAATTTGTCATGTTGTCAATAATTAATATAATATAACTTGCACAAATATCTATTTTATGCTTATTATATTGGTATAAGACTATAAGTCTATAAGATAAGTGAAAGGTTTTATTCAAATCATGCTTTTAAACTTAAAATTAAATTCTAAATTTATCAAATCAGTCACTCATATTTGGCGCTTGAATGTATGCATGATGAAGAACTTGCTCTAGCTTGCACGCAGAGCGACCTTGTGTTTCTTAGTGGCAATGTGGTCATTGATATCTGTCTGACCTGCCGCCGTGAGCAACCGAAATAGTTGACTTACAGATATTGCAGAATGCAATACTACCATCAGTCGCACTGCTGAACAAGAATGAAACCTCGGCCTTCAGATCGTCGTTAAAAGAACATTTTATAATTCTATTTTAGTAATTTAGTTTCAAATTATTATTTATGAAAATGTGTTTTATCAGAATATTATCACTACGACAATATGACGTTTAGAACCGGAAGAGGTATTATGCATGGTAATAAATAAAAGTGAGATTAAAAATGAATTTACTCGCCAGATGCCACTAGTAAAATCAAGGATACGTTGATAAAGTAAGTAAGTATATCCTTTATTTCATCACATGACAAACGCACATGAAATACATCATATAATATTTTAAGATCGGAAAGTCAGGTAAGTTCTGAAAAACCGGGACATATTTAGAGTTTGGCCTACCTTTCCCGGCAGCCGGGACAGCTAGCAGAAAATCGGGACTGTCCCGGGAAAACCGGGACGTCTGGTCAGCCTATTATAGGCTGAGGGGATAGGGAATGGGGCTAAGTCATTAGTCTATGTATATGTTTTAATCACTTGCCTGGGTGCCAAAACCTAGATACACCACTGGATATAATATCAAGTGTAATTTTATCCACCTTAGGTCTATATTTGGTAGAGATGGCTCACAGAACTTTCAAACACTTCCCGGGCAGCTGAGATGAACTTATGATGCAATAAAAAATTCCCAATCCCTGAAAAACAATTGCAACCAAGCATTCTAAATCCAGATAAACTAGTATGGACTAGTCGTAAAATATCCTGAATATTAAGCTTATAATTATTCGGAAAATATCTATCAAAATATAGGGAAATGAAATGAGGCTGACATGCATGTAAGTTTTTGGTTCCATGCAAGCAGGAAGCAGGAATACAGAGACTTTGGTTCCATGCAAGCAGGAAGCACGAATACAGAGACTTTGGTTCCATGCAAGCAGGAAGCAGGAATACAGAGACTTCAAACATGTAAAGGGAGCTGAGTCTTCAGGGAAGAAATTTAAAAGACTTAGGCTATCTGTGCAATCCACACACTGCCTTTTAGCATGCTGAATGTGAACGTGGATTCAGCAAACAGAACTTAATTTGCACATCACTAAGATCATGTAGGCCTATAAGTGTAGAACATATTTCCTCTCTTCTTTTCATTTCCGTTGTTGGGCCGCCTTTGCATGAGTGCAATTCACTGTCGTATACGTGCAGTCATGGATTGCATATTAGGGTCGTCATGCTGCAACAGATTTAGGCAAGTGCAAAGCACTGAAAACATTCAAAGCCACAGAAGCACGTGCGCAGGGCAGTATGAAAATGTTTCTAAGTTCGCATGTTGTGGCATTGACAGAATGACAGTATTGAAACTCTTGCTTAATTTTCAGCTTTTCACTTGTTATTGCAAATGAATTGATGCACAATATCTATCATCTAAGTGTAGTCAGACTGCTTTGGTCATTTTTTATTACTGAGCTCTTCATTGTTAAAGTACATGAAAGTACATGAATTCCGCATATATTAATTTTTGGTAGGCCCTATTTTGTCGTAAAGTGTTTTGTATGTAATTGCATTGACATGTCAACCAAAGTCTAGTCCTCGTAATATGTTATGTTAAATAATGTTTATTTCTTTTAAGTTAATGTTTATGATTGCAATAATCGATGATGTGCCTCGTTTCATGCATTTTGTAGGCTATTTTATCCGAGTTTATTTTCACTCGAAAACGCCATAAAAGTGATAAGTATTGATAACTACATACATATACGCATAAATAATATTACGTCGGTTATAGATTTGCCAGCTAGGCTTAAGTTTTAAATTCGTAAAGACTTGGAGACCCGGCACCCCTGGATGAGCAATTTAACAACTGGCCACAGCTAAACAGAGAAGACTTGAGAAGGCGGCTGAAAGCAGGCATATTGCTGCGAGGCATCAAGCGCAGCTCAAGTGGAAGCCCATTCCAGGCTGATTGCCCAACAATCGAGAAGGCTCGTCGCTGCTTGAGACATAAACGGGCCCGGGGAACAAGAAGCTCTCCCTTGGCAGAGGAACGCAGAGCCTGATGGGGGGGTCAGAGGTCAGAGGCAGGACGACAGAGGTCAGAAAGGTATGATGGAGCACAGCCAGCAAGGCACTGCCAAACTAACGCTGCTATCCTGTAAGAGATATGCTGTGAGGCAGGAAGCCAGTGCAAAACATCGTGCATGTAAGCAGAGACTGAAGCGTATTTTGGAATACGACCATTAAGTCGGGCAGCTTAGAGGAGGACCCGGTCAAGAAGACTTATTAAGCCAGAAGGGAGACCAGCGAAAATCGAGCTACAGTGATCAACTCTGCTGGTAACAAAGGCATGAACAAGAACAATGGCAGGTTTGTAACTCGAAAGTTGACAGACAGTGGCAGAGAAAGTAATCTAAGTTTCAGTTAGGGTAATTACATCAGGATGGTGGCTTGTAGGGCTGTAAAATTTTTTAGAAAACATGGCCCGGATACCCGAGCTCATTTTCATTGGGCTCCCGAAGGCCCGTCAGTGGAAACCTATTTTTGGCTTCCTAAAGAATTTTTTTAATGATGGACTGACGTGCCTTCGGATACATATAAAATCAGCATATAAAATGGCGGCTGATATTCTATTCTATTTTTATTCTATTCTATTTACGGACTTATAAAGCACCTCTCACAGTACAACCTAATCAGAGGCGTATTATTGCATTATGTAGGCAATAGGCAATGAGTCTTTCTTGAAATGATGCTATATAAATATTAAATAAAAATTGCAAATAACAATTACAATCCAATGACTTTTTAACGTTAAACACTAATCTACATGGCCTCAGTTCAACTTCAAGCCACTAGGGCTGTCGACAGGTCCCCAAATACCTGAATATATGTTCTAAGGGTCAGGCCCGGGCCTTTAATGAATACCCGAAAACCCGACCAAAGAAGCATAATACGTTAAGTAGTAGGGCTAAATTTCAAAGCTTTGTCACGTTCCACTGTTGAATAATGAAGTTAGCTCGCTAGTTGCTAATAGTTATAATTTGCCAAGTTACCTGTTACTGCTAGATAATTTAACTGATGCACATTTTATTTTAAAAAACCTTAAAAGTTACCTCACTGACGTGATTAGACAGTTAAATACACCAAACAATGGAATAGATTCTGATAAACTTCTCAAACTTTAATTGAAAAAACTAGGCCAACAGCAATGGCAGATTGGCGGCAAATAACGAGATCTCGTGTCTGGACTTTACACGAGATCTCGTTATTTGCTGCAAATCCACCATAAATCAAGTCAATAAATTAAGTAACCTATCTTAGAAGAGAAAATTATGTTGTACAGAAGACCGTATTTTAGTAAATATATGCACAAAAGTTATATAAAAGAGGTCGTTGAGCTCAACATAGGAAGCTCTGTCTAGTTATATATGGGAGGTCGTTCCAATAAGGCCTAATTCAAAGTTAGTCATCATTGGTTTGCATCAGCTATAGGATACTTGGCTGGTCTTAGAATAGCCGGCAATTAAATAGATCCAGGTGCCAACTGCCCTCCGCACCGATGACTGATCTTTGTGCATATATTTACAAATTCCTCAAAAATTGTAAGCTCCTGTTGAATAAAAGCACGACAGGTAAGCATTGTCTTTTGATTTTTATAACCATCTACATTCTACAAGTGAGACAACCTTAAACTTTTGACTTTCCCAAGTGAAGTGTCTCAGTCAAAATTTGCTTTACAATTAATTCAGTTAATTCAAAATTAACTTGAGAATTAACTCCATTTACTTTACGCAAAACATTTCATGGCGGTGAGATTGCGTCATATGACTTATGAATTTTCAAAATAAAGACCATGCTCCAAAATACGATTTACATTTGTTACCTGCTGTAAGGTCATCATAGTAATTTTTCTGCTTTTTATGAAATGATTCCAAGAAGCCAGATTTTCTCCGAAACCTGCTGCACACCTCAGTGGAACGCTTCACTACTTCTATAGCAGCATCGATGTCAGCCTTTAAAAGCATAAGAAGATCACAACATAAGAACATGTTTTTATTTGCATACGTAATATATCTTATACCTGTCCACAGGCACAATTTTGCAGCAACCAATACTTTCGGTGGTCACCACAGACTTGACATTATGGATGTCCTTACTAAACATGTTGTATCTCTCTGGTGGTGAACTCACCGGAGCGTGGCCGTGTCTACGAGGTGACGCCGCACTGTTCTGCCCTGGACCTTCCTCTATGCTGCACGAAGGCCGAAGTTTAGATCTGTGACATCCTTCCCACGGCTCTAGTCCAATTCCATTTGGAGGTCCAGGGGCACATTCTTCATCTTCCAGATGAAGAGAAGCAACTATTTGCAGTTTTGGCAAATTCTTATCAAAGTCATTGAATTGTTCGGTGAATTCTTGCTGCAGAGCGTCAAGGACTGCGGTAATGGACGCAGTAGGAATTTGCACACTGTAACTGTCAGAGGCCATTCTCTCCCTGCACCTCACTGTCAGCTCTCTCGTACAATATATGCAGCTGTTAACTTCCAAAGCTAGATATGGATCGTAATTGTAATTGAACATTTATAAAGCGCCACTCAGAGGTGCTCCCGACCCAACACGGATATTATCAGACTGTCTGAGACACATCTGCAAGGATGGAGCATTCTTAAAGGATGTCAGGGTGTGAGCATTTGAAAGTGGTGTGTGTGTGTGTGTGTGTGTGTGTGTGTGTGTGTGTGTGTGTGTGTGAGTATAATACTTATTATTAAAGAGCAGGCACTAATGAGACAAATATCTAATTGATTCACATTACCTAAGTTTTGAAACAATGGAATAAAAATATTTATGAATTAATTTACACGGCCGCTAATACATTAAAATTAGATCCCAAGTCCATGGCCACCAATGTTCCCTCTCACGGGCGGTCGCAGGTTGCGCACCGCTGGTTTATGGTTATTTGGATTTGAGTTGAAGAGTTAATTTGAATGATTTAACATGCCATGAGTAGCAGTACCAACAGTGTAAATAGCATACATAGTAAAGGTTTATCAGACCTTTCCTTTAGGTTATGTTATTTCAGCGAGACCTGGCTTTTTGCCAGCCTCCGATAAGGGCTGGTTGAAAAGTTTACAGATATGGTCAGCCAGTTTGCCAATACCAGTTGAGCAGCAGGTAATATACACAAATTTTTCTTTTTAATTTAACTTGAAATAATTTATATTTATATAAAGTGCTACAAAGATTGTTCTTCATTTCATCCAATACACTAACAGCACCTGGCTTATTACTGGTTGTTGTCCCTACTTGGCTTTCTCTCTCTAGTGTGTCTTTAGTTGACCATCAGTGTACCTGTCATAGGCTGTTGTTGCTTTTAGATTTAATAACGGACATGTTGCTTTTATAATCATTCACTACATCATCATCCCTATTTTCTGTACACTGTCATATACTAGTGTTGGTAGATAATACTTGGAGATAACATAAGAATATTCTTTAATTATATTTAATTATAATTAAGAGAGGCATGAAAGATATAACATCTAAAACACAGACAGAGGTGGCAAAGGTGGGACTATCAATCCAGAAAAACAAAGATCATGAAGGTTGGTAAAATGGAATGAAGATGACAAGATAGTGATCAAAGACAGGGAGGTGGAATCTGTAGATGCCTTCTGCTACCTTGGCAGCTTAACAATAATAATAATAATAATTACGACAATTTATATGGCGCCGTAACACGGCCATGCCGTTACAAAGGCACCTTACAAAGCTTCTAGCAACAGTCGGGATAAGCCCTAGCAAACAGATGTGATTTTAGCATGGATTTAAAAGAGTCCACTGAGTCGGCCAATCGAATAACAGGAGGAAGTCTGTTCCAGCACCGAGGACCGGCGGCCGAAAGTACGATCACCGAAGCGCGTCCTCATTCTTCGCACACGGAGATCGATCTTCGCAAGCGATCGGAGCCGGAGCCCGGACGCGGAGGAATGAGTCCCGATGCAGCAATCGTGCAAGTACTCGGGCGCAGCTCCGTGAAGTGATTTAAAGACAAGCAGACAGAGCTTGAACTCGATGCGGAACGGAACAGGCAGCCAATGGAGGACATCGCGGAGGAGCGGCGTGATGTGGTCGTACTTCCTCCTATTGCATATAAGCCTTGCCGCTGCATTGAGAACTGACTGGAGTTCGTCCAAGAGACACGCAGGCCAACAGGCTGTTACAGTGGTGAAGAGCAGATATCCAGATCTTAGAAGGTCAACGAGAAAGTGAGTTTTGAGGCATTTCTTGACACAAGAAACAACTAGCAAAGAATAAAATTTGATAGTTGATTCCATCCCTGGGAACAGCAACACAGAATGCGTAGCAGCCAAAGACAGTGGCTAGGCTAAACCAAAACACCCATAACCGAAAATCGCAGACTGCATGGCAGGCTGTATACATGGAGAAAGTAGTGGCTCCAGGTAGGTAGGAGTGCTCTTAGTGAGGGCTTTATACGTCAGACAGGGCAGTTTAAATCTTATTCTGAATTCAACAGGAAGCCAATGCAGCTGACTAAGCAGAGTGAAGCAGTTTGAATAAGAAGATGCAGGCAGCACCAAAACAGGCAGAGAATTCTGGATTCACTGAATCCTGTTAACATGAATTCTGATAAGTCTACAAACACAGAGTTGGGCATAATCAAGGCAAGAGCAGACAAGAGAGCAGGTTGTGACATATCTTTTAGTAAGAACAGACCTTATGTGGTGCACTGTCCTGATAAGGTAGAAACAAGATTTGTAAAGGATTGTTATGAGGGATTAGAATGTGAGATTACCGTCCAAACTGACTCCAAGTGTTTCGACAGTCTTTTGATGGTCAACATTGGAATTAGAAGAGAAAGAGTGCAGTTGCTGGCATGAGCCAAACATGACTGCCTCTTGGGTTATAGGAAGACTGTTAAAGCACAACCATGTATGCATTTATCTAGTTTTACAGACTGATCCGTTTCTGTGACAAAGCTGAGTATCATTAGCATATGGCCGCTATTGGACTCCAAGGAGATTGTCTATGCAGCTGATTGTTGAACTGACGATTGCAAATATAAGGGGATGGGGAAGGAGAAGAGATCCATGACAGACACCAGCACTGCACAGAGAGAAGGATCTGATTGAGCAGTACAAATACCCACTTGCTAAGACTGATTTATTTGCAGAGGTAGCCAGTTTAAGGCAGTACCAGAGACACTGAAGCTTTTACTGAGTCTAGAAAGTAGTAGCTGGTGGTCAACAGATGAAAATTAAATTAAATGCTGATGAAAATTAAATTAAATGCAAATTAGCTGGATAGACTTGGTTGAGAAGGTCCCATCCTTCACTCACTCACTTCCCTTCACCGATTCCAACACCGAAGCCTTTGGAAAGGCTCGCTTTCTGACTTTTCCCTGAATTCCAATGACTTCTAGAATGCCGTATTTCTTCTCCTTCTCACTATATAACAATGGGCGATTTCAACGTACACAGAGGTACTTAACAAAAATACCAGACTCTCCGTCTTTGTTCCTATGCAGCACATCTCTCTTGCAACTCATGAAATGGGTCATACGTTTGACCTCCATATAACTTCACCCAGTTGTTCTGCCGTTAAAAATATGTCTCCTTCTGAGTCATACAAGTTTGTGTGACCATACTGCCATCACTGTTCACGTTTCTTTCCACTTACTCATTCACAAGTTACCACCTTTAAACAATGCTCAATGTCTCAAACTTCAAAGCTGACATCATTATCTCCTCTCTGTGATTGTGCCCAGCACAGACAGCTGCTGGAAAGCAAAGCATTAACCAGTGGAATTAAGACATGCAAGGGGTGGCTGATAAGCTGAAAACATGTCATCAATACATTTTCATACTCCATCCAAGGTGCAGTATGGAATTAACTGAACAATAGATGGAATTTTTGTCAACAATAGACGGGATTTTTATGAGTGTAAGACTGTAAGTTGCACACAACAAAAGTAGAAGTTTAGTTCTTGATAGTAATTGGAAACTTACCGCTTCAAAAGTCATGGTAGCCTGAAGATACATGATTGTCCCATAGCCCAATGCATGATACATGCTTGAGTCAGCCCTTCAAAAACATGAACACTACTTAACCATAATCTTTGAATATGTGAAATACAGCCGATACAAGTGTAGAAGCAAAGAAAGATTATGCTTTAGTTTTAAAATTCTACTTGTATTCAATCTTGAGCAAAGAAGGCGAATGAGTAGGAAGTGAGAATGTGTTAAACTTGATGTATGTATATATTATACTATATAAACCTGTGTTAAAGCGAGGGTGTGTCTCTAATCTGCTGAATCCGATTTAATCCATCAACTTAATACAGGTCTGATTTTTCATTCACGTTGCAAACATCAAGAAATTTAAAAAAATGAGGACATTGTCGAACATTTACATATAATCAACTTGCTTAGAGTTACACAGATTTTACAGTAGATTTCCAGTTTGCCTGGTTGTAGTATAGACATTAGACAGAAATACAGATAGAGTAGGCACTCTAGTAAGACATGCAGAATGTAAGATACTGGTAGTCACCAGGGATTCAACAAATTTCAATAGCACCCCTTAGCGGACGTTCGTTGTCAGAGGTGCTTCCAACCTAACAATCACAAAACTTCACTCAAACACAGACTGTGTTTGCAATTGCAAGCATTCACAGAAAAGAGGCAAAGGAAGAACAAGGAGCTCATGCTGCAGGTTTCTAGGCAACTTATTCCTGAAAGATGAACTGACCACAGAAAAACTTCTAAGTGGTACTATGGAGTACCAGAGGGACAACCAGGTCACCATACATGTGCAAAATGACATACCAGGTACATGACTCAGGAGAGCAGAGAGACACAGGGACAGAGCCCAAAAGCACAGGCGTCTGTCTCAACCAAAAAGGTCATTTACCAAGAACAGTTCAGGGATAACGAGAAAAATATACTCAGATGACCTCATTCAATAATGATTAATGACAAGTTTGGGGAAAAGGACTGATTTAAGGTATTGTGGCTGGTCAGAGATCAAAGTTTTCTATAGTACTATGAGCTCCAGTTTTTAAAACCTATCCTTTGCTGAACAGGAAGCCAGTGCACAGATTGAAACACAAGAGTTATATGTTCATACTTTGATGTATTAGTTATAAGATTGTTGAGATTGCTGAGCCTATGCAGCAGTAACCATTTAAAGATTGGAGGGAGCTTTTTCCAGCATAAAAAAATACATAATATAATAATAATAATGATAATATTTACTCTTTAATGAAGCGCCTGACAAAAGCACTGCGCTGTACATGTTATGGCGATTAAACAATTCACAAGAACACAAATCACAGAAGACATAAATCAACTAAATTGCAGCGCAAGCTCATTGTACTTTTGCTGCCACCTAGGGAATGAAGGCATGAGCTCACGGGAATCGAACCGGGTCCGTGGAAACTTCAGGCAAGAGTGTTATCCTTTATACTATCCCCTCCCCTAAGCTTACATGGACGCCGCCTGATGGAAATACTCGCAACCAAATAGATCACATTATGTGTATCTGGGACGTGGATGTCAGCAGTAAGAGATGTTAGATGAGTAGGTGCTCGGCTGGGCCCTCATACTGTTTTGTACCATTAGGAAATTGCCATGGAGGCCATCGTTTGAGATATGGGACCTTATTTACAGAAATTTAGACCTGACTGTACTTCTACTAGAAGTGTTGTTACCTGTTTCATAGACCAGTGCTTCCCAAACTTTTTAGCACCGCGGCCCAATTTTTTAGAACGGCAATCTATCGCTACCCACATAGCTTTACTGGACAAAAAGTTCTAAAAAACGATATTTTTATTTATTATTGAACATTATTTTGCAAAAATCTCGATATATTTCTTATAATGAGGCTTGTGTGAAAGGTTGCACTTGTTGCCGGTTACCGCTGATAACGGCATTGACGTCCATGTCGATGCGAGTTATTTTCAGGTGCAAGGATTTCGACAGTAACTGTTGCAGCTTGTTTTGAAATTTAGTTTTGATTCCAAATAACTGGAGTGGTTGATTTTTCAAATCGGGATGCTTCGTCCCACTATGCCGTCGCAATTTGTTCGTGCACATGCTCTCCTTTGCAAGTAGGCCTAGGCCTACTTCACAGCAAAGAACGCACTGCTGCTCTACGTAGATCTTCATCTCCATTCCACGAAAATCCGATATTTAAGTAGTCGGAGTGATACTAGTTCATCGCTTTTCGCCGTTTGCTTTGAATTCTTTTGTGTAAGGCTCATCTTCAATGATTGTCGTTGTTGGTTTCTTTGTCAACTAGTTATTCATAATGCAGAGAGTACAAACTTAGAGGAGACAATAATAAAAAAAACAATGCGAGTAACGCTGATGATGAGCTATCGCTTTGAAGTTAACACACACGCTGTTGTATCCAATGGAAGTTGGACGTTGGTGATGAAAAGTTCTACAGACTTCAAGAAAAGGAAATGTGCTGCCATCTAACAACCATGGCGTGCATATAACTCGAGGACGTAGTCACATACTGGATGAAGCTACCAGTAGGTTCTCGATGGCCCACTTAGCTACATTGGTAGAGCGTCTCTGTGAAAGAAAGCATGTAGGCCTAGATCGCGGTTCGCTTCCCGATGCGGCTTATTTCAGAGATTTAAATCTTGGGATGGCACAGTCCTTGCACGGGAATACTAAATGGCGTGGCGTCCATTCAAACAGCGAGCGGTGGTGTCATCCGATCAATTCTTTGAAAATGAGCCGGGTTGACGCCACATACGATTATGGAGTCGCTACAGAAAACGCGAACATTTACATTTCTCGAGTTAGATTCCCGCTATGGTCATTAGATGGCAACACTGAGCTGCGGCCGATTGCCTATCCAAGTTTTAACAGTGGATGTTGTCGAATCTAGAATCCAGTATATGCGTATTTTATGTGCCTTTATTTTTTAGAATTTTCAATTTTTGTTATTTCCTCACTTTCCCATATTTTATGATTTTTATATATTTAAAATCACATTTCAAAAACTTTTCGCGACCCACCAAAAATCGGCTCACGACCCACCTGTGGGTCGCGACCCACAGTTTGGGAAACGCTGTCATAGACTATTGCTTTAAACTGTAACATAGTCAAACATTACGCTACTATTACTGCCAATAGAGAAAGAGAGAGACAGAGGTTAGTAATTGTCGAAGCACAAACATTTATCCAAATCAAAGGCTATCGATCACAATGAAATCACTAAGGACTTCAAAAATGCTTGGAATGGTTAACTGATTTTATTTCAACAAGATATAATACAAGTCAAGGTACCTGTAGCAGAAGCCAAAGATGCAAAAACTTTCAGCAGGGCACAGATTGCAACTAAACCCTTGCAAAGCATGCTTTCACAGACAATTTTTAGGTCCTACCATTTTTGAAAATGTTGTTTAGCTTCATCAAAACCATTGTTCAGAAACAGATCCAAGGCTGCAACAGCATCCTGAATAGAGCTATGAAGATCAGATGTAGGTCTACACAAATACACATTAAACTGATTAAAGTTATGATGTTCTGCAAGCAGCAACAAACCAGCATTTATCAACTTAATATATTCATTGCATTTTGCAGTAGGTAATCCTAAGTAGTGCAGCTCTGGTATATCAACATTATTATTGGGGCTGATATCTAGGGTTTTTAGCAAACTTTCTAACCATATCGGATCTAAATAACTCTGAGTCACAATGTCAAGTGTGAATGACATGCAAAGAAAACACCGTCAAAACTCACAAAATCCACAGCATAAATAAGTTTAGAATGCAAACCTAGCAGCCGTACACTCCAATACATTAGGAACTCTTAGATATTTCTGCATTTAGACAATCCACCCAATGACAAAGAAGGTGGACCAATGACCGACATGCCGGCTAATTAGGCATAAAATAAGACCGAAAAATTTATTTACAAAGGGGTCGTGTGGGCCGTCAGTCAACAGCCCGAGGGTCACATGTGGCCTGCGGGTTGGCCATCCCTGTTATAAACCCTTGGCTGCTGTCGGACGTATGCCATAGGTAGCGCGGCTGTCTAAAGCATGATGAATGGCGTACATCATAAGGGACAGAAAGGGTTAAACATAATTCCAATTGCTTAATTACGGTCTAACGGCTTAATAGCTGGCAGATGGCTGTTGCCTGTACAGCCAAGCCGCGTGTGGCGGGGGCAGTCTAGGATCCAAGATTGCTTGCGTGGAGCAATGGTATTTCAAGAGGAACGCCATGTTGTAACATTGTAACAGTCCTCCATGTGGTGGATTCCTAGTTTAAGAACGTTGTACAAAGGCTGTTGACGTCGGCAGAAATAATTTTTAACAGTTCTCACGGCTCGCGTGTGGTCTGAGGGACGCCAGTATAATCCAAGAAGGGCAGGTGGACAGGCAAGCCGCCCATCGTAATCGTAATCAAGCATTTATATAGTGCCACTCAAAAACAGAGGCGCTCCCGACCCGGGCCAGTCTCTTCACTGGTAAAGAGAGGTTTTCAATACCAAGTTAGGAGGCTGTTTTACTGATGGGCTTACGGACCCCTGTTCAGATGGGGCTCGGGCACCCGGGCTGCATTTTACTAACATTTTGACAGTCCTAATAACAATAAATAACAAATGAATTGTGTGACCAGTGATCACGAATCTGGCATGGAATACAAAAATCTCTACGTTCCATGGCTCTGAGAATTGCTTACATCTCCAATGTGCAGCATCATGTTTTTAAGTTGTTGCAGTACATGTCTGGAATGGTTTTACACTTGAATTTTGCCTTTAATTCCAACAGGTGCAAATGACACTATTGCCAAAGTAGAGAGGCTGCTGGAACCTCAAGCAGCTTTGCAGCAGCAATTACCCAATTTCATATTTATAAATAGTCATAGATAATAAATATCGAATGTAAGAGAGAAATTAAAGTTGGTACATGCTTACTCAGGCAAAGAGTCAAATGCGTCTTGAAACTCCTGAAAGAAAACAAACTACAAATATTTAAAATTAATCACATACTTAAATAATCATGCTTACCTGAACAACATGAAAATAACCTTCACCTTCCATCACATAAACTGCATTCCTTCTCCAGTCTGCCTGTTGCTAATACCACTCCACTGAACTGTAGCCTACTATTCACAGTCACATAATCAGCTTCATGGACAAGTGAAACTGCTTTCAGTTTACTTAATCTTCCTGTCACTTTTGATAACGTACTCCTTCACTGCCTTGAACACTAGTTTGGCCTTTCGGGTCCTGCTCTCAGCTGGTTTGCATCTATCTTGCACGCTCATACTCAACCAGTCTATAGAATAAATTCATATCAATGCCAACTGTTTTCTACAAAGTTATGGTCTGGGTGCACTTCAATTTACAGTATATAGCCTCCCCTCTGACTTTCGTTCTCTCCTGCGAGACCTCTCTGGATTTTTTTATTAACTACTAAAGACTTTCCTCTTTGACCGGGCCTAGGTTGGGAATGACTCTGAGTAGTTATCTTGAAGGGGCACTAAATAAATTTCATTAATCTATATACAACTCCCCTCAGCTCACTTCTCCCCAAAAGTTCTATAGACTACCATCTGAATGCTGATGATGCTCATGAATGTTATTTATATCATTCTATAGCCCCTTGTCTCTCCAATTAATAGCGATGATCAATTTTGAATGGTCAGTAACAAGCTTCTCCTGAATCCTTCTAAAACTGAATTCATCCTCTTAGGCACCCATCTAGGATTCCATGACTTTATTAGTTCGGTTGGTGATTCCGAATGTATAAGCAGTTTGAATATAAATTTTGACCTCATATGTCCTTCTGAGAGCATGTTTAAAATTCTCTGGTAATTTAGTCATAATAATAAACCCTATGTTTCAACATATTACACCAGTGTAATCACATACTTAAATACTCATGCTCATTACACTGGCTGCCCATTGAGCAAAGAATTTGGTTTAAAATCTCTCTTATATACTTTCACAAAATATTGCACTCAAATCAGCTGACCTGTCTTGACTCTGCTTTTATGGCATTCTTTGTGACTGGTCCAAAGCCTTGGAATTCAGAACCCAGTTTTGTGCATTCTCAGTTTTCTAATGTCATGCAGAAAGTTAACTTAAAACAACTCTGCTTCAGTTTGCTTACCCTCCACATTCTCAGTTCCTCCACTAAATATGCCACTCACTCACTGTCATCTGCCTCAGGCTCCTCTACTCATCACCCCACACACTTTCCACTCCGTATTGAAGTCTCACCTCTTCACAAGTTTCTACCCTAATCCATCTGATCCTCCGTGGCTCCACCTTCCAGGCTTTCTCATCCTCAACGAAACCCGTTTTAGCAAACCGTTCTGCCTCCTCTCTCTGATCTCTCGAGCAACCGGTCTCAGACCTCGTATGACGTAGCGCTCGTTAATAAGCTGGTGCCCCAGTTGCACTTTTAGAAATCTGGAGTTTTCAATTACGATTAGATGCAATATAACAATATACAAAATGCAACAATACATTCATGCAATAAAGTTAATTAATTAACATAGAATCATGTCTGGCTAGAATGACTGAAAGCTGTGCAGAATTCTGCTCACTGTGCATCCTTTTCCGAATTCAAGTTGGTTTTAAAATTTTATATGGTATGCTTATTCCGCAGAACCCCGGTTGAAAACCACAGCCTTAAACTCTAGTTAAATTACTTATTTTATAGCCTAACTAAACGCTTTAGATGTTCTTTAGGCGTCTGGATCTTGACTGTAGCAATGCACACTAAGGCATTTCCTCATAAATGAACTTCTCCAACTAATTTCACAGTTCAGCAGTTCAACAGTTCAGCAACTGTTAACCATGACATTTTTCTGTGTTGACTTCAGAGGCAATACGGTTTTGATGGGACAGCACTGCAGTGGGTAAGATCATTTCCAAGGGTGACTGAAAATATTCTAGCAACGAGAGCTAGACGATTATAGCCTATAGGCCTATATAGTTTGCTGTCTCTGCAGCACGGTTCTGTTTTAGGCCAACTACTTTTGCTGCTGTACAAGGTGGAACTGTTCACCATCATGGACAACTGGGGACTGACTGCACATTCGTATACTGATGATACTCAGCTGTATCTCATTGTTCCGGCTGTGGATGCTTCATCTGTGGCTGGAAGATTTACGGATTGCATTGCCTGCGTTCAGAGATAGATGGGTGCCTGAAACTGAATATAGAAAAGACTCGGCTCATCTGGATTGGCACTAGATATCAACTAGTCAAGATCACTGTCAATGAGCCCCAACTTAAGTCAATGTCGATTCCATTCTGCAGCGCAGTTGCTGACCTGAGTGTTGCTGTTCATGTTGAGCTTATGCTGAAAGATCGTGTGACCAATCCACGCCAGCCGTGCTATTATCAGTTGCGCCAGCTACAATGAATCCGATCACCACTGATATAAAGTGTCATCCACAAAGAGCCTGGCACATGCCTTCATGAGCAATCATCTTGACTTGCTGTTTGGTGTGCATTAAGGGCACTTCATGAAACTTCAGAATGCAGCAGTCAGATTCATATCTGAAATTCAATCACATTACTCCTGTTCTCAAAAGTCTGCACTGGCTACCGATATGTAACAGAATCTTTTTAAAGTTGGCTATACTAGCTTACAAGTTACTAGTTTACAGACTTGCACTTCCATACCTGGTTGACTGTGTACTGGGGACAGTCTCATTTGCGTTCCGTCACAAATTACAATCTAGTATGGACGGGAAAAGCCAACATGTCTAGAGCAAGGACATTTGCCATATCTGGCCCAACAGTATGAAATGCTCAGCCTCCTGTGCTTCAAGATTCTTAAATATCATTGGGAGGGCTTTTCAAAGAAGCTGATGACTCATTTATTAATGTATTGGATGTTTATCTTATTGGGTACCATACTTCGAACGTGTAGACTTTGCATCACCAACTACCAATGAACTCGCCATTCTTTGAACATTTAACCATATGTATTGAAGCGAGCGTCAGTAGCAGTCACAGTAGCTGCTAATAGCAGATGCTTTGGGCTTTTCCTGATCCAACAGTAACATGTTACATCAACTGTCTATTTTGTAAAATGTGTGTGTTTGGCTAACATTATAAAAAGGCTACTTACTTATAGGGCTGTCAACGGGCCCCCGCACACCCGGGCCCCCGTTCGTAGGGTCAAGCCCGGGCCGTGTAGTCAATACCCGAAAGCCCGACCAAAGAAGCATAATAATGGTATGCAGGTGTAAGTTTTAAAAGCTGTGTCGTTCCGCGGTTGAATAACAGGCTGTCTGTCGTGTGGGAAGCTGTGGAGTAAAGCATGAATGAGCCAGCTAAAGTGGCCGATTAGTCATCGGCGGAGGGCGGTTGGCACCTGCCTGATTGCCGACTATCATAAGACCAGCCATGGGCTCCTATTTAATAAGGGTTATTATGCAAGGACAATCTACCGAGACATGCAAGCCAATGATGACAAACTTTGAATTAGGTCTTAGTGCAACGACCGCTTATATATATATATATATATATATATATATATATATATATATATATATATATATATATATATATATATATATATATATATATATAACTAGACAGAGCTTCCTACGTTATGAAGCGTCGTTAAATAAACTTTACAACTGGTCCTAGGTTGAGCTTAACGACCTCTTATATAAAGTGATGCATATATTGAATAAACTACGGTCTTTGCACAACATAATTTTCGGTTCTAACATTGGTCACTTGTTGACTCGGTCTTTCGAGATATCGAGATCTCGTTATTTGCCGCCAATCCATCATTGCAATCAAAGATTTTAACAAGGCGTCCCAGTTTCCGGGAGGCCTACACCACCGAAGTTAAAATTCCAGCCAGAAATTCTTCCCTTCTGCCGTCGGTTTTCGTAGGAAGACCACCTACACGTGTAGAGAGACCTATTTCTGGAGCTGTGTCACGTACACATTCCACGGCGGCGTCCTTTGAATAAAGGCGACGACCAACGACTCTCTCTGGTCAGTGTATCTGTCTGTGTTGCTCCTTGTCTAAATCCTATTAGGTATCGCTCCCCTTCCCAATTTAGCGACTTTCGGTGACTCGGGCAAAGCGTGAGAAAAAGACAAAAACCGTGCTATTTGTAGCTTTTGGACGATGGATGTAATCGAAGCGACAATTTCTATCCCACGTTTTTCTGTTGATCGGCGATAGGAGGCGACGAACTAAGTGGACCGTGATCGAAGTATTAGTACCGAAAATCGCTGTTAGACACACGCCACAGGTCTTTCAATGTAATTAATTAAATCAAATTTTGTAACTTCGTTACACTGTGACTCAACTATTTTTGGCTTTCCTCAAGCGTTTTACCAATGACGGACTGACGGGCCCCCGTTGAAAATGAGCTCGGGTACCCGGGCCACGTTTTTCTAACATTTTGACAGCCCTACTTACTTACTCATTTGTCATCATGTTATCAGCTGCTTGAGTGCATTTAGTTTACGTTAGCTTGCACTTTAAAATCGACTTATGACTGTATTGTGTAAAATTCCAATAAATCAAAAGAAAGCAGTTTAATAAAAAATATACAAGCCTCTTCATCGACATCTTTGTTAATATCTTCTTCATCTCTGATTCCACCTTCTGCCATTTTCCACTACAGTGCTAAGCAGAAAAGAATATCATTTAAGAGATGGTAGATGTAATTAAAAAAAGTTTAACCATTTATTATAAATATCCAAGTTCATAGCCTTCTATATACTGACAGGTTGTAAGGGGCCATCCATTTAGTATGTATGCAGAAATCCAGAAAAACTGGCCCCATCGCCATATGCACTTGTACTTTTTTACACCCCTCCCCACCTGCATACGTATGCCTGACACCCCCCTGAATCCTATAGAATGGTCTATATTTAATCCACACAGAAACTGCGTGATAGTTAATAGCAGTCAGAATTAACGTGGCATACAAGTAACACCTCTCCCACAGTCCTACTTCTCTCTGTAGTACTTTTCTGATAGCTGAAAACACTAAACTGTGGTTCATCTGAACAGTTCAATCTGACTGGTCAGAGCTACAAGCGCATCTCCGATGGAAGGTCATTCCAGACACTGGGCCTGCAACCGAGAAAGCTTGGCATTGCCTAGCAGCCAAGCGAGCCTGTGGAACTAGGAGTTCCCACTTCTTGCAGAGCAAAGCACCCTACGCGTTTTTCTATGTACACCTATTGATAATAGCACGATCTTTCGGTTAGGGGCCGCTATTTCGGGGGGCCGCTATTACGCGGGTCCACTATTCCGGGGGTCCGCTATTCCGGGGGTCCACTATTCCGGGGGTCCACTATTCCGGGGGTCCGCTATTCCGGCGTCCGCTATTCCGGACTAATGAACAGACAAATATGATCAGATGGGGAACAGGTCGATAGTCCGAAGGTTCGAAAATCCGCAGGTTCGAAAGTCCGCAGGTTCGATGGTAAAACATATATGTATATGTACATATATATGTATATGAACATCATATGTATATATATGCATGTATATGTATCTATCTATATATGAGTAGAAATCTTGAAGGGGCGCTATAACAAGTGCTCATACATACATTCATACATACATACATACATATATGTATATATATATGGATATATATACGTATATATTTATATATATATACGTATTTATATATATATGTACACATATGTATATAAGTTTGTATATATATGTATATATTTATATAAATATATGTACATTGTACATATGTATATATATATATATATATATATGTATATATATACAAATTATACATATATATATGTATATATGCATATATATGTATATACATATATATATATATATTTACCATGTATATATGTACATATATATGTATTTGTATGTGTATATATTTATGTATGGGTATGCAGTAGGGTATATATATAGATATATATGTATTTACTATGTATATATATGTACATATATATGTAAATTTATATTTTATTATATATAATATACAACTATATTAATAATTATATATATTGTATATTATTACATAATTATATTTATGTATATAAATTATACAATAATAATTAAATTAATATAATTTAATTATATTAATATAAATAATATATATATTATAATTCAATTTATAATTAATAATATATATAATAATAATATAATTAAATTAATTATTATATATTATTAATATAAATATATTTAATAATATAATATAATTAATAAATATAACATAATTATAATTATATATATTATATTATAAATATATGCACAGCACATATAACTATAAATAGTATATAATATATAATTATTAGAAAATAATTATTATATATATTATTATATAATAATTATTATAATTAAGCAATTATAATATAATTAATTATTATAATATAATTAATTATTATAAAATTATATAACATTAATAATATTAATATATATATCAATATATATTAATATAATTATATATATACATATGTATATGTGTATATAGTATTTTATATATAATTTAATAATTATATATTATATAATTATAATATAATTATAATAATATTAATTATATAATAATTATTATATATTAATAATTAATAAATATTATATATTAATATTATATTAATTAATATAATATATTAATATTAAATATAACAAACATAATTATAATAAATAATTAATTAATATATTTGTTAATGATATTAATTATTATTATATTTTATATATTATTTTAATAATTATATTATTATGATAAATAATTAATTAATATTATTATAATTAATTAATATTATAATTATTATATATTAATAATTATAATTAATTTATTAAATTATATTTTATAATAATAATAATTATTTTAAAATAAAATAATAAAATATATAATTAAATATAATTAATTAAATGCATATATATGGGTAAATACATATATATATATATATATATGCATATATACATATATGTATTTAAATACATATATATACAAACTTATATTCATATATATACGTATATGTATATGTATATATACATATATATACACACGTATATGTACAAATATATATACGTATGTATATCCATATATGTATATTCATATTAATAATATAAACGCACATAAATCTCTGTGCGTGCATCTGTGGTGTAACGCTGTTTCGACAATAATGGCATACGTCATGACACGTCATCGCAATAACCGTATACAGACGTTGTCATAGCAACGCTAGATTATGCAACACGACATATGGGTCCTTATACATTTCTATAAGGGAATGGAGAGGGGAAGGGGCGGGTCTGAGGGAGGGAGGGAGGGAGGGAGGGAGGGAGGGAGGGAGGAGGGAGGGAGGGAGGGAGGAGGAGAAGACTACGCACGATCGCCGCGAGAGATGTGGGGAAGGAGGTACGGACGGCAGAGAAGTACGTGCAGGGAGGGAGGGAGGGAGAGGGAGAAGACTTACGTCAATCAGAGCACAAGAAGACGCATCTCTTGGCATTTTCAAATTGTTTTTAACCGTCTTAGGACGGGCAATCATCTAGTGTACATATAATTAAATACATACAAATATGTACAAACTTATATACATATATTGTACATATATAGATATAAAACATATATACACAAACATATATACATATACAAACATATATATACATATACATGCATATATACATATACTGTACATATACCATGAAATCTTCGGACTAGAGCTCTGCGCCGACTTCATAGTGTCGGCGGCGGCGCGCCGGTCATTTTTGGTCGGCGGCGGCGGCGCGCCGCCGACCAACAAAAATCGGCGGCGTGGTCGGCGCCGATAACAAATCCATAATTTTATGAAGGGGTCAAATGGGCGTCAAAACTTTTGAAATATTTTGAATTTCCACACTGTAATTGTAGCATTTCAAGCTATCGTCTGAACAAATGCCTCTATTATTTCAGTGCTCATAGGAATCAGCTGTCATGTCTAGTATTTAGGATGTAGTTTGAGTGATGTTTGAGTTTGACTACAGACATTACTAGGAAACCAGACATTTATTGAGATGAATAGGGATAGAAAATATGGCCTACGCTCAATTTCAAAGAACGCCATAAGCTTTTAGTAAACGAATTGCTGACTATAGGACACAATTATAAATATAATAAACTTCGTTTATTATTTCAAACTGACAAACCGCAATATGATCACAATTCGTAGTATAAACGGATGATCACAAGTAATTAAATAAATCGAATGTAAGTCTGGCAGCCATGCACGGCACCCATCACGTCCACCTGCTCATTTTACGAACGCCATATGGCGAATGAAAGGCTGAGTAGACCTTTGGGAAGGTAGCGGGAATCGATCCCGCGCCCATGCTGATCGTCTACTCTTCGTGCCAAGGTGTTACCATTTAGGCCTACCCTAAACCCCCTTCAGGCAGGGGCTTCTATCCCTATACAGGGTGGGCGCAAGTTGAGCCCAGTGAAAAACAGGGGGGAAGTGTTTCTTTTCAATTTTTATCACACTGTCTACAAGTTACAGTCTTCACTCACAGTCCTATGAAAGACTTTTCTTGTATAAATTAGTGTGAACTGGCGACATCGCAGTGCATATTTAACTGTATAACTACTGGGAAAAATGTCCCAGTAGTCTTAGGATTTGTCCCAGTAGTTTTAGGATTTGTCCCAGTAGTTTTAAGATTTGCCCCAGATCATGCTCTACTTTCACTGTTAGTTTCCAATGACATTGAAAGTAATGTAGCAGACTTTGTCCCAGTAGTCCAAGTCCGTTAAAATATGCACTGCGACATCGTCGGATTATAAGTCCCTCGATTTTGTTAACAATCAATCAATCAATCAATTTCGTTTATTCACAACACCAAGCTGACAGGTCGCAACTTGTTAATACACTGTACTTAATGTGCTATGGAGTTCTCGCACTTAATCGCCAGTGGAGGCGCCAGGATTTCAGGTTGGGGGGCTAAAGCTCCAAACCCTTCCCTTTTGTCCCCTCCTCCCTGTGATTTGCATTGATTTCCCACTTTTGGGGAGGGGCTGAGCCGCAGTTAGGATGTGCTAAGCCCCCCCCCCCTATAACACCCTGGCGCCGCCACTGTTAATCGCGCGACATCGTCTGCATAGTTGTGACAAAAAGAGGGGAGGCCCAGTCCAGGAAGGGGGGGAAGGAGAGGGATTGAGCCCGATTGCTTAGGGGGGATAGAAGCCACTGCCTTCAGGCATCGCAATACTATTTATAATTATATCCAATTTATCACAATTAAAGTTAATGTTATTTATTTCAAGAACGTGAATTGATTTTATAAATACCATAATAATAGTCTTTGTTTCATAGCAGTTTAATCCATAGCAGTGTAAAATGCAGATCGCCAATCCGAAAACCAGCAGTACTTAGGATTTGCAATTTCTTAAAATGCATGCCTGTCCAAAACGCTGTATGACTTGGATTTAGATGCACTAGAAATCGGATATATACAATATTAAACTGTTGGAGCATTAGATGTGCTAATTTGATGATGGATATTTTAAAGCCTGCCTGATGATCAGATGGGTATTATATCGAGGATGACTCATTCACTGTGTATGCGTTTTGTGAGTGGTGGACTCTTGCACTTTGGAACTTTTAGCCGATATCCAGAGAGAGAGAGGAAACTTTGTTCACTCGGAAAATGAGGGTCAATTCAGGGTCATGCCAATCTTCCGTGGCATGTCGAAGCTGTCTGTCTACCCTTCCGACCATTCCCTTACATACCGTAAGACAGATAGAACAGCAATACTTGGGGAAGCACATTATTTGGGTTAAGAACAGAACCAAACCTCGCCCATGCCAAGCCCGTGGCCCGTTATAGTAGCGCACCATCCATCTATCTATCAATCCATCCATCCAACCTCCCCACCAATACATCCATCTATCTATCCATCCATTTCATCATCTGTCTGATGTCTGTTTGTCTGCCTGTCTGCGTCTCTCTGTCTCTGTGGCCTATATCTGTCTGTCTGTCTGTCTTTCTGTCTGTCTGTCTGTCTGTGTCTACTTCTGTAATCCATTGAAGCAAACAATTTATTGTGAAAACATGCAAAAAGATGAAAAATGCAACAAAACAATTAAACACATCAGCGTGGCATCGGCGGCGCGCCGAGGAATTATCGGCGGCGGCGGCGCGCCGATCCACAAAAATCGGCGGCGGCGGCGCCCAAGAAATGTCGGCGGCGGCGGGCGGCGCGGCCGGCGCAGGGCTCTACTTCGACTATCGAACCTTCGGACTATCGAACCTTCGCCGTCCTTCGGACTATCGAACCTTCGGACTATCGATACGTAACCGTTGTAACTCCTCTTGCAGACTTTTAATACGCCGTTGCAGTCGTCGGGAAGACCGTTTACGCGCGGGCGGCGAGTCACCACGTTCAGCTGCATGTTTGAGACGTAGACATTCAATCAATCAATCAATCAATCAATCAATTTATTGATCCCAGAAACAAAACAAAATTAACA
Source organism: Aporrectodea caliginosa (assembly GCA_020284085.1). Taxonomy (NCBI): domain Eukaryota; kingdom Metazoa; phylum Annelida; class Clitellata; order Crassiclitellata; family Lumbricidae; genus Aporrectodea; species Aporrectodea caliginosa. Next base: position 1,079,920 of record JACEVL010000783.1, read on the forward strand.
GCATGAAACTACAGTATATAAAGTTCACAAACAATTATTGCAGAAGTTTATCTATGAAGAGATGGTATGAGGGAGCAAAGGGCACACCCGAAGGGACAAGTCCCGCTGAATAGGGGCCTAATTGCTTTAACTATATAGCAAAACTTGCAAGTTATTTTGCATTGTATCTCCTCGTCCTTTAATTTTCGGATGAAAATCCACAAGTTCGTGTAGTAGTACAAAACCACCTCTCCTATGCAGGTACAACGCGTTCATTAATCCTACTCATTATTATAAATGGAGCTCAGAACCAGAATGGCGGAGTCAGGAAGATCCCCGGAATAGTGGACCCCCGGAATAGTGGACCCCGGAATAGTGGACCCCCGTAATAGTGGACCCCGGAATAGTGGATCCCCGGAATAGTGGACCCCTGGAATAGTGGACCCCCGGAATAGTGGACCCCCGTAATAGCGGCCCCCCGGAATAGCGGGCCGGTACCGATCTTTCAGCGTAAGCTCAACATGAACAGCAACACCCAGGTCAGCAAGTTACTGTTGTTAACACAATAAACGAATATATGATGTGTCAGACACCCCATCCCGTTTCCTATGTGTAGGCACATTATCAGGAGACACCCAATATGCAAGCATATGCATTTGGGTTAACCACCCCTTCCCATCCATACATAGATATAAATGGATGGCCCCTAATGCTGATTGTGTGATGTCACAAACCTAGTCCATCGCCTTTCACGAACAGTGAAATAGGTACAGATATTAGACGTGAACTTATAGCAATTCTGAAATTTGATTAAATAAATTGAATATCTAGTGCACAAAACTGACATAGACAAATTACAGAAGAGATGAACAGTAACTTTATTACATGCTATTAGAGTAAACATGTTTACACAGTTCTAAAAGTTCAAGGATCATAATAACATTTCACAGCTGTAGGTCTTTACGTAAAACTGTTACATTAATTAAGCCTTTAGTGTTGACAATTAACGTTTACTTTGCTCCTTTGCTCCATTCAGTGGCGTTACGAGGGGGCAGGGGGGACGGCCGCCCCCGGGCGCAGGACAGGGGGGCGCAAAATTAGGCTTTAGAAATTTTTTTAAAAAAGAAATCAGGCAAGAATAGCTAAAAAAGTACAAAAAAGTAACTATTATGCACGAGTCTGGCAGGGGCGCGGGCAGGGGGGCGCAAAATGAGGCTTCTGACAATGTAACCACTTTTTCATGAAAAAAGACGGAAAAGCAAAAAAAAAAAAGTCATCAGAATTTTTGGCGGAAGTAAGAAAAATTTTTTTAGGAAATTCTTGCCCCCGGGCGCACGAACCCCTAGTTACGCCACTGGCTCCATTACGCAAGATATTATTAGCATCATTCAACTGTTTGCAGTTATTAAGCAAGATATTGGCCATTTTGCTATCAATGACACAAAGTCTGAAAATTCATGCCCCACAATCACAAATACTATTTATAAATAAACACTGATCTGATCACTAAGAAATAGTTGTTCATAAGCTAAGCGGGTGTGAATGATCCACTACAATAAAAAAAACAGTGTCTGTAGTGTCACATGCCTTTGTATCTGCTGAAACCATGGCAGCAACACAAAGTCCACATGCAACAAAGCTCTTAATTTTGTTACCAATATACCCAGCAAGAAAAACAACATGCATCTCAGGAATTTGAGACACTTAATAAACAGCAGTCACTTCTTCAAAAGCACTTACTGGGTATATCACATTCTTTCACATCATCTGACTTTTCCTCTGGAAAACAGTCATAAATTTTCAAATTTCACAATTGACTAGGGCTTAACCGGAATCCGGATCGGCAAACCGATTTTATCGATTTTGGACTATCCGGAATTATCCGGATCCGGAATTTCTAGCCTGCCGATTAGTAAAAAAATGTTTTTGACGGTTTTCAAACTATAACAATAATTTATAGGTCATTCAGTGATGATTTCCCACACAGATCATTTAATAGTTGGATAGCTAATGACGGTCATGGCCTGCCGTTGTCAGCCTGGTATGGCTTTATTAATGACCTCTGCTAGTTAATAATAATAATAATAATAATTACGACAATTTATATGGCGCCGTAACACGGCCATGCCGTTACAAGGGCGCCTTACAAGACAACTAACAGCAGTCGGGATAAGCCCTGGCGAACAAATGTGATTTTAGCATGGATTTAAAAGAGTCCAATGAGTCGGTCAATCGGATAGCAGGAGGAAGTCTGTTCCAACATCGAGGACCGGCGGCCGAGAAAGCACGATCACCGAAGCGCGTCCTCATCCTCCGCACATGGAGATCAATCTTCGCAAGCGATCGGAGCCGGAGCCCGGACGCGGAGGAATGAGTCCCAGTGCAGTAATCGCGCAGGTACTCGGGCGCAGCTCCGTGTAGTGATTTAAAGACAAGCAGACAGAGCTTGAACTCGATGCGGAACGGAACAGGCAGCCAATGGAGGACATCGCGGAGGAGCGGCGTGATGTGGTCGTACTTCCTCCTATTGCAGATAAACCTCGCCGCGCATTGAGAACCGACTGGAGTCCGTCCAAGAGACACGCAGGCGCGCCGGCCAGCAGGCTGTTACAGCGGTCCACCTTGGAAGCGACGAAGGCGGCGACGGCCGCTCTCGCAGCCTCGAAAGGTAAGGACTTGATGCAGCTCCTGATGAGACGGAGCTGGCGAAAGCAAGAGCCGACGGTCCACGCGACATGGCGCCTCATGGACAGATCAGACTCCAGCAGGACGCCGAGATCACGCACAGAGGTCGAGGGCCGTATCGGGGCCCAACAGACATTCAGCGCGTCGGTGTCGAGATGGAGACACCGTCTGCTAGTCGCGCACCACAGAAAGTCTGTCTTCTCGGGGTTGAGTCGCAATCTGTTGCATCGCATCCATTCAGCGATCCGCTCAATGCCAAGCTCCATTCGTCGCCGCTGCTGCTCGACTGTCGATGGAGGTCCTTATACAGTGACTGCCTTCATCAGATAGTTCAGGGAGGTTTTAATAGATACATTGATCACAGGAGGGGAGGAGGGTTGACTCTCAACAACCCTGAACGCGTCCGCGACCGACGGTGTGAAACATTTGAGTCACCGCGGGTTGATCTTTGATCTTGGGGTGGGGTATTAAGACCTCCTTGGACTATTCAGTAGACAGCACATGTGGGAGGGATCGGGCTAGGAGCAATCTGAAATTGTGCCGAACCCCTCCTCTGGGAGGGCTGAATTCAAGCCTCAAAATTCAAACACAGACAGACAGAGACAGACAGAGAGATAGTCCGCGACCGACGGTGTGCAAGATCTCTTGCAACCCCATTCACTGACCAGCCGATCTGCAGCCTGCCAAATGGACCACAGGCGTGGCCTTTAAACACCCGTTAATTGGGTGACTGGTCTTCGATGTCCGTCTATTTGGCCAGATTAGAATCTTTATTACTATTTGGAATCGGATCCGGAATCGGCAAATAATGGCCTACACTATCCGGTATCCAGAATCGGCAAAAAAAACTAAATCGGTTAAGCCCTACAATTGACATTATGCCCTTATGAGGGAAATTGTTGAGTCCAAGACCCCGAACTGTAGCTGATGGAAAGAATAAAGAGGAATTAGAGAGCGAGAGTTCAGCACACTGTACGAGCTTAGAGGAACGGTCAAACCAGATGAGCTCGGATTTGCCAGGGGCACAGACAGATTCCATAGCATGAGGTCTTCAATGCAGGTGTGAAGTAAACCACAAGGCACTTTGCATAATAAAAACCTGCAGACACAGGTGGATTGTCAAAAAAGCTTGTGAGTAAGTAATTTATCCATGTATTCAATAACAGCTAAAACAAAGTAAGCGACACAGGACGGCTTCAAGGCCCTCGCCTCAAGCGGCATTTAAGTTCAATATAAAAGAAAGTCTCAGACAGATATATTCGTTTATTATACAGCCCAGCTGACACACACAACTGGTTACAATTGGAAAATAATACTGAAAAATGTTAGATGGACTGTTGGTTGTCACTGAGCACTGCTCAGTGAGCAGTGCCTTGTGGTGGATCCTTGGTGACCGTTGGTAGGCCCAGCAGGGTCATTCTTGTCCACAGAACCCTGACCGATAGCATATCGCCCTCAAAGAGGAACTCAGTGGCCAGAATCGCCTCACCGAGGAGGGCCACTACTCCGCCAGAATGTCACCTAACCCAAAGTTACCCAATCCCAACGAAAGAAGCGGAATCCAACGACGCAATGAGATCGAGATTGTGTGATATTAAGAACGAGAACAAGCGCTGATGGTAATGAGGCAAGGCTGAGAATACGGCGTGAGCAACAGCCCGTCGGCGGGTCTGGGATGGAACGTTATCAACAGCCCGCCTCCGCCCTCCGCCGCGCGCGAGTCTCTGCAGCAAAGAAGGTCAAGGTCCGAGACTCCGAAGGGCCATCCACCATCGCCATGGAGGCTGGCCCCTCTGACCATGTCAGCGGCTGCAGTTGTAGACTCTCACTCGACTGGTAGGCACGCGGTTACGCTCCAATGGTCCGTGACGGGCCACGGGAGACAGAGTAAAAATTGAACAACTATACCAGATGCTGCTGTACTAATCCTGATTCCGTTGATAGGTCCGCCTGCAGAAGAAGACAACCCTGACAGCGAACCAAAACCCAGCTTCGTTCTGACGAAATAATAACTAATAAAAACGGGTAAACTGGCAAACATCGGTGGAACTATGCGTGTGGCATAGGCGCCGAGAAAAATATTTGCCGCACAAACATTATTTTATACTAACCTTTCTCTTGCAGAATGAAGACTCGTCTATCAATGTGCCTCCATTCCTACATTTATTTCTAACTAGAAAGCCATTATACGGTCAAAGAGTCAATGAAATCCATTGTAGTATATCAGTGCTTCCTTCGATACTTTCTTCCTAAGGAAAAGATGTATATACGAGACTGGAAAGTCGTGTAAACAAATGCATATCCGATGTAAAAGTTGAAGTGTGGCGACATCTGTTCATAAGAAAGTAAACCCGTTTCTAATGTTTAGTCACGCCCGACGTGAGCCTATACACGGTACTCAAATCACGCCCGTTACGCCATTGGTCAATATGATGACGGGCGTGATTATACCGCATGCAAAACTTACTAATGTGGTAGAAGGTTTTTCTAGTAAGTAAGTAAGTAAGTGTGTTCTTTATTAAACGCTGGCAAACGCACGGCGCTGTACATACAAAGTTATACAGTTATACAATAACAATTACAATTATCAAATAGTAGTGAAAAAGTGACGACACTAACCCTGACTCTAACCGACCCTCACGACGCCTAACATTAACTGACGGTACCTCGATCTCGGTACCTCTCGCTCTCTATGCCAGTGTGTTATCCAATGTTGAGAATTTGCAGGTAAAATCCGGAAGTTTGTTCCGCAAGCGCAAATGCCCTGTAAGGCTGTAACCAAGTTTTTTTGAGTGATCGTGTCACAACAGAATAACCTCGACTCCTCGAGACGATGTACGTAGCCTTCTGGATTGGAGAGAGGAACAGCCTGCAGGGTGTATACGCCTAACAAGCGAGGTATGAAGGAGAACTGGAGAAGAGTCTGTGTAAATTCGGTACATTAGAAGACAGGTTTTGAAATTGATGCGAGCTTGTATAGGAAGCCAGTGTAGTTCGGTGTAACGTGATCCCGAGGATTAAGGTTCTTACTAAACTTAGCAGCGTAATGGAGAACAAGAGGTTGAAGGGTAGATGCAAAGGAAGCCCATAAAGGACTGAGTCGCAGTAATCAATTCTATAAAGGGTTAATTGCAGTGTCGATGAAGGAAGACCGGATAGGACAGATCGAGTTGCAGTAATCGAGGCAAGAGATGAAGAGAGCTTGGATGAAGGCAGGTTTCGTAAGGTCATAAGTAGGCCTATTCAAACGCGCCTCACGACGCCTTCGAACTTAAAAGTTGCGATAACGTTACCTACTTTAATTGATGCCCGCCATTTCAAAATTCCTATGAAAGTTAGCAAGTTCACGTTTAGCCAATGGTCGTGGATACAATCACGCCCGACGTGAATGTAGGCTATACACGGGACTCGAATCACGTCCGCTACGCAGTTGGTCAATGCATGCATGCATGTCGGTGTCACGACAATAATTTATTCGTCTACCGACACTTCGTCTACGATACTTCGTCTACGCATATTTCGTCTAACGACATTTCGTCTACGAAGTTATATGATATTTGTCACTTTAAAATGGAAGCTGGATTGATGAAAAGAGTGTTTCCCTAAATGGAAGTAGCCTATAGGATTGATGAAAACATACCTGTGTTGAAATAGATCTCGAAGCTGGATTGATCGAAATAATTTTTACCGTAAATAGAAGCTAGATGCATGGATGAAAATAAGTTCAATAGAAGTTGGATTGATAAAATAATCTTTTAAGTAATTAGAAGCTGGATTCCTGAGAATGTTTAAATTTAGCCAGTATGGGAATTGTAAAAAAAATAACTGGGGGTTAGACGTTGATTTATGTGCAGTTTGGGTGTGAAATGTAGACTTTACTGTGGGAGCCTAAGAAATAGGGGGTTGAACCAGGGCCGTAAATCTGTTTCGACAAGTGGGGAGGGAAAATTACCCCTTCGGAAGTGTGTACTGTGTATACTTCCCCCACACACCCACACACACATACGCTCTCTGTCTGTCTGTCTGTCTGTCTGTCTGGGTCTCGCTCTCCAGTAGCCCGTAAGGTGTTTAAAAGTTGTGTCAGCCAACCTCAACCAAACACAGACTTAAGGCGGATAAAATGATATACTATTCTGATAGGGCCTATATATAATGTATAACAACATTTTTGTCATTTTTTACCACTTCTGTTGGATCTCAATCCCCTGCCTTAGGCTGCCTATCGATATTGTTTTTATGTGTTTTGTCTTGACTGAGCGCCTGTGAATGAGCTGGTTTCGCGACATATCTTTTGTACCATTGGCGCTGAAGAAATCTTGAGATTGCGACTACGATTGCGATTACAAGCATAGGCGGAGACTTGGTCTTGGCTTTGGGGGGGATTGGTGAAGGAGCGGCCGAAGGACGATCGGCGAGGCGCGCAGCACCGAGTAGGGGGAGGGGATGTGCCCCTCCCCTATTTAATTTTTTTCCAATTTCCACACTGTAATGGTAGCATTTTAAGCTGTCATCTGAAAAAAAATTGCTCTATAATTTAAGTGCTGATAGGAACCAGCTGTCACTCGTAGCTAACATGTAGTTTGAGTCGTGTTTGAGTTTGGGGAGGGGGTTTGCCCCTCCCCTATTTAAATTTTTTTGAATTTCCACACTGTAATGGTAGCATATGTTAAGCTGTCATCCGAACAAAATTGCTCTATTATTTGAGTGCTGATAAGAATTAGCAGTCACTCGTAGCTATTATTATTATATTCATGAAATATTTCAGAAATATTGGGGGATATAAGCAGCTCCGTCCCCCCCACCTTCAAGTTTCGGGGGGACCGTCGATCCCCTCTGTCCCCCCTAAGTCTCCGCCCCTGATTACAAGTACAAACTGCGACAAATAAGGATTTCTTTGTGGAAGAAAATAAAATTGACACGTATGCTGTTTGTCAATTTTTCTGATGCACAGATTTAGGCTTATGGCCAATTGTTTATAAATGTGAAATGCAGCCTCATCCGTTAAAATAGTGTGCACTTGCACCGTTTAGTTGTACTTACCAGCACACCTTCCAGCTGATGACTTGAAAAACGACAGATTACACTACTTTAATGATTTCAAGCGGTCCCCTAGACATTGCAGTACTTTATTTATTAATTTCATTTATTTAAAATTATTCATAATCCTCTGTAACTCGAATGCAGCGATGAGGTCTCGAGATGAACTGATCTATTCTATGGTTCTCTTCCCACCCTGAAAGTCTACACTTTGAATACTATATATACATATATATATATATATATATATATACATATATATCACAGCTGTCTTCATAATTTGTCGTCCTGTCTCCGCACTCTCTGCCCTGTCTTGTAGGATGTTGCGTTGCGCTTGACCGCTTGTCACAACATATGTCTGCCAGCTTTGGATTAAGAAGGAAATCTATCTTTCAGCAGCCACATTCACACCTGTTATAGCTTTCAAACCGACAGAGTTAGGTTTCTTCCCACAATAAATCATCTTACAAGACTTGGTAGAAATCTTGGTGACCCTAATATTTATGTACAGCTTAGACAAATATGTGGGGAGGGAGTTCCTTCACGTTCCCTCCCCAGGCTTAAAAGTGGGAGGGAATTCCCTCCTTTCCCTCCCCAGGATTTACGGCCCTGGGTTGAACCCGGCAATTCTCACCCTGAATTTAGCGCGTTTTAGCGAAACTATAAGAAAGCGGCCTCTGTTGATTAGCCGTAATGGATATTTAAGATACACTTGTAGACGAAAATAAATGTCGGTAGGCAGTCCTGAGAATGAAGACAAAGCCGTAAACTTCCTTCTGAACGAGATTACTACTATACAGAATCAATCTGTAGACGAAGTGTCGTAGACGATAAGTCTGTAGACGAGTTGTCGCGGAACCATGCATGTCACATGATTTTGTGCATGTGAAAGAAGCCGACAGATAAAAACTCCAAAAAGCGGTGGAAGATTGTTGACCATGTTTTCTTATGACGCACGACACAAACCCTAACGGCGCCTAACCTGACCTTAATTAACCGACCCTCACGACGCCGAAACTGACCCTAAACGACCCTCAAGATGTCCACCATTTGAAAACCCCAAGGGAAGTTAGCAATTAAGTTCCCGTGATATGCTTTAGCCAATAGCGTGACGGGTGTGAATGTAGTTGCTTGGATTCCGCTCACGTCCGGGGCGTGAACGGTTCCACTACGTTAGCGAATATCGTGACGGCGCTGACGAGCGTGAATGTAGTAGGCTTCTTATTGGGTTCCGCTAACGTCCGGGCGTGAACGGAACCATTACGTTTTCATAAAGCACTCTGTTCGCACTATATACTCGCTTCTGTTCTTTACCTCCACAAAGTAGACTCAGAGCATGGTCGGAGCAAACGTGGAACTAGCCATTGCCTTCTAGATACTGACCCATGCTCCGTAGAAAAGATGGCGTCGGTTCGACATAGGCCGGTTGCTATGAGCGATGCGAATAGAAGGGTTGCTGAAAAAGATGGTAGTGTCTACTCTTCGTATCGTCCTACCACTTCGCTCAATGCTCCGAGGCAGTTGCTGCGGGAATCGCTGTTCATAGTGATATTCGTCTTCTATGCGTTGCTCCTCCTATACGTGCGCTCGCGTAATAGTGCCTATCCGACGCCTCTTACAGTTGGCTTAGCTCAGCCAGGCCAGTTCGTTGAGGAACGAGCAAGAAAGCATCTGCTAGATATCACCAGCATAGGCAGCAGACCCGTAGGCAGTCCTGAGAATGAAGACAAAGCCGTAAACTTCCTTCTGAACGAGATTACTACTATACAGAATGAAGCACACCAGGTGCATGTCATTGAGGTCGATGTTCAGAGAGTTAGTGGCAGCTTCAGCATCGATTTCCTGGGGCATTTCACCAGTATATACGACAATGTAAACAATATTGCAGTTAAACTCTCGCCAAAGACGGGTTCAAATCACAGCCTCTTAGTAAACTGTCACTATGATACAGTTTTCAATAGTACTGGTAAGTTGTAAACCTTTTTGAATTATTTATAAGAGCCAGCCATCTCAGTTAATTGTTCGTTGTGTGCTGAGAATAGTAGAACAGTGCTTCTGAGTAGCTTCTCGAAGCCTTATAAATGCTCTGAATGAATGAATGAATGAATGGCTAATAAAGGAGTTAGACAGAAAAACTGATTGGTCATAATAAATTATATGGAAAACAGGCTCACTATATGACCAATCGTAATCTCCAAACTTCTAAAGCGCCGCTCGAAAGCCAAGTGCAGGGCACCAGCTTTATTCACGAGCGCTGCGTCTAGTCAGAAGGGTTGTCTGAGAGGGTAGTCCGAAGGAGGTCTGAGTCCGGTTTTCAGAGGATCAGACGGGGAGGGCACAGCAGATGTTAAGGTGGGTGTCGTTTAGATCGAGAGTTGGAAGGTAGATGATCAGTTAAGTCGGGGTAAGAGTTCTTGAAGAGTAGAGACTAGTTTAGAATGGAAAGCCTTGGGTGATGGATAGAGGAGCGTGAGGGAGATGATGGTTGGTGATTGGTAACTGTCATGAGAGATGCAGCAAGCAGAAAGAAGTCCAGCACTTGGAACTTGATATACAATGTACATAAGGGTAGAACGTCTATGGAAGAAAGTTCTAGAAAGGCAAACAGCTGTTTGACATCTTGACTAACCAAGTCAGAGGTGGTTTGCTGTTTCGTGGAGGTTTGGACAGCGATGTCAGTATTCAAACTAGTGCCTGCTCAAATCATCAAATAAGGAAGGATGACAATGTTATCAAAGCCTGAACATTGCTATCTGCACTCTGGTTAATGATGTTCTCCCATTGCCTGTATATGCCTTAGAAGAAAGCCAGCTTGTTTAGGCATTATGATAGCGGTGCTATAGAGTGTCTAGACTAGATTTAGTTAGTTAGTTTCTTTTGCAATTGTTAAGTATGGCGTAAATGGAACAATTGTTGTGAAGAACTAAAGATAAATTAAAGTGTGTCAAGCTGTGAACTGCACTAAGAAGAACGAAATTTTGTAGCCCTACCTTGACGTTTTAGGCACAGACAAAAAAAGACTGGGTTTAGCTGATGCCTTCATTCCCTAGGTGGCAGCGCCTTGCATGGCTGCAGCTTGTTGATTTATGTCTTCTGTAATTTGTGTTCTTGTGAATTGTTTAATCGCCATAGCATGTACATGTACAGTGCAGTGCGTTTGTCAGGCGTGTGATTAAAGAATAAATATTATTATTATATTATTACTAGGTAGAGAATACCACTAATTGAACAAATGAATTGTATGCTTAAAATTCAGTTACTGGTTTACTTATGAGCATAATAAAAAGCATAATAATAATAATAATAATAATTGTTGAAGTAAAAATTATTTTAATGATTAAATTCTTGTGACTCTTTCAGGTGCAAGTGATGATGCAGTCAGTTGTTGTATTATGTTAGAAGTACTGAGAGTCCTTTCACAAGACTCGCAGCCCTACCAACACAACATTATTTTCCTCTTCAATGGTGCAGAAGAAAACATTTTGCAGGTATGACAAGAACCAGGATCATATCCACTTCTTTCTGCTATTACTATGGCCTTGTGATTTTACGGGCAATCCAAAATAAATTACCGATATTGAGGCAAATATATCTTTAACTGAGTGTGTTGAAAGTTTTTTTTATCTAGAAATGTTGTTACATGTCACTGTTAACTTTAAAGTCAGCAAGAAGTGACACAGAAGTCAGTTTAAGCGGCATAAAAACTTAAATCACACATGTGGACGGTGGACATTGTGAGGATGCATTTTGGTTATGAATATGAATAAATGAATGAACACTTGACTGCCTCAGAACATTCCGAGGTCACACGTATGTCGCTGCATTGTTGACTGGAGTCAGATCAGATCAGATCAGCAGCATTTTAAACAATGCAGAAAGCAGCCCTGACAGACACAGACAGACATGTGTACTTGTCTGCAGGGCTCCGTGTAATTTTCGTCTCGGCAGAGCAGAAGCAGTGCTGCTCTTTGGAGTGACTTTGATGCTTTGATCTATCGTACCTGTTTTTATACATATCGTGAAATATGAAATAAACATTTGTATTTTTTTCGAGGCTGTGAGGACAAACATTTTGCGCCCCCCGTGTGCTTACCTACAATCATAGTGGCCCGTAGGCCAAAAAAGGTTGGCCACCCCTGATCAAGGTCATTCATATACTTTCATTCCTACTATCAAGATTACTTTTAAGTGACCTCTGCATCCCACACCGGCGACTGGGTCTTTGCCCTCCCAACAACTATGTGTGGTTTACGATTGGATGATGAGGCTGTAAGAATTGGGGCAAGTATATGTGAACTTGCGGATCATTAGTGACTAGATGGTTTGCATGAACTGTCTTGCAGCGTTGGCCATGACTGTTGTAAATATATGAAAAATTATTATCCAGATACACAGGAAGGTATTCACAATGATGTTAACGTAAATAGGTTCGTGGTGCCTTTGAGACCATCTTAGTAGATGCTATATTGATATATATGCACAGTGATTGAGATGATTTGGTGCTAAGACTACTGGAATTGTGGTTGAAGTGACACCATGTCCAGATTAGATTTTAGTTTTAGTTTATATCATGCTGTTAATTTTACAGGCTAGCCATGGATTCATCACAAAACACCATTGGGCAAAGCAGATCAAAGCATTTATAAATCTGGATGCAGCAGGTGCTGGTGGCAAGGAATTTCTCTTTCAGGCAGGCAGGTTTCATGCTCCAGTATTCTACTAAAATGTATTGGTATAATGAATTGGTTGCTCACCTAGAAGCTTCCTTGTTTTTATAATTATATGTCACTGATCCTATTTCTGTGGTTGACTAAGAACTTTTCTTTTCACTAAGTAATTGAGTAAGCTAGAACGTATTGATGTGAGGTACTTAAAAGACAGTATCCTCAGCATTTTGATATATGCCTGCCACAGTAAAACGTAATTATTATTATTATAGAATTTTTTTAAATTATGCAAATTGACACAGAAATGCAAATCAGAGGTACAGATAGTCAGTTGCCAAGTGAAGAGCATTTTGAGACAATTGACAAATAATTATGCATTTTTGAGGCATTTTTTCTCCTATGCTCAAATGAGTTTGAGCATAGGAGAAACATTGGTAGTCGGTTCCATTCCTTTGAGGCAGCAATGCATGAGAGTCCATGACAGTGCTGAACTCAACGAAAGGATCCATAGCCAAAGATTGCAGACTATGCGGATGGATGTAAAGAGATACTAGGGTTGAAGGTAGGCAGGATTGCTTGTTGTAAGGGTTTATAAGTCAGACAGGCCAGTTTAAATCTTACTCTGAATTCTGCAGGAAGCCAATGAGCTGAATGAGCAGAGTCAAGGAGTTTGTATATTGCCCTGATATAATAGAAACAAGATTTGCAAAGGTTTGTGTTGTGGTGTCAAAATGTGGTTTTTCTGTCCAGAGTGTTTAAGAGTGTTCCATTGTTCAAGTGTTTACCACTGAAGGTCAAACTATGGTATTATTATATTCGTTTTATTGAGAAAAACAATCTGAAAAATGCAGAAATGCTTTCATGAGTGATTAATGGGTAATAAAAGGTAATCAAAAAATTTAAAAATAAACTAGTAAATATTTTTATATAAGGATCTGGGAATAAATTAGGAGTTGCTATGGGTGGGAGAGTATGGTTGTGTGCTGTATGACTTAATTAGTGAAAGGAGATAGGGTGTTCCCAATTTTACTTTAATCCAATGTTTTTGGTATGATGTTATGTAATGTAATTGAACATTTATATAGCACCCCTTCAAGATGTTTAAAGTTAGTGTTTAAAATAATCATTCTTTGGATGCTTTCTTCTACTGGTTTCTTATTGTGTGTATTTTGAAGGCCTCCAGTCTTCTTATATCCACCTTTCTCATTGTCCATGTCAGTGATCTGTACAGCATCACACTCCATTGTCTTTATCATTCTTATCTTCAGATTCCTGTTTAGTTTCCTCTCAGTAGTTGTGTCCTTTTTGAGAACGTCGCTTTTCCTATTGGCATCCTTCTTTAAATTTTCCTATTGCTATCCTTCTTTAAATTTCTCTGTGGCATTTGGTATCTGTCATGATCAAACTCCCTAAGCAGTAGGATTCTTTCACCTGTTCTATTTCTTATCCTCCAATGTGTATTCTGACTATAGTTTCCTCTCCTTTACTTAGCTTCAATGCCATTGTCTTTTTGATGTTTATTTTCATTCCGTATTTCGGTTGATATTGTGTTCAGTTTATCCATCATTGCCTGTAGAGTGTAGACCTCTATGGCTTCCCGCCATCATCGATTCGTTGTACTTGGATAATTACATTTTAATCAGTGGAAGTTGTTATACTGTTGCCATTTATTAACTTAGCGCTGTACTGAATATTTGTACTTGATTGAACTCTTTAACATCTACATTGAGAAATTAAATTGAGGAATTAGTATGAGAGGCGATGGAGGAGGTGAAGGAGGGCATAAAGGTGAGAGGAAGATTGACGAAAGCACTAAGATTTGCAGATGACCAAGCGATGTTGACAGGTAGCCAGAATGGGCTACAAAAAATGATGGATCAGCTGAATAAGATCTCTCCCAATTTACAGTTCTAAATATTTAGAACACTGGTGTACACTATCTGAAAGGCCAGTCCCATGTAAAATTGATGCCTTGCACATGGCACATGCAGCTGGCTCAAACCTTATCCTGATATGTATCACATTATTAATATCGCTATGGGATCTCTAAGAAATATCATGATCAAAAAATTAAATTATATACAACACTTTTCAGGCTATACTTGTTCAAAATAATGAAAATATCAGAATATAAAGATCATTTTACTTAAAACTATCAAACCGAAATTTAATAGGAAAGATTAGATTAGCAATGGAAATCGCAATCAGAAGCATAAATATGGTATGGCACATTTCCGATTAGTTAATACTAAAATGTATGTAGAGTGCAAGTACTCGTGCCTTCTGTTGTAACGTCATGGGGGCAGCAAGCTTGCACCCTTCCATCACAAGAATGTGTAATTTGTCAAGACTGAACTCGTCAAGACTGTTACCACCTCTGAGGTCCTTCTGAGTTCCTTGCCAGCGTCTTGAGGTCCTCTTGCTTTCACTGTAGTCTGTTGACCTGGATTGCTGCCACCGGCTGTGAATTTCTCCTGATAATACATGTAGTCTACTATATCATATCGGGGGCCCGATAGCGCATTGGATAACACACTGGCATAGAGAGCGAGAGGTATCGAGATCCGTAGGCGGACATGCTTTGTAGGCTGCTATTAGCGCCATGTATTGCAGGCTGTCTGTTCTGTGCTGGAGTATATTAGAGATGTCTAACATAGCTAAGTGTTAGTGTTTGAGCCTTTCAGATACTGTGAAGGCAATCTGTGTACTTTGTTTCCTTCAGGTCCTGGCAATCCGTGGCTGATCAGCATGTATGCTGAACATGCTCCTCATCCATTTGCATCAGTCTTAGGCCAGGAAATCTTTCAAAGTGGAATCATTCCTTCAGACACTGACTACAGAATCTTCAGAGATTTTGGGAGTCTACCAGGTTAGTTGAAATGATCTTGAGGTTGTTACTGTAGCAAACTGTTTATGATTTGTATGATTAGGTCCATTGACCTTCTCATTTCAAGCTGGCCTACAGGTTTCTAATTTCTCACGGGTCAAATGAAGAATGGGACTGCCTTGCCAGGATTGCCAATGTAATGCAGCAACCAGTGAGTCATGGTCCGACCCTTGTGAGTTCATGCCCATGTTCTGCAAATGTATTTTGGGACCTCTTTGAGGAATTATGCTGGCTAGAAGTGGAAGACATTAATAATAATAATAATAATAATCTTTTCTTTATTGAAGCGCCTGAAAAACGCACTGCGCTGTACATTTACATGTTATGCAATTGAAAGAAGACAACATCAACATGTAAGTGTGCTCCATTAACAGTAAAATGAACTAATCCTGCAGCAGAAGCGTTCAGTACAAAGGAATGTGCTACTACCTGTGGATGACCTGACGCCTCCTCGTCCATGGCAAAAGAGGCTGTTGACTGAGCCACTCAAATGATCCTTGAAGGTTTAATCGTTCCATTGAGCTCAGAAAAAAATGGACTAAATGTTTGACACTGGTTCTTTTCCCTTTCAAGACAGCCAGCCAGTCTTGTACTTAATACTAGAGATCATGAACTCCTAACAAATTAATTAAGTAGATATGTAAAATGAAAATGTAAGCTTTTTTTGGCTTCAACTTGATGAGAAACTATTGATAACAAACGGCAACTTAGCTAATTACGTGAGCATGATAAGGGTAATGGTAACACTATGGCACGAAGAGCAGAAGATCAGCATGGGTGCAGCATTGATTCCCGCAACTCTCCATAAGTTCAACTCACCCTTTCATTCGCTGGGTGGCATTGGTAAAATGAGCAGTAGAACAGATGGGTGCCTTGCCATACAGTTAAATTCGACTCCTGTAATAACTTGTGATCGTCCATTCATACTATGACTTGTAATCATGTTGCGGTGTGTCAGTTTGAATTAATAAACGAAGATTATTATTATTAACAGTAACTAAGTAAGTAATAAGTAAGAAATTATATTCTGTATTGTACTAATTGCATATATCAACACTTTGGTGTATATACATTTATAACATTCTTGTTATAAACAAGTGAGATTTTCTACTTGAGGAATACAAAGGTCATGTAGTCTCAGACGCAGGGAGTAGGGGAGCGACTTTTTTTTAGGAGAGTAGCCCATGGAATACATGCCCTGAGTTACCCAAGACTGCAGAGAAGAGGCATGAGTCAGCATCGTGGCACTGCTGTTCAAACGTTGGGCTGTCCTCCGGCAGATACCACAGACGAATCAGACGCCGCTTCGCCAACTGCAGGCGGTTCTTTTTGTGTTGCCTGGCAAACCCCCACAAGGCCGAAGCAGCATAAAGCCACTGTTGTGGCTCAAACCATATCGTATAGCATAGGGCCTGCAAGGCCATGTGCCATGAGGATGCACAAGGTATACTGCGATTGTCTTGTCTGACAACATAAATTGGTTATGTGTGCCTCGAAACCAAAAGCTTTGTTCATCGTTACGTCCAGGATGGGGACCCTTCCTTGTCAGTCGCAGAGTGATAGTCAGGAACTTGTAACGCCCAGCACACCCCTGTGGCTGACAAATCATGACGAATCTATTCTGTTCTAACTAACTAACTTTCTTTTAACAAATTACCTATTTAAACCTAATATGTATTAGGCTATCCTGCACGAAAGCATCTGCCCACTAGTTTGGAAAAGTGTCCCTTCTGGGATACTATACCCTTCTGGGGACATTTACCGTTTTGGGGAAAATTCCTTTTTGCTCCCCATTAGTTACAATCTTTTTATATATAATATTTGTGAGATAGTGTGAGGAAATAATCTTCTACCTTTTCTAAGTGTACTAAATGGATTTGGTCTATTATAAGGCCATTACTACATAGATTGCAGTTTTGTTCTGCTTTTGCTGTTTTAGGTATTGACATTGCTTACATAGCAAATGGTTATGTGTATCATACCAAGTTTGATTCTCCTGCTATGATTCCATTAGGATGTATTCAGAGAGGAGGTCTGTATAGTCTATTTAATTTCTCTGTTAGTTCAAATACTTTTGCAAAAATCTGTGTACGACTATTTAGCAAAGATGACATTTGTTGTTGACCTTGTGAGGCTGCAAATTGATCAAGCTTTTAATCTTTAATTCGCCTGAATTATAGCAGAACCTAACTTGAGGAAAGGCAGAAAGTGCGTTTTATTTTCTGTTGTATAATTGATTAAAGCAACAGTTCAATCATGACTGCACTTCTGTTGTCAACACGAATCTCTAAATTGCTATTGTTAGCAATAAACAACAACGTTTGTGACTAAAAAATTAAATAGGTAATAGGTATATGACAAACTGTCTCTAACATGCACATTCGAATGCTGTTCTAAATGCTTTTTGTTTCAGCCTTATTCACTTCCTTGATATAGAACTCTTAACTTTGTGGCCTTTTACTTGAGACTTCACGAAGAGAAGGGGATGAAGTACACTGACGAGACTTCTCTTGCTGAGTCATCTCCTCTGTTCACGGTGACCTGGCAGTCCCATTCGACCGCTCTGCGACAATGCAGAGCTGTTCCTTCTCTGTGGTTGGTCCTACAACCTGGAACGGGCTTCCCTTAGATATACGACACCTCCCAGACTGTTCTCAGTTTCACCAACTGTTGAAGACTGCTCTTTACCACATGGCCTGGGTCGGGAGTGCTTCTGAGTAGGGATCTTGAAGGGGCGCTATATAAATTTTGATTGATTGATTGATTGATTGATTGATTGATTGATTGATTGACCCAGTGCTGAGTTAGCATCTCTGGTATACCAGGATTTACCTGTGTACTTTCATTATTAATGTCTCGTGTTCTTGTTACAGGTGAAAATTTACTTGGTGTGGTAAAAGCAGTTTCTAATTCGTCACTTCTTTCTGATCCTGGAGAGTACAGACATGGTAGTTTAGTCTTCTTTGATGTTCTTGGCCATATGATGATTAAATATCCAGCTCGAATGGGTGTCATCATAAATACTTTGACTTGCTTTCTTGTCTTCTTACGACTTGGTTCTCAGATATTTGGCCATGGTCCAGGTATGATCAAGAACATTTCGTTTGATCAGTTTGTTTTTTTTGTTGATGTTCTGTGAAATAGGCCTGACATATATATGACACACAATTTGTGAGTAGTAGAGTTGACAAGTTTTCAAATACCATTTATACTCGCCTATAAATCGATGTCACGTTTATGTTTGACTCCTAAATTTTCAACCTTGGATAGGGAAAAAGGTTTTGATCCGTGTAGGCCCTATATAGCTGATGCACGGTTTTACACATACCTAGTGAATCTGGAAATTTCATAGTCATTTCAAACATCCACCAAAAGAACCAAATTAGACTAAGTTTATTCCACTGTTCATTTTACCATATCAAACCGGCCATGTCTAGACTCTATCTATCTATCTATGAAAGTTATATAGCGCCCCTTCAAGATTACTACCCAGGCCCGGTCAAATAGGAAAGTCTTAAGTAATTTATAAAAAGAGTCAGAGAAATCTCGTGCAAGAGAATGCAGGTCAGAGGGGAGACTATTCCAAAGAGAGGGACTCACGATCGAGAGAGCCCGAATTCAGTGAGCATGCGGAACTATAAAGTCACCTCTAGAGGTCGAGCGCAGAGATCGGCGACCAGAGCAGGCCGAAGTTAAAGTAAACAGTTCCCGGAGATAGGTAGGTGCTCACTGCTCAACCCAGAATACAGTGCCAGACAATAGATGAGACCCGATAATGGATGCGCAGCTGGACCGGGAGCCAGTGGAAGACATAACGCATAAAGGCAGAGATGTGGCCAAACCAGTTAAGCGAGCAGCCGCCCGCAACACGCCTTCCAAAGGATGCAAACGGATCTGTGGAAGTACACAGTAGAGCGAAGAGCTACTTAATCCAAATGATAAAGAATAAAGGCGTGGACCAGAGTGGAGGCAGAGGAAGAAGACAGAGAGCGAGTGACTACACGCAGCTGGCACAAGTGATAATAACAGGAACGAGTCAATGCGGTAATGTGCTTTGTAAAAGACAGTTCCTGGTACAGGATGACCCCTAAGTTGCGGACCGAGGTTGAAAAAGCAAAGGTGGGGAATTCAGCATAGAGGGACTCCAAGTCCAACTTATCCAGCTGCTGGCGAGTACCAAGCCAGATATATTGAGTTTTCAAAGGATTTAGGCGCAGTCGATTAGACGACATCCAGGCAGAAAGGGAGTCAGTTGCGCAAGACATGGATCGGACAGCAGAAGCAGCTTGGGACGCTGAGCAATGAATGTAGGATTGAACATCATCAGCATAGGAGTGACAACAGGATGCAAATTCCACAGCAGCTGTAAAGAGGATATAGAGAAGGGGTCCAAGAACAGAACTCTGGGGAGACCAAAAGGAGCAGGGCGCCAAGGCGAGTGAGATGTGTGAAAAACGGTAGAGGTAGAGCGCTCCGACAGATAAGAGGAGTGGTAAGTTCCTGATCCCAAAAGTTATGGAGAGACGACTCAGGAGGTGGTTGTGGTCGACCGAGTCAAAGGCAGCGCTGACATCATATAGGGCAAGCAGGGTAACCTGTGACCTATCCATAGCGCCATAAATATCAGAAAGAAGACAGAGAAGGAGGGACTCCTGCGAACCCGGATTGACATGAAGGAAGTAAGTTGTTAGAGTCCAAGTAGTTAAACAGCTGACGAGCAACCAGTTTTTCAGTGATCTTAGAGTAGCTATTGGCCTATAGTTAGACGGAACAGACGGGTCAAACATCGGTTGCTTGATGATTGGGATCGGCGTAATGATCGATCGCTTCTGTGAAGGCGGTAGCACTCCGCTTTCACCCAGCATCAATCGATGACGCCGATGAATTCTGAGTTAAGGACTTAATAATTATGTCTAAAACACCAAAAATTTAGTCCTGTAGTTCTAATGACATAGGCTAGTTTAACTGTTTTTTAACATTTTTTTAATATGAAATAAACATTTGTATTTCTTTTGAGCTTGTGAGGACAAACACTTGTGGCCCGCCGCATGCTCACCAACAACTACAGTGGCCCGTAGGCCAAAAAAGGTTGGCCACCCCTGGCCTAAGTCATCGGAGCTGGATCCTCTTCCTCCGTTCCTTTTCCAGGAATCAGTCAACATCCTCCTACCGACACTTCCCGAATCTTTCTGTCTGTTAAATGAACCTCGACTGGATGGTCTTGGCCTTTCTTCACAAATCATATCTGAAACTTACTCACTTCCCTTTACCTTAGTATTTCCAACACCAAAGTCTTTCTATGAAAGCGTGTTAGCTACCCTAGACTCTGGAGGCTGAACCCTCACCTTTGTTAATATATGCCGTCTTTCCTCCCTTTCACTTTCTGAATTTTTCAATCACTACTTGTATTCTTTGTCTCTTCTTCTGAACTAGTAATAATGGGCAACTTCAGTTATGCATAAATACTCTGTATTATGCTCTATGAAAATGTGAGGATCCCCCTCTGACTGTGATCTAATGCAACATGTTTCTTTTCCAACTCTTGAAATGGTTCATGGGTTTCCTGATAACTTGATCCATTTGGTCTGCCATTACAAATATCTCTTCTTCTCATGCACAACTGGCTCTGCTCTATGCTATCTGACAACTTTCTGCAATCCGTTTCCTCACTGCCTGGCCAGGTTTCCCTTCGGTTGGCTGCCCATGGCATACTTGTCTGACCATTCTGCCATCACTGCTAAGTGTTCTTTCTGCTGTAAGGTGTCTTCCACTTCCTCTTTCGTCACTTGCCACCCATGGAAAAAGCTCAACGTCTCAAGCTTCAAGGTGACATCATTACCTCTCGTTTGTGTTTGTGTCCAGCACAGACAGCTACCGAACTTGCCGTCCAGTTTAATTCAACTTTTTCTGAAATCCTTAATGAACACATTCCTGCTAATTGTAACTGTACTTGTAATTGAAAATTTATGAAGTGCCATCGTAAACAACCTATTGCCGCCCAGGAGGTCCACACTTGGTACAGCCCTCTGATGCCGTGGTTTGATGGTGAGTGTAGGGCGCTGCAATGCAGTCAAATGACAAAAAAGTCTCTGGAAATGGGATTGCATCAGGTGCAATTCCTGAGACATATTTGCATTTTTAGCGCATCAGTCGAAATATGTACTATTGTAAATGTGAACTCAAAAATGCCTGTAGTGATGCTTAGAAATGGTGTCAGTTTATTCACAAGCCAGGCCAAGGCATAAGAGACACCCATAGCGGTGTCAGTCTAAAGCTTGGATAAAGGAGGAAGCTCATCATATTTCCAAGCGCTAAGGTCGTTAAAGTGACACTTGCACACCGCTGCTGCGATAGAGATATACAGGCTAGTAATACTGCTGATCATGCAGTGTACTAATATTAGGGTAGACAGATGATCCTCCCATTGACAGGCGATACCACATGAACCATTTTTTCAGGCTAATCGAGCAATGCTTAGCAAGGTAGTCTCTTGGAGAAAATAATTGTTGTAAATTTCATAATTATTCTTCCCTGTTATCTTTTGAATTAACTTCATTATATCCGCTAATGTGGTAGGTACAGACAGCCATGTTAGATGGGCCCTTGATTTACTAAATATTTCCTGAGTGCATTTCAAATTGCAATGTGTAGATTTTATGGTCCGGTTGCAATACTGCATCGTGAAATCAGATCCGATAACAGTGTAGAATCTATCACTATGCAGTATGAATTCAGTCATATCTATGAAGCCCAAATATCAGGTTTGGCATTGAAAGTTTCGATCAAGTCTCTGGACTCAGGTCTATTGTTTCACACTGTACAGCTCTGGAAAATTAGCAAACTGTGCAATTGCTAAAAATAAAACTGTTTGCATGTCATATACTGCAAAACCTGTCGTTATCCTGTGGTGCCACAGCTCTATTTATGAACTTACAATGAACCTCTGCCATTTCATTCATCGTCCATTTTCATCTGTCAAAACCAGTTTCTGACCTGCTGTAATGATGATGATAGTGGCATTCGCTACAATTGACATGGTAACGATGATGTCATATTGCTGCATCCATCTGTTAAGTACCTCAACTTTACTTACTTACTTACTTGAAACAGAATGCAGCTAAGGTTCTATGAATCTCTTGTTATAAAATCAACTTTTGAATTGAATCAGCACTTTTATTTGATTTTGCAGTGAATCTTGTATCAGATTGGTAGTCTCATTTTCATGTGTAAAAGAAAGAGGTTGCTTCAGATTGTATGAACTGGTCTTCCTTAAATTAAATCATATCATCGTGTTTTGTTTCATAGTAGCCACTTTCCCAAATAACCACCAGATCACCAAAAGAGGTTTCTGCAAACAGATTGGTTACCGGATAGTTTTGCTTGTTGCAGGTTTCCACAAGGTAGAGTACTTGAAACATATTGGACTAGCCATATGTACAATCAATTTTTCATGGTTGGCTGCAGTAATGATAGTTCTGCTAGTGGGATTTGGTTTGGACTGGAGTGGACATTCTCTGAGTTGGTACACAAATACGTGGCTAGTGCTTGGACTCTATGTGGCTCCTGCATTGATCGCTTTGCTGGTATCGGCAATGCTGGCAAAGAAACTGTTTTACAAGGTATGCTGTTATTAGATTTTTGTTCTTTTAGCTTAGAACTTTGATTCACTTTTATCATTGTCTGACAACAACAGCAGCATCAACAACAGTGACGATGACAGCAACAATGACAACAATAACAGCAACAACCACCATTACTACTTCCACTACTCTCTGCTTTTGTCATGCCTTTACTTAATAAACCTGACCTTGACACCAGCAACCTTTCTAACTTCAGATCTATCTGTAACCTCAATAACATTTCCAAGATCCTTGAACGTCTAGAGCTTTCTTATGCATATCAAGAAACACATCACTTCCTCTCCCAACTTCAGTCCTTATCAGTCCGCCTACCGAGAAGGCTATTCCAGTGACACTGCTCTCTTCTCTACACTGGATAACATCTATGTGTGTGTTTCAAATTTATCAAATTTATTTTAATAATAATAATAATAATAATAATAATAATAATAATAATATTATTAACTCCCGAGGAGTTCTAACCGTTCCAGACTTTTATCATTTTAATTAATATTGAAGTCCCTGTGGGATCATGTTTACCTCGGGGCAAAAAAAAATAATAATAATAATGACAACAGCAACAAAACAACAATAATAATTATAATAATAATAATTATGTATGTATGTATGAGCACTTGTTATAGTGCCTCTTCAAGATTTCTACTCAGCGCGGACACTGAATCGGAGTTTCACGCCGAAGTGCATGAACAATTGCGAGTGAAGGACTTGCCCAGGGTCCCTACACGGCGGCTTGAGGTGGATTCGAACCTGCAACCCTCCGGCTGCAAGGCACTGAACATACCCCTACATCACCATTCACCACGCCCCACATTTATGCCACGTTTACTATAACCACAGCAGGTAACACTAGAAAAACAGAATTCAGACTGAACAGTGTAGGAATGGGACTTGCGAGACAACATGGTGTCGAAAAGGTGTCGAAATTCAACCACAATCAATACAAAATGTGTAGAATCGGGAAGGCAAGACAGCGAGAGGGAGTAGACATTGGTTTTTAATAAGAAAGCAGCACAGGCAACGACTGCATTTAATATAATGTGATATCATAGCACAAGGTTTTGCACCAAGTTTGCCCAGGTGACAGTCATCCAAGCCTATGCTCTGAAGTCAGCAGATAGAGATGAAGAAGTTAATACATTTTATGAACAACTTCTACAGATAGTTTACCGATTTGAAGACACCATGTTATCATCATTGCAGGGGATTTCAGCACAAAAGTCGG
Source organism: Aporrectodea caliginosa (assembly GCA_020284085.1). NCBI lineage: Eukaryota > Metazoa > Annelida > Clitellata > Crassiclitellata > Lumbricidae > Aporrectodea > Aporrectodea caliginosa. The sequence continues at coordinate 1,104,037 of JACEVL010000783.1, forward strand.
CAGAGACAGCGATATCAGAAGAGGCACCATTGGTAATTCAGATGAGGAGACACGAATTACATAGAGAAAAACTATTCTAAAAATGACCAGAGGCTAATGAATACTTTCTTTGGTGGTTGAGAAGGACCAAGTTGTTGTATTGTCTGAAGGAAAAACCCTACTCCTTAAAACGTATATCACAACATCAACCTACATCAGGTCGATTGGTCATAATGGAGTCGTTTGGTATAGGACTATGGGTAAAATTTGAGGGGTCAAGCCGACACCCCCGGGGGTGTCAGCTTTGAACCTTGATAATATAATTTGAACCTTGATAAGCACTATACAAGGGGTCAAAAGAAGAAGCTGTGGGTTCAACCCTGACCCCTCTCCACGGCAAATCGGACACTGATCTTATATTTGTTGATTTATGCCCTGATATTCAAATCAAGCAAAATTACGTGATGCAAATAGTTTGATAGTAAAATGGGGCGTGTCTGTTGGTCAGCCGACTGATGATGACTGATATTCAATGCAATTCAATGGTCCCAATCTTTTTAAGGTTGTTCCATTGCTAGACATCATCTGCATGTGCTGAAGATGCATACTAGTCAAAGTCAGCATCATAGGTGGAACTAGTTGCCATCCAGGTCATGGTCAAGGGCAACGTCTGAATGATCATTACAGCAGGACGTCACTCAACCATCAGCAATTTCTGATGATGACCACTGGAAAGCATGTTCCATTTATGGGGACAGATGATGCAGAAGGTTTGCAGACTGCACCTTGTATAGGTTTAGTGCTGAGTTGATTGCACAGCATGTGAACCCACCTGGGTTCACTTGCTGGCATTGCAGTTGCACCGGGTCCAGGTCCCTTTTCCATACCCAGGCTCCTTGGCAAGCAATCCTCATCAAACTCTCATGTCAGACTAGGTATAGAGTCTTTGCCACACATAAATACTCTGAGACTGGCAGATACTAAGACACTGTGACTGTAAAATCATTTGGCATCACAATGGTACTATATAAATGAACTTTTGTTCAGAATAAGATACAGTTTAGACTTTAGAGCCAGTAGTCTACTGAGTCAGAAAATATATGTTTTATGATGCTTAACACTTTAACAATGAGCTGCATTGGTTTCCCAGTCACTTTTTCATGCAGATCTTTTATAATAAGAATGTTATACTCTGTATAAGTGTATGTACACCAAAGTGCGGATATGCAATTGGTTTAATAATATACTTACGACTTACTTTTAGTACACTCTTGTGGTTAAAGCATTGTAAGGATTGTTGTGCTGTTGTAATTCTACCATTTCATTCATTCATTCATTCATTTCAGATATTTATATAGCGCCCCTTCAAGATTTCTACTCAGAGGCGCTCCCGACTACAGCGCAGACACTGAATCGGAGTTTCACGCCGAAAGCGCATGAGCAATTGAGAGTGAAGGACTTGCCCAGGGTCCCTACGCGGCGGCTTGAGGTGGATTCGAACCCGCAACCCTCCGGCTGCAAGGCACCGAACATACCCCTACACCACCGCGCCATTTGTACTCTCAATGTACTTATTTTTGGGAAAAATTCGGGCAGGAGTGCTGAATTAAACATTCTTGCATGTCCTGTGTTGGCCTAGTTAATGTGATGGCTTGAACTCGTTGTTTTATTGCTTTGTACAAAAATGAGTTTACATGAAAACATTAAATCCGGATTGATGGGAATAAATGCCTGATAATATATGTGACCCGTCATTACAAAATGAGTCGGAAGTCGCATAACGTAGAACGCTGCAAATCGCTTCTGAAGGTGTTTTCCCTTCAAATTATTGATGTTGTGAATTTTACATTTTTGGAATCTACATTATATAATGTATCAATAAAATATTAAAACTTAATTTATTTTGTTGTTTTTAATGTGTTATTTGTACAAATTAAATGACCAGTAAGATATAAAACCTCTCTACAAAATCGTTTTTGTACGATTTCAAACGCCTTGACAGTGTCTACCTGGCGAAAGAAATCATGGTTGTAATATATTGTTGGAAAGCTTAGTCATAGCTCTATGGGATGAATAGATTATTTATTCGATCTGACGTAGTTAATCAACCAATAAGATGCTTTTTCATGAGCCGTAAACTGGATCAGGGTAAATAAATTTAAACCCAGCCTAGCAACGGTGATCACATGACTGATTGGCGCAAGGCTATTCGTCAGTTTTATGGGTCGCGCATGTTTACATGGGTGCCGGCGGTCATTAAATTCATTTCAAGCGCGAGTAAACTTAAATTTCTACCGCATAATTCTTCTGTAAGACATTATAATGTCAGCAAGAAGGATCAAGAAATCGCCGATGCGTTAAATACAGCACTGAAATGCAATTTACACGGTGCCAGAAAATCATAATCATTGCCGATTTTATAAATAATTTTTTTTTGAGAACGCTCATGAATTGCAACTTGAATAATTTTTACTTTTTTAAAGCTCTTTTGTGTTATAATTTGGCAGAAATAACTACCTAGCCAGTTTATGTATGCCAAGTCTAATTAAACTCAAAAAATTTAACCAGCAATTTTACATTACAAACTGATGTAATAGGATTTAACGTAAAAAATAGAAAATGTTTTACTGCTGTCACATTTTTCACAATAACCATGTTATTTGTGTCTCAAATAACTTTTTTATCTTTTGTAATATTGAACTCATGTTTGGCAGATATACTTGTCAATATCAGTAGTCTGTGTGTGCCAATTTTCATTTAATTTGGTTGAGTCAAACCTATGGTTGCTAAGGCCGAACTGAGATGCATCAGAGAATTTAAGAAAAACTGGTTTTTCCTATACTTTGTATTGCGCAGGATGAAAGCTTAAAAATTTATTAACTCCACAAGCACTTGGTCAATTTCGATAAGCAATGGCTCATTTTGAGGGTAATTTAACATAGAATAATGTGGAATACATAACTCAAATTCTTCAAAAGGTGCCTAGAGACTCATTCTGTAATGACTGGTCACATATGCACATGTGGGAAATGTGTTACAACAATAAATTTTCATAAATTTGTTTAATTGGTGTCTGAAATTTGAGATCCTTTCTGAGAAGAAGATTTACGAACATTTCAGCAAGATGAAGAGCTGATGAGTTTGTGCTGACAGTGACATGAGGTGATGGCTGGGGAGATTGAGACATGTAATTATCATTTATACGGAAATGAGGGACTACAGTAATGACTTTTCATTCATATATTTCAGGGAGTGCAGAACATGTGGTCAGTGGAAAGTGTATACTTTGATGCTGTGCTACTGAAATTTACTCTTGCTTTGGGATTGCTTACGTGGTACAAAATCGGTTCAGCAGTTATTCTGCTGTTTTTTGTTGCATTCCCTCTGCTTATGAGAGGAGGAGTTATGCCTGCTCTCAGATTGTCTCCTCAAGGTGTGTTCATTCTGTAATGAGTTTTTATGAGTTATTGCAATTGTTAAATTTGTTTGGCATTACATTCAAATCGAGTATAATTTGAACCTTGATAATAGCAGAAGTAGGAAAAGTTGACTAATTGCTTTGATAGTTTCTTTGACAGTTCAGTCTGATCTAATCAGTAAACTTCTGTATAATGCTTCCTTTGGACAGAACCAGTTAAAGGTTGACGAGGCAGCAGAGACTGGAAGAAAGCTATGACAGAACAGATGGGATTTGAGCTTGAACCTGGATGAAATGTGAGAACCTGCAGAGCGGACACCGCCGGACAGTTCTTAGGTGGAAAATTTAATACTTTTGTATTTGTTTAACCCTTTTGACGACCGCCAAAAATTTTCCGCCTACCCCCTGACGACCACACATTTTTGTCAAAAACAGCCAAAGAATAAAAAAAAATTGAAATTGCTATATCTCCATCAGTTTTAAACATATAGATATAAGGTAAACACCAATCTTTAGGATTTTACCTCTTCTTTCCAAACCTCCGTTGAGGTTTAGAAAAAATATTTTTTGAGGTACCCAAAGTTACCCCACACCGAACTCATCCAAAAATCTGATATATTTTCATGTTCAAGACAGTCTACAACAAAATTTTCAGAGACAACATGTTTTATGTGAGCACAAACAATTTGCAGAAATTGTTTCCAGACAGTATGAAACAAAAATCTTTCAAATATTTTGAAAACTGAAGGAGATACAATTTTTCTAGTATTTATACTATAGTTGCAAAAACTGAGGAAAATTGCATAAAACAGCGTAAAAGTTAAGAAATTTAAACTTATTGTATCTTAGTGAATAGTTGACACATAGTCACAAGGAAAGCATCATTCTTTAGAATTTTATCTTCTCTTTCAATCCCTCCATCCAGGTTTTGGAAAAAATATTTTTTGAGGTACCCAAAGTTACCCGAAACCGTATTTCCCAAAATTTGAATATTTTTTATGTTCAACGCAGTCTAAACAGCATTTTCAGCGACAACATATGTCACGTGAGCATAAAAACTATGCAGAAATTGTTGGCAGACAGAGTAAAAAAGAAATTTTCAATATATCTCAATTAGGGTGTTTTTAAGGTACATGTGAAATTTTCAACTCAAAGAGTTTTTATCGGCCAGGTCAATTTATCATGCCAATTGATGTATAAGCTCCAGATCCGAAATTAAAGCCTGATAGGTGAGCATTTAGGACTTGCTCAAGGCGACCGAAATTGTAGGAACCCAGTTGCATTATGACTATACGCATTCTATACACGATTCCAATGCATGCCAGATTTAGACCCCTTCTTAGTGGCCGGTTCCCAACTAATAAATATTCATGATGATGATGTAACTGATCTCTTGATGTTTATGTCACTGACCTCATGTTGCAAATGGCAGCTATTGGTGGTTTTCATTAATGCATCATATCGCAAGTGAGATGGCAAAATTGACCAGAACAAAGGCTGAGATTTGGTTGATAGGCAGTACTGAAGATCACTTCGGTTATGCGAAACTACCTACACGAGGAGAGGTTCTCAAGGTGCTGTTCAATTTCCATAAACTAAGAAATCAGTCTGGATGACAGCGTGAAAGAAACGGTAGCTATAGTACTTCCAATTTGGGAAAGAGTACGGATTCAAACGAGGGCTAAGAATCATGTTTGGGTTCAGCTACGACATCTTCATTAGGAATGGCAAAACCTCAAAAAATATTTGGAGGAAGTCAGAAACTGAAGACAGACAGATACAATTATCGACAGAATAAGAAAGAAAAGGCTAAAGTGGCTGGGACATGTGATGAGAATGGGCAATGACAGATTACCATCAATGGCTTTACACGGATATATGTGAAGGGAACTAGGAGTAGAGGAAGACAACAAAAAACATGGATGGATAATATACGAGAGGATCTAGAGAAAATGAAGATGAACATTGGAGAAGCAAAGGAAAAAATCAAGGATAGAGAATTTTGGAGACGACAAGTTGAGGACTCGTCGTTGGCCTCGGCCTGACGGAGGAGAAGCAAAGAAGAAGAAGAAACTGAAGATGGAAAACTGGATTCTTTTAAGGATTCCCTGCAGGACCTCTTTGACATTGCGCATAAAGATGCCATGCCAATAATTAAGATAGAAGAGGTTCGGCAGTTTTTGAAAGCACAGTGTGAGAAAGGACGACGTGGTTCCATAGCAGGCATTGATGTCAAACTTGCAAAGCAAGAAGAGGGAGCACTGGCAAGATCAGCATCACTTGCAGAGCGAGAGGAGCGTTATTGTGCTATCACAGCTGTAGCTACGGAGGTTTTTCTGTTGGAAAAGTCTTCTGAGGAATAGGCGTCATTAGATAGCTCAAAAAAAGAGCCAGAACCTTCGACGTCTGCTTGGCCACCAAAGTGACGAATGAGAACAATCTCTGTAGTTACTCGTGATGTTGCAGCAGCTCTAGATCGCACCAAAGCCAGCAGCAGCAAGGCCTCTCACATTTTGTCTGCTCTTGCAGCATCCAATCTATATGCAGCACCAGCTGGTGAGCTGATTATCAGTCCTTCAGCGATCATTCGAGCTAGGAAAGATAACCGTGCAGCCCAAGGAGCAGAGAATAGCGAATCCTTCGATCCGAAGACTCCTCTTACTCTTCACTGTAAAGGCAAGATCATGCCAGATGTTACAGGGACAGGACGAGGGTGTGTTGATCGCCTTCCAATAATGGTATCTGGCAAGGATGTGACCAAGCTATTAGCCATCCCCAAACTCCAATCTAGGACAGCTGCCGTCATTTCAGATGCATGTTTGGCCGAGATCAGAAGTTGGGGATTGGAAGACAGAATCGTGGCCATGTGTTTTGAGACAACGGCAAGTAACACGGGTTGTAAGGGCGGCGTATGCATCGAGATGGAAACCTTTGCATTGCAGCAACTGAGTTCTGAATATCACAGAGACGACTACGAAGAGCTACTAGAGCTAACAGTCCACCAAAAGGAATAAAGTTCAGGTACACAGGGCATTTCACCGCGCGCGTTGGATGGCACGTGCGATCTATGCGATCAGGATGTGGCTCTTCAGAGATCAATTTCCCATTCACCAACGCCAGAGCACAAAGAGGGCATCTCGACAATCCTACTCTCAAAAGGTGTGGAATCATTAAATTTTACTTCGAGTGTCACTTTTTGTGACAACAACTTACGTGAAGTACTGGTTCACCTGTACCTCGCCCAATGAAGCCCCAAAGAACGATCTGGAATTCTTGAAGGCAATTTATACTTACCAAGACATGGAAGTCTCACAGGTCGCCCTAACAGCATTTTCCCGACACCTTTGTTATTTTTCGGAGACCCTGGTTGGCCTCAGCCTTTTGACGATGCAGTCACCGTCGACGAAAAGCAGCGGATGGTCTACAGCATGCGCAACAATCAGGGATCTGATGAACCTCCAAAGAGTCTTCCTCCGATACATAATCCACCTACAAAAGCACTACCCGACTTCTTCACCACTTCAACAACCAAAATATTCCAGATCCTCGGATTGGATGACTCTTTTCTTGATCGTGACCCGCAACAATGGGAGTCGGAACAATCATACAGTGAGGCAAAAGACATTATACCCGCCCTAAGAGTGACGAACGATTTGGCGGAGAAAGGAGTGGCTCTCATGCAGTCCTTCAATGAAGCCCTGGTCCGAAATGAGGAAGAAAAACAGTTTGTTCTGCAAATGGTGGTGTACCATCGAAACAAGTTCCCAAAAACACTAAAGGGAATAAAGAAATGACAAATAACTGACAGTGTTTCCATTGATTTTGCCTTGTATCTTATGTTTAAGTGCTGAAATTTGTTTTTATCTTTGAAAATTGCAATGTATCACGTTGGTCTATAAGTGATAATTCTTCCGGGGCTTTGAGCAAGTTCTAAATCTTTTCCGATTTTCATCTAATTTGGCAAATGACAATGTTTTTCAAGGTGGAACACAAAAACAAACTGGCCGATATTAATTTTGAAACTTCAGTTTTTAGACACACCCTAATCTCAATAAAGGAAGGAGATACAAATGTTTTGTATCCGATTCAGACCCAATTTCAGACCCACGCTGAGTACGCAACCGTGGCTGCGACACGCTAAGCAAGGACGCATGTGTGTGATCATCATCTATATGTGTATGAATGCCTAATTATTCATCTAATACGCTCCAATTGACAAATTTCTTTCATCATTTATGGTATTATTATTTTCTTTTGCAGGTGACCATTCGTCCACAAATCAGTGAATTTAATCCGCTAGTAAACAAATGTCCATTTATAGCAAAACGTCGCATGATAAAAATGACCGTTTTGATTGGCTGTTTTTAATATATTGGGGTGTTTTCCAGGGGATCCCAATATGTCATTTAGCTCGAAATTATACGTAGGATACAAAACTAATAAGTATTCATAAATTTATATCGACCATGAAACGATATGAAGCTACAAATGACGAGACCCGCCCAGTACCATTCAGTACCTTCCGGTCGGATGCCTTTTGTACCATTCACTACCTTCCGGTCGGTAAAGGGTTAAGTAAGTATGTAAGTAAGTATATTCTGTATTAAACCGGTTGCTGAAGAGCCGCACTCCGGTGTACAAACATCATATATATAGGACAAACACAAAATCAATAGGTTGGGTTGTCAACGGGGAGGTACCCCCGCCGGATCATCCTTTTGTGATGGAGTGGAGCCTGTTTTTATCTTGCTGACGAGCAAAACTCCACCATGCTGGGCTAGCATACAGCAGGCGTGCCACAGTCGTGGCACGAGCCACATCAAAAAGGCTTAGGCCCTTGAGCTGTTAAAATTGCGCAATGCATACATGGACTGTCTAGCCTTGCAACTTATCTGACTTATATGCACTTCAAAATTAAGTGTTTCCATGTTACCACAAAGACAGTCAATTTATCTACTCTAGATACCCCTGGTATGACATCCACTGCCCTATCCTACCCCACCCCTCCTAATCAGCATCTCATAAGTCTTATTTTGATTCAGTTTAAGGTTACATGTCTGTGCTCATGGGCGTATTTAGGGGGTGGTTTTACGGGTTCAAACCCCACAAATAAGTTTCCCCCAAATTTTTTATATGCTTTTACATGGGAAATACCCCAAAAACCTTAGTTTTTGCGACCATCTCCAATGGAAACCCCCCCAGAAATCTTAAAACCCCTCCAAAATTTTTTCATGGCTACGCCCATGTCTGTGCTCATTTGCCCATGTGGTCCAGTTCTTCAACAACCGTGTCAGCATTAGATGATGGTATCATCAAATAACCGTCATCGGCATATTTAAGTATTCTGTTTACATTGTACACCGTTTTTAACTATGAGATTAATGTTATGAAATTACCCGGCCCTGAACCTGACCCCTGAACAATGCTGGCATTTATTTTAATCAAAGGTGATATGGTTTCACAGAATTTTGTTCCATGCTCAAGGTCCTCAAGGAAGGCGACAATCCAGTTGTAAACGCAATCGGGTATTGGCTTCTCAGCTAATTGCTCTGTATGCCAGACTAGAATGCCGCACCATATCGAATGCCTTTGTGAAATCCAGTGCGGTTAGATGGTCAAATTGGTTTTCTCGGAGGAGTTCCATAAGGTCCGTTAGTTAGCTTATGTATATATGTACAAAGATAAACCATAAAATGTGGAATGAAGTGCTCACTTGTTTATGACATTGGAAATGGCAGAGATTCCTAGAATGATTGAATTCACAAAAACTTGGTTTTATGAAAATTAAATAACTATGTTAATGATTATGAAAAATGATAATGAAGTTTTTGTGTGACTTACACTGTTGTATTTGTGCAATTTGGTTAGGACTTAAATTTATGATGTGAGCATATTCAATGATGGCGCACATATTTAATATTCTGAAAATTAAATTTGCAGTGAAAATGTGAATAGTTGGAGGTTGTTTGGGTGGTTAGACTGATCCTTTGGCATGAACTTTTTAATCAACATGGGGTGACCTTGTAGCCATTAAATTACCCAGCAGGGCCAAAGAAGTACCCTGTCTGCCAAAAGCTTACTATTATGCATTAATTAATCAGCTTGCTGAAGGATCCTTTTCATAATGTTTCATCCTTTACTGAAGAACCATCTTTAGACACTGATGCTATGTAAAACTGCTGGTACTCGCCAATCTTAAACTTGAATTTTATTCTAAACTTCTTGAATGTTTTGCTAAAAGTCAGCTGGAGGCCCATCTGTCTTAAAATTTCTTACTTCTCCCTTTCCAATCAGCATATCACAAATTCTACTCCACTGAAACCACTCTTCTCTGTCCACAATGACATCATGTATGTATGTATGTATGTATGTATTCATTCATTCATTCATTCAGAACATTTATATAGCGCCTCTTCAAGAAACTACTCAGAAGCGCTCCCGGCCCAGCCACGACTAAAGAAAAAAGACTTGAGGGACTTGTAGAACCCTGCCGGTTGGCTCACAAGTAAAGAGCGGACCTTAAGCGGGAGGTCATTCCAGGTGGAAGGTCCCACAACCGAAAAAGCACGGCGCTGCTTAATAGCCAAGCGTGCCCTTGGAACTAGGAGCTCACCCCTCGTCGTAGAACGAAGCGCCCGACACGCTGCAACGTCGGACACTGGGCGGCAAAGATCACGCAAGTAAGATGGAGCACAGCCAAGAATGCAGCGAGAAACTAGTATGTATGTATGTATCGGAAATGGCAGAGATTCCTATGTATGTATGTATGTATGTATGTATGTATGTATGTATGTATGTATGAGAGCACTTTTATAGTAACTCACAAGTGCGCTCTGGTATGGCTACCAAGGAATCACCGAACAAATGTGTCTTAAGACAAGCAGAGAACATGTCTTGAACTGTTAAAGATACAAATGTAGTTGATATTGCTCTGGTTCCAAAGCTCTGAAGTGCACACGACCATACGACAGTGCATCAGTGGCGCAGAGCAATTGTGCATGAAGGATTAACTACTGTTTTCACCACTCTGGTTCATGCTTTCATATGCTCCCGAATTGATTACTGTAATTCTCTTCTCATTGGTCTTCCTAAGGTTCGTCTTTCACCTCTTCAGTCGGTCCTAAATGCTGCCGCCAGATTAATAGCACGCCTACCACGGTACTCTCACATTTCTACTTTCATGTTTGAACAACTGCACTAGCTTCCTCTGCTCGCATTAAATTCAAAATCCTCATTTTAGTCTTCAAGGTAAAAAGGGGTCTTGCCCCAAAATATTTAGCTGATGTTTTACTCCGGCCTCTTTCAGCCTCCTCCCATCGACCACTACGCTCATCAAACAGACTTGAGCTTCTAGTACCTCATACTAGAACAGCTATGGCTCAGTCCCGGTCCTTTACCTCAATTGGTCCCTCTCTTTGGAATGCGCTGTCTCCATCTACTCGCTCTCAAATTCTAGCTAGTAACCTCTCTTCCACCTTTGCTTTTCTCAAAACCTTTTTCTTCTCTTTGGCCTTGCGCACTGGGAGCGCCTCTGAATGGTTCACCCTATGAGATGCACTTTATAAATGTTTGAATACAATACAATACTCAAGGTCCCTACACAGTGACTGCGTCAGGCAAGCCTTGAAACCGCAGGTGAGCGCTCGAACCAGTTGACCACCATGCCACACAAAGATGCTAGTGATTGCATGTCCTGTGGCAGATTATCCCAGAGAAACGGACCCACAGAGGAAAAGGTGCATTTAGCTTATGCTGACTTATGAGAGTGCGGGACCATGAACTGGCCATAGCATAGTTGTTAAAAACGGTAAAATCAAAATAAAAAACGGAAAAAAACGTCGTTTTATTGAAAAAAAAAAACGGGAAAAAACGGAAAAAAACGGAAAAGAAAATAATTTGACTTTGCTACATCTTTTACTGCATTTTAAAATTAAAAACGTTTACATAATTTAATTTTAATCAGCAAATAACATAACTTTATTAATAAACACCAAATAAATTATTTTCTTTTTCATAAGTTTGGTTTAAAAAGAAATTGAGAAATTAAAAATATTGAAATCTTTCCAAATTTAAATTGCATACATAAGTCCACATAAGTCCATGCTGACATAAGCAATTAAAAACTAAACTTTGTAAGCATAGTGTGTACTCAATTAAAAATTGTAGAACTACTTCCAATTCTGACTTAGGCCTATATATAAGAACTTAATATGGAGTAATATCCGTCAGTTTATCAGTCAATCAGAGATTACTGAGTACAAAGACAACATTTTGCATGTTGGATAACTTAGAAATTCAAATAACTTTTATAAATTTTATTCCCTGAACTGTGCTGTTTATTTCTCAACTGATGACACTAAATAGTGACGTAAATTAGATGAATCCTTGAAAGGACGGAGACAACGTAAGGGACATCAGACAATAATAAAATTAAACAAATAACAACAGACAGTGAATAACTAAATAAAGTTACATATAAAAAATAAAAAACGAAAAAAAACGAGACGATAAATAAAAAACGAAAAAACGACGTTTTTTGAAAAAAAAAAAAAAACGAAAAAAACGTTTTTTACAACTATAGGCCATAGTAAGCCGAATGAAGCCGGTAGTGGCTGGGACAGCTTGAGGCCGGTGTGATGAGGTCCAAGATGAGGTCTAGTGCCAAGTCATCGATTGACGCCAGGAGCAGTTTAAACTGTATTCTCTTCGCATTGGGGAGCCAATGCTAGGTGTCGTTCATGTAGGCTGATATGTGAGAGAATCTGGCTAGGTTGGCCAGCGCAATAAGGAAGGACTGAAGCTGACGAATATGAAAACAGGGTAGGCGTACCAGGGTTTAATTGCAGTAGTCCAGGCGCATCAAAAACAGAGTTGACACAATCAAGGCAAAGCAGACAAGCAGTCTGTGACTTGTCTTTGGTAACAGCAGACTTATGTGACGTATTGCTCGAATATGATATAAAACAAGATTTGCAATGATTTGTTTTCTGAGGTCAAATGTGAGATTACTGTCCAGAGTCAACCCAAGTGTTTAACAGTTTTTGATAATGGAGCAACAGTGACAAGTCACTCTTGCAAGTCAGCATAAGCTAAATGCTGTAATTGGAAGGAAAAGAATGCAGGTGCTGGCATGAGCCAAACATGATTGCATAAGAATTATCTGGTTTTATATGACCATTGAAGCAGAACCATGAAGAGAGGCACTTGTCAAGTTTTACCTTGCTGGAATGATCTGTTGGTGACAGAGCAATATGAAGTGGAGTATCGTCCGTGTACTGCTGTTACTGGACTTCAAACTGATTTGCTGTGAGGTACCAACATCACTTGCTCAGACCAATTGGAGATGTAGGAAGGTAACCAGCTTAAGGCAGAGACACCAAAACTGTCATTGAGTGTAGAATGTTGTAGCTGGTGGTCAGCAGTATTAAAGCAGCACTAAGGTCGAGGCATACTGAGAGTCATGCCTTTCCATGATTATCGGCTAAAGAGGTGTGGAGAAAATGCTTGAGACATCGCAGGTGCTTCTTGTCTGCATGTCATTCAAATGACTCGGCCGATTGATGGAGAAAATTTAGTTCATCTGGCTAGGCAGATTTATAAAATCGACTTACCTTCAGTGTTGTAAAGTAACGAAGTAAAAGTAACGCGTTACTGTACTTAAGTAAAAGTTTCAGTACTTTTACTTGTAACGAAGTAGTACAAAACGGAAATACTTTTACTTGTAACGAAGTAACATTTAAACCATTTTTCGGTACTTTTACTTCGTTACAATTTACGTAATATTCGTTACCTCGTTCGTTACAAAGAATTGCGCTATAACATTATTTTAACAAAGGACGAGGCTGAAAGAGCTAACATCGCAGCGTGAGCGCGATTGGAAATCTATTCATAGACTCTTATCGGACAATTTCTCTCTGTGAACAATAGACAAGCTCAACCAAAACAAGTGACTTGTGGCGGTAGTTCCTGCGAAGCTTGGAAAATAAGTGCAAAATTGTCTTACGAAAAAGTGGACAGTGTTTGCACATTTATTAAATTTATCCCTAAACTCTTTCAATTATCCGTTTACAATTTCGAACATCCATGGCCATGCAAATGACTGCAGATGTTAACGATGAAGATGATGCTGCAGAATTTTTATGAGAAAGAATAAAATTTTGTACAGCATTGCAACCTGGCATAGTTTGAAGGAACTAGGCCTATTTAATAGATTGAGTAGGCCTACTCCAATTTCGTGCAAGTGCAGGCTGTGCAGCTGTTAGACTCCTTTTCTTTAGCTGTGCAAGTTTAACAATAATAAAAAATAAACGCTCTGGATTGAATGCATTTTGAGAAACTACAGTCTTCTTGGAAGTAAAACATTAATTGGGTCCGATTAAGACTCGGTACTTTTACTTTTTACTTTAAAAGTGTTATTTTGGAAGAATACTTTTTACTTTTATGAAAGTAACTTTCTTGACGAGTACTTTTACTTTTACTTAAGTACGTAAAGTCCTATTTACTTTTACTTTTACTTAAGTACAATTGCCCGATACTTTTAACAACACTGCTTACCTTTTTCGGCAGCATTGCTTCCCGAATGTTTCTTTCTTTAAAAGGCCATAAGGTCATCCATTCCTGACAACTGATTTCTTTCCTACTGGCATGAGCATCCACAGTTTGGCGTAGAAGTTTTGCTGTGATCGATCCATGTTTTTGTAATACGTTGCCTAGTGACCTGTGACAAAAGCATTTTGTTGTCTCTTGTCTGTCAGCTCTTGAAGATCGTTTTCATTGTAATTTAGTTTGTCAGATCGGAAGCACCTCTGATGAGTTTATCTTGATATGGTGGTTACAGTCTGGTTCGTTTGTGTGGACTCTGCATTAGGGTGGAGTGAAAAAAATTTTTTTGAGCAAACATTTTCTAATAGTGATGGAAAGTTGCCAGTATGTTAGAGTAAGCTGTGTGCAAAATATTTTTGATTTTGCTTTATGTCTTCTGCCCTGTACTGGCGGTAATATTTTAATATGTGAAATTCTGTGGAAAAACGTCAGTGTAGTGCATTTTTTCTTGAACTGTGGTCGAATCTTCAGATCTATCGGTCATATCAGATCAGGCAGTTACAGACATCTCATCTGGTGTGATAGGCTACAGGATTGTGGAAGCGTAATGCCCAATGAGTGCAGCGACGTCATCATCAGGAACAAAATATTATTAGGAGAGAACGAAAGAAGTGTGTATCTCTGCTAAAGTAGGGTGTGCCAGTGTCACTGCGTTGATGCCCTTCGCATTTCACTCACAGCCACAGCTAAAGATAGAGGACTTTAAGCAGTAAGAAGAAAGCAGTTGGATTATTCAGGGGCAGTAAGTGTAGCACAATCGGGAGCCCATTCCAAGTGGAGGGTCATCAACCGAGAAGGCTTCACGCTGGCTGACCGAAGAGTATGCCCGAAAAACCAGGAGCCCCGCCTGCCCAAAAAGCGCAGAGCTCGACAGGGAGGCTATGTCAGATACCGGGCGACAGAGGTCGGACAGGTAGGACGGAGGAATACCATTGAGACACTGCCAGACAAGCTCTGCTGTCCTATAGGAAATCTGTTGCGAGGCAGGAAGCCAGTTGAACACATCTCGCATGTAGGCAAAGACTGGGGCATATTTTTGGAATATGAGCAATAATCCGAGCAGCAGAACAATGGGCCTTACTTAGCACAAATAGTAGTGACCAGCAAGAGCCAATGAAAAATTATAAACTCTACCCGTGACAAAGGGGCGTGACACAGAGGTGAAAATCTGTACATAACTTTGGGGGACAGATAGGCCTATGTCGGAACTTTGGGGAGACAGGCCCCCTCTGCCCCCACATTATTTACGCCACTGCGTGGACAAAGACCACAGAATCATCATAGGAAGACTATAAGAAAACACGCTAATGACGGAGCCCGTAGTGACTAAGATTTAAAATAGAACAACACACTGGTTTTAGAGCTAAGGGGAGCTCCTTGTCACTCGGGCACACTCTTCGGTCAGACAACGTCGAGCGTTCAAAATTTGTTGGCCCCTCACATTACTGCCTCTGAATAATCCACCTGCTTTCTACTAATTGCTTAAGTCCTTCATCTTTAGCCGTGGCTGGGCAGGGCGTGCCTCTGATTAAGCATCTTTAAGAGGCGCTATATAAATTTCTGAAATGAATGAATGAATGAATGAATTAACTCTGCGATGCAATTTTCCGTTCACCTTCTCGTGAACTAAGGTTCTGTCCTTTAGACCGTTAACAGGAATGCGAAGGGCATCAACACAGTCATACTGGCACACCCTGCTTTAGCAGAGCTTCGGCACTTCCTTCGTTCTATCCTAATTTTGTTCCTGGTGAGGACGTCGCTGCACTCATTGGGTATTACGCTTCCACAATCCTGTCAGCCTATGACAGCAGTTGCGAATTCCGCAATTGCCTGATCTGATATGGCCGATAGATCTGAAGATTCGCCCACAGTTCAAGAAAAAATGCACTACATTAACATGTTTCCACAGAATTTCACATATTAAAATATTCCCGCCGGTAGAGGGCAGAAGACATAAAGCAAAATCAAAAATATTTTGCACACAACTTACTCTAACATACTGGCAACTTTCCATCACTATTAGAAAATGTTTGCTCAAAAAACATTTTATTCACTCTACCATACTCTACATGTTATCTGACCAATGAACTTACTGTTTTCGGTGAAGTTTAGCACTGGTTAGGCAAACGTAGCGAGTGCCTTTGATTTGTTTTTCATAAAATGGTGCTTTCTAATTACAGTTATTATTATTATTATCCAGAAATGTATTCATTTACAAAGTGTCTTCTTATCAATGGGTTGATTGAACAGACTGTGCTGTGTTTTAGATGATCGTGCAAAGTTCCTACTGATTCACATTCTTGGTTTGTTGATGCCAAGCGTGATGGGTATCTATGCTGTCTCCATCATCTTTGTGACTTTTATTCCTATAATGGGACGAGCAGGAACAGAGACCATTCCTGATTTGTTTATTGGTTCACTAGCCGCTTTCATGACTCTTTTGCTCTTCAGCTATCAGGTAAATATGCAGTATGAGAAGATCTTCTTCTTTAAGTTCTCTGCCCTTCGGCAGGTTCCAACTTCCAATGACGCCACTCTTCTCTGTGCTGTGCTTTTCCTTTAATTCGCTGTATCCGTCGGCCATCCATCCCAGCATCATCTGCCTCGGTCTTCCCCTCCCTCTTTTCCCTACCATTCTCCCTTCTATGATTTCTTTCAGGAGGGAGTCTCCTCTTAATACGTGCCCCACCCACGTGTTATGAGAAGATGTAGTATGCTTATTGGAATTCTATGTAATTTGTAACTGCACATGTATATAACATCTCTTCATAAAGCAACTTACCAATGTTGCTTCCAACCTGACAATACAAGACTAAATACTATGAGAAAGAGTGGTCATCAACCACTGGCAAAAAGTGGCATAGAAAGGAGAAGCTCATTCACCAAGTGTTAGTTATGACCAGAGAAAGGAAATCAGATTACTTAACCCCTTTACCGTGAAGCCCGAGTTAACTCATCCCGCATCCTTCATTGTGTAGCGTGAACCCCGAGTTAACTCGTCCATACGCTATCTGTCTATTTCCTCACCGCGTATCCCGAATAAACTCGTCCTAATTGCAACAGCACATTATAATAATGTATGTATGTATGTATGAGCACTTGTTATAGCGCCCCTTCAAGATTTCTACTCAGAGGCGCTGAGCAATTGCGAGTGAAGGACTTGCCCAGGGTCCCTACGCGGCGGCTTGAGGTGGATTCGAACCCGCAACCCTCAGGCTGCAAGGCACCGAACATACCCCTACACCACCGTGCCCCACACAATAATGTTTTACTATTGTTATATAACGGCTTTCCATATTGTAAATTGGGTCATATGCTGGGCTAAATATAATTATATATGATACTTAGTTCATCCCAAAAATAGCTGGTCTCAAGTAAACATAGGACATCCTTGGGCCGCATGCGTGGTTTAGCTAACAAAAAAATACATAATTTATTGTTTGATAGTGGTAATAATGTGTCGGATTTAGACAGTGATGGTGATAACACACTAAATCTAAATTTAATCGCCCCAAGTAACGTTATTGTGTCAGAAAATGATCACAGGGTGTTAGCCAGAAAACCCTATAGCATCAGTTTGCCATTTGTATGGTCAAGGGATGAAATTGTTATACGTCAACGTTTAGTTTTTATAGGAACACCGGAAAACATGTGTGTTCCAGTTCCTGACGGTGGTAAGAAACAGAATTGGAATACTCCACCAATGGAATATTTCAATTTCATACTTGACAAGATAGTCACTGAAACTAATATAGCCTGCGTGCAGACAAAATAGGCCTAATGCACAGTGCTCGACTTTGAGAAAGATCCAGGTTGAATGGTTAGTCATGATGAGCTGAAGGTTGCAATGTCTGTTGCTCACACAGTGAGGAATATGGAAAGAATATCAGAAAAGCAACAAGATAGGTGCTTCTGTAGAGACTCTGATGTTTCGCTCTGTCTGGCACCATGATTTGGAATATATCATACAAAGCGAATATACTAAACTGGCGCTATATAAATTCATCAGTAGCACTAAAAAGCAATTTCTTACCAAATATGCTGACTTTTATGTTTCTAAGAGCAAAGAAAGGCTTCTGGATTATTACGCGTACAAATATCAGTCTTCTTTTATCACATGCATTATTTGTGTTCTTGTGAATTGTTTAATCGCCATAACTTGTACCGTACATGTACAGCGCAGTGCGTTTGTCAGGCACTTCATTAAAGAATAAATATTATTATTATTATTATTATTATTATTAATTTAAAAGCTTCTGCAAAATTGACTTTGTAATACCAGTAACAAATGAGGCCAATGCATTGATTTGTAACTGCTGTTGTCTAATGCTGTTTTATCACTGGCTCATTCTCCATTACCACAGTATTATCGTCACAGTACACCCCATTTACCATGAGAAAACCGAAAATGTTGTCCCCAATACCGCCTTATTACCACGGTTACCACGATTTCCCTGCAGGGAAAAACTACTGCGTCACTATCTATTACTGAGTCTAGATAATAGCTGGTGGTGGACATTGTCAAAAGCAGCTCTAAGGTCGAATCACACCTTTCAATGGATAAGAAGATGTTGTCCAGCATAAAGGTGATAGCAGTTTCAGCTGAGTAGTCCTTGGTAAGGACTAAAGTTAGGAGATGAAATAATACATTTCTTGATCCATGTAAAGAAGAGACTTCAAGAGTCTTTGAAATGTTATTAAGGTTGGAGATGGGTCTAAAGTGTGACAGGCTGTTGATGTCCAACCGATAAGAAAGGTTTGCAAAAATTATGTTGCCATGCTCAATGATTTGAAAGACCGATTCATATGTGAAGTAAATATGTGATATCAATTTCACTGAGATATAAAGTCAAAGTTGAAAACACAATAGATTTGAAATTGAACAGCAAATATTGAGGTTTTTGAATGCATAAAATCTGTGGGCTTCCATCAACTTAACTTGATGTTGCTGTTATTGAATGATCTTGAAGCCAATTAAATGTATTTGTATGAAAATGTCTTCATCGCTATTGCATAGAACTTTGTCTTATTTGCTTTAGATTAGTTTGATATTTGTATTTCGACAAACAAAGAAGACATTGGCTTGTCTGACATTTTTATGGATTGCCAGCGTCCTGCTTACTCTCTGTACACCTATAGGATTTCCTTACAATGCAGACGAAGCCAGTCCCACACGGCAACGGATTATATTACATGTAGGTACACTGCATTTGGATGGTTGTTTGGTTGTGGCTGTTAAACTTAAATGCCACAATAAATTCAGTTGATACTTTAGTGACTTGATCATCAACTGAGAGGTTGCAGGGTGTCACAAGTGCATTATTATTATTATTATGGTCATTATCCTGTATTTATTACACACCGTTTTAATGACAAAACATCAATTGATGGTGTTGTGCGATTGTGCATGAAGGACTTGTTCAATAACTGTTGTATAGTTCCTCAGACCTGCAAGCTCAGTGTTGCAAGGTGAACACTGAAGCGTATCATTGGATGCCATATGATGAGAGTCTTGCAACTACTCAAAAACAGTAAGGAAGGCTGGGGACATAAAAATGTCATCATAGGGTGAATAAGAGTTTTTGCTAGTTTTGTCCATAAATTTATGAATAGTTCTTGGTAATGGACACTGATGTGTTGGCCTCGCTGTTTGCAACAGGTGGGTGGATGTTTCCGATGATCTGAAGTGAGTTGAAAAACTAGAGTCTACGCATAATGTATGCCTGAACTGTGAAAAGCTCAAACTTTCAATTAAGAACCTTAAGAAACTTCATGTGCTGAGTGCACTTAACACTATTGAGGTCATTTTTTGGTGCAGCATAGTTGATGTGTGTGTGTGTCGTTATGCTCAGTGCCTTGATCAGTTAATGCTAGAGCATGAACATAATAGGCAACATAGGCAATCCCTAATCTTAGGTGTCAACCTTAGTAACAGCAGCTTGGGCATCACATGGATACCTTGTAATGTATGTATGTATTTATATAAATAAATATGATGCTGTATTGCTCGCCTGTGTGGTGGGGCTTTGCGAGAGTGCAGGAACGGGAGGCCCTTTAGGGAATTATCCGAAGGTTGGTACGCCAGGGGTACTTACCTCCATCTTCTCCCTCATTTGAGACTCTCTGCAGCAATGCGGATACTAGACTCTTTGCCTGTATTCTGCACAATCCTTGTCATGTATTGCATAAATTGTTGCCGCCGATCAAGCAATCGCGCTACTCCCTGCGACCACGGTCCCATAACCGTGAGCTTCCCATGTTTGACAACCTGTCTCAGAAATGCTTCCTTGCCCGGATGCTATACAAATAAACTATGTTTTCCCTAGATCTGGCTATTTAAGCCCTTCATTTTCCCCTATGACTAGCTCTAGCTCTTCTTCCTCTGTACAATAAATTCTCTCATTCAATTCTATGGTTGTATATATAATTTTTTATTTGTTTGAATGTATTAATCTTGCTATGTACAGTGCTGTGCGTTTGCTAGTGCTTCTCAATAAAGGAAATACTTACTTACTTACTTACTTACTTACTTACTTACTTGGGTACCTTGTAATGTATGTATGTATTTATATAAACACTTACTTGGGTACCTTGGAATGTATGTATGTATGTGTAAATATTATGAACTGAAAGTCATTAAGAACAAAAAGTTTATCCATAAGCAAATGATGCTCAGATATCTAGAAGAGTCACCACTGGTGAACTCCCACAGACTCACAGCACCCAATTGATGGATTCCCATACAGAACTGATAGTAGACGCTGCTGCCATTAAGGTACCCATGTGATGTTCAAGCTGCTGTCACTAGGGTTGATATATCTAAGATTATGGATTGTCCTGGACACAATAATTATGTTCAGAGTTCCTGGACTATGATGCTACTTTTAACAGCATTTAGAATCAGTAATATTTAACTGGATCAGTCATCCTCAGCATACATTTGAATATCTCTCTTGTTTGTCTAATTTTCAAAACTGCAAATTATTTACTAGGGTAGGCCAGATATTTTGTAAATTTCACACGTTAGTCACTCGTTTCAATAATGCGCATCCCTAGATGTTCTTGCAGCAAACTGTGATTTATATAGTGCAGAAAATGTGGTACTTTTCTCTGGTAGGCGCTGGCAATTGGTGCCTTCACGTTTTGCTTACGTTTTTTTTATAGTTTTTTGTAGCATTAATGAACATTTATAAAAAGGTATTTTCATAAGATTTGTATATTGCTCTTCAGGCCTTTATTAGTAATATTGTTAAAGACAGCCCTTGATTAAATTTTCTTCATAATGACATTCTTTCATAATGGCTCTACCCTATCGATGCAACTTGGCTTGGGGACTGAACAACTGACATGGCATATCGTGGTGTAGGGGTATGTTCGGTGCCTTGCAGCCGGAGGGTTGTGGGTTCGAATCCACCTCAAGCCGCCGCGTAGGGACCCTGGGCAAGTCCTTCACTCGCAATTGCTCATGCGCTTCAGCGTGAAACTCCGATTCAGTGTCCGCTGTAGTCAGGAGCGCCTCTGAGTAGAAATCTTGAAGGGGCGCTATATAAATATCTGACATGAATGAATATCTGTCAGCTGTCGACAGGAATCTGTTGGTTGTTTCCTCATGTGTGTGTGGACCCTCCACTGGTGACTCTTCCAGCGTGCTGTGTGTTGTTTTGCTAACTGATGGAATATTTTAGTTCATAATGACATATAGCATCATATAGGCTAGTGCAGAGAGTGCTATATAAATATCTAATTACATTACATTATTTGTGAATGAATGTGAAAGCATGAATGCTTAGGAAACAGTTCTGGTACACTGTTGAATGCTCTTGGTTTTTGTAGCATGTGGATCGAAAACTTCATGATATCACTGGCCAGGTTGTTGAGCATCAGTCTGGAATTATGCATATTCCATTTGATAGAGTGGGTTTATCCTACTTGAAGCCATATGCAGCACTGGGACTCGACAATGTCACTCAAGTTTCATGTGATGACCTACCATACTGTGGCTGGCCATACTACTTCCCTTTGATAAAAGTAATCAGGTAAATCTATGAGTAGAACAGGATGTTAAAGCGCAATCATAGCAGAATTCTTAATTGCACACCTTTTTGTATTACTAATTATTAATTAGTAAATTCTGTTGCACTTGTATCTACAAGGCACCTTGTGCTTCAAACTCAAGCAGGTACCAAATGGCTTTTTGAGTGCACCCCAGCGTGACCAAAGTGACAACTTTTCAGAATCAAAGACCTGTTGGCCACACCGGTCATACTAAGGTGGGCAACGAAACTTACTACCCCACTGTAGCAGTTGGATTTCCATCATATGTCATATGATATATCATGTCATATCAGCTCACAATTTACTTTAAATTCCGATATATAATAGACATTTTAAATTTCAATATGGTGACATTCAAGTCCATTAAAATCTAGGTCAAGCCTGTAATATTGCAACCAATCAGACAATGAGCATGAATTTTGATCCAATGGGATCAATATTGCTTCCGTGTTGAGCTACATGGAAGCAATTTCAGGGCAGCGCATTCATTCGCTAGGGGGTGAAGTGGCACAGCCTCTAAGAGGTCATTAAATTCAAATTCAAATAGCTCGGGTGAAGCCGGGTTCAAAGCTATGCGTATGCCCTTAGCGCCTTAGTGCAGCATACTCTTTAACTGTACTTAATCAGTGACCTCTAAGCTGTGAAAAATCATTCCTGGGAAAAAACTAGGGCAAACCCAGGTAAAAACGTCTAGTACATGTATAAGGCATTAAGATGGGCAAGCAATGACCAGAGCAGCCACAGAGGCATCATAGGGCTAACTCACTGATTACCATATAATCTTGTATGTCTTCTGATCCTTGCTGTGTCTTCCAAGATTGGCTGTTCTGGCTTATGGGATCTATTTTTGCTGCTGGTCCTCACCCTCAGTTAATAGACAATACTAATGCATTGCTTCATTTACATCTTTGTACACTTTGTCTGAATGTTGCTCAAGGCGAAACCTATCATTCAAAAAATCAAGCTGCTTCAATATTTTCTGTGACCATTATTCCTGTGCCTGCTGTAGATCTGTTGAGGGCTTTGTCGAAGTGAATGCATTCTGGATCTGCGCTCGTATACTGCGTTGCCACCGATAAATGCTTACAGCATTGGCAATGGCGGACCCAACCATCTTTCCTCAGTCAGCCATGGTTACTGGTGGTTGTTATTTGATATTTAGTCCAAGAGCATTAGATTAAAATGTGTTTTAAGGTGGAAGTAGCTCATAACAAGCTGATTTTTGCAGGATAAGTCTACGAATATGAGTATAATAACATACTAAAAGTCCTCAAAAATCCCTCTGGAGCTCTTTCAGAAATCCAAGATGGCGTCCAAAATGGCCATCATTTTCCATTAGCCCAAATTGGCTTTTACTTTCCATTGTTATCATTTTCTTGCAACCTTAGAAGTTAGAATCGCCATGGAAGTCTCTAAACGTATGTTTAAGTCCTAACGAACAATAGTGTCCAAAACTCAAAGTTGCCAGAATGAAGATGACAAATGGTAATATAAATAAAAAATTTGTTAACTTTAGTAGTTCTATGTCACGTCAGTGTTAATCTCTTATGGACTGATCTTCTGGACCTGATCACGACTTCGTTTTGGTGTACCATCGGTTGATGCCAGCCACCCGTCCACCTGTCCTTTGGACGGGTGGAAATGATTTTTGGACGGGCATAAATTGTGTTAAATGATGTCCGTCTATTTGGGCAGATTATAATCCAGATGGCAGTCACAGTTCAGTTAACCTAGGCCTATCGCTGCAATTACTCTGTCTCGTAAGGGCTGCATTTAAGTACATTGGAAACTGCAGAAGGGTTATGTCTTTGATGTTATTGGAAACATTTACAATAGGCCATTCACTTGGGTTGTTAAGGTCCTTCTTTTTCACAGCCTGTCCAAGTTCATTTATGTAACATGGCTCTTACGCCTAACTGTTTGGAGATTGCCAATATCTTTCACACTGGCTGATTCTGATACAACTCAGATATAGCTGCTGTCTGCTGGCAGCAGCTATGTCTGAGTTGTGCCAAGGCTAGAAAGGATTGCAGCACTGAACTTCAAAAATCTGAATATCTACCTGCACTACCACTTTTCAAGTTCACTAACCCATGCCTTTAATTCACTGTACTGCTTCAAGTTGTTTGAGTCTGAAATTATTGTTTCAGTAATAATGTTAATCATGGACATGAGCACAGGGTGGAAGAGTTGATGTGGCCCCACTTGGAAACCTGGGCAGATCACTTATGAACCTAAAAAAACTCATCTGTTTGCAGACATAGTGTTGTAACATTGCATGTTCTGGTACACTTAACAGGCTTTTATTTGATTATTCAGTTACGAATGAACTCGGCTGCGTTGTGAGTTGAATCATATGTAGTAGCAGCTGCCAGATCATGTTTACTGAGGCGATGCACAAGAAAACTGTACTGCCCTGTGTTATCAAAAAGTTGTGTTTCCAGCACCTCTAATGCTTTTAATCATTTAATGAAATGAATTTATTGTATTTTTCACAGAACGATTTTCTTAAAGGCAACTCCTCCATTTGAACCTCATCCAAAGGCTGAACTGTTTGTTGTCAGTAAGCATGATATTCAAAGAAATCATGTGAGAATTGTGCTTTCAATCACAGGTAAAAGAAATGGTGTTTCACATCTGCCTAGAAATAGTATCATATTATTGATGCTCTAGAATTTGCAACCGTGCTTGAGAAAACGATGACAAAGTTGGAAGAATAGAAACTGGGTTTGATACTGTCCTGGATTGGACTGAAATTGTCAAGTGGTTTGGTGAAACTGCATGTCTCTATAACAGATAGTAAAACGTTCAATTTTTGAAGATCTAAGTCTCTTTGTGGCTACCGTAAAATTGTGAGTTAAAGTTGGCCATATCTATGACCTGACCTAAGTCACTGTGCCTATTGGGGGTGGCCAGCAAGTTATTGGGTATGAGCACATCCTCCTGTTAGGGGGCATCAATTTAGTACATATGCATGGAGGGGAGTTAACCCGGCTTCATTGTGCACTTCTGCACTTTGTAAGGAGGGCAATATCAAATTACAGTTGTATTGTATAATGTTTAATACATTGACATTTCTTTAAATTGCTGTTTTTTGTTACAATTCTAAATATCAAATTACAGTTGTATTGTATAATGTTTAATACATTGACATTTCTTTAAATTGCTGTTTTTTGTTACAATTCTAAAGTGCTGTTGGGGCAAATTGCTATCACTCATGGTGAAAGACAGACATCTGACAGTGGCATTCTTGAGAAATTTCTGTGTACAACTGTGCTTTTGTTTATTCTCTGTTCCAGGTCCTAATCACATTAATATCTACTTGAACCCGAGATCGAATGTTCGCTTAGCTGGATGGTCAGTTGGTAATCATATACCAGCAAAGACAGACATGCCTCTGGGTACCAGGCGTCTTCATTACTTTCTGTTCTATTCATATGGCAGAAAACCTGATGCACCGTTGGAATTACAGTTAGATTTGGAGGTTAGCTTAGAGTTAATTCTAGGATATGTATGCTAACCTATTGCACACCTATCTCGGTTTTTATAATTCTGGCAATTCATCAATTCTGGCACATATTCTTCATGCTGTTAGCCAGCACAATTGCAGGATGGCAGAGGCCAAACAATGCTAAATTGAAAAGACATTTGTCGGCAAAGAATCCTGATTAATTGGCAAATAGCTATAGTAATGGAAAATTTATGTAGTGCCTTCTCAAGAGAAACTTGTCAGAGTTGCTCACTACACTAGTCTAACTAGAAATTAATGAGAATCACACACTACACTAGCCTAAACTATGTTAAATGTAAGTAAGATCATAAAGTTCATCATTAGCCTACAGTGCTCAGATACCTAGACAAGTGGTGGGCTCCCAGATGTGTGCAGAGCCAAACCAATGAATTCCCATCTAGAAATGAAAGATGTGGCATCTCAGCTACAGCTGTGTTTGCAAATGACACAACCACAGTTAAACTTTGTGGTTGATAATTATGGTCATTGAAGCCCCATTTCAGAATTAACGTGGAAGCCCACCACCATTTTGAATGGATTGCATGTAGCAAACTTTGTCAATCATGGATTCAGTGATAGGTCTTTGGTGTGTGTGTGTGTGTTGCAAATGCTTGAATCTGCTATTGTCATTCCTCATCTTCAGTGCAGCATGGATCAGAAACTCTGAATAAATAAGTTTTTGACAATAATCTGCTGGCTGGTTCCTGCTGTATGCAAGAACCTGCCAATGGAGGCTCATTCCATAGTTCAAGCATCGTTCAGATTGGGCAGAAGGGAATTATAAGTCACCAGAAATTGAGGCACCTAAGAAGTTAGTTGATTGAGTTGTACTGGCAATCTCCAAATGAAGATTTACTGCTTCCACTCTACTTGCAAAGAGCGCTGGTCTTCTAATGAAGATAGCTTTTCACTCAATGGAAGATGATGACCAGCGTTACTGAATGGCCACGGCTGTGAGCGGCGCTATATAAATTAACAAATACAATACAATAGATTATCCCTAGATGTTACATTCCAGAATCGACTGGAAAGGTCACCCATTGGAAAGGTCATCCATTGGAAAGGTTCCACATTGGAAAGAGTTTTCCTATTGGTTAAGTAGAATTGGGTAAGGTTTGACTGAGGCCACACCTTTGGTTCTTATGCTGTCAATCATGGGTGTTCATGGTTTGACAGACCAATGACGATTATACCTTTACCTTGGAGCCCCATTGATTTAGTCAGTTAGAGTGCATAGTTAGCAAGAGTTAGTGGAGTGGCCAGTCAGCTTAGACTGGACATTCTGTAAACTCCCATGTCTAGTGTTCAGCAGACACTGGGCATTCATCTTGAAGTGTGGAATCACACACCTGCGTATTGCAACAACTAGAGTGCAGCAGTCGCTGACCAGGTTGACTTGAAACCTGGAACACAGAGTTCTCTGATGTATGCCAGGTCAGAGCCAACGATTGAAGCACATGCCAGCAAGATAATCTTACAAGAAATTCGCTTGGCAACAGTAATATTTCGGCTTGTTGTACATTTCCGTACAGACTGATGCTGGCACAAATGGATTCCTGGAAGACCCACAAGGACCGAAATGCAATATCCAGGCATTAATTAAGATAAACGAGTGCTTGAGGGTCACCACAGTGCTGACTGATGAATTGCATCATATGACCCTGCAGCTGATAGATGCAGGACCTACAGAGGAAGTTCACATGATCTGTCACCGTCCAGAAGCACACACAGGTTGCGGACGATGAACTCTATCTTCCACTGAAGAAGAGCTGAAGGTGTCCATTCCAAAATTGACCACTTTCTATGATGAAGTGTCTGAAAGAAATACCAAGGCTGAGAAGGCATCTGAAAGCAGCAGAGATTAATCTGGAATGTGATTTTCTTTATTGCTTTAATCATAATCTCTTACCGAATGTTTTCCAGGGATTTTTCCAGTAGGGCTTTCACACTATGCTCAAAATTATATCATAATATACAGGCTCAATCTAACTCTCGTAGATTCTCAATTAAATATATATGGGCCCAGAGATCTGGAACTCGCTTCCCACTAACTATGCTTACACAGGCACTTAAGCTGCAAATATTTTTTTTTTAAATGCTGCGTTCGTACCTTATCAATGTCAATGGAAAGTAAATCAATTACGTTGTTGGATCTTACAGTTGTTAAAAGTTAAGTCTTAGTGGTTAAGAATTTGATGTTTGTTTATTCCTTTGTGAGTTATTTGGATTTGGACCAATGCACATTATGTCTTGCATATCACTTGTCTTCTTTAGATTGTTATCCCTTCTGGGGCTCCATTGTTGCCTGTGTTCCAATATTGTTCTTTAGTTTCTAAGTTGTGCCTTATTGTGTGTATTGTGTGTTGGTTTACAACAGGGGTGCACAACCTTTTCGTTAATGTTGGCCGCATTAAAGGCTCATATTGTCACCACGGCCGCCATCTGCTATTAGGTTATGTAAAAAATACATGTATGGGGACGTTTACTGTGTTAACTGTTACAAATATGTTTACTGACGTCTATTCCTTCACCACGAGCTTCAGTAGGCCTACCAAGTCTTTTCCATCACAAAAATTAATAAAAGAATAATAAAAAGGCACGATAAATTTTATCTACATCCTCAATTCTACTCAAATTTGTAGCTAATAATTATTCCAAATTAATGGCTGCTTTCCTGGATATTGGCATGAGAAGGCTGCACAGACCTTAAGTCGTATTCTGGACCCCACGTTGTTGTCCATTAATCGAGTTCTGTACTTATTTGTCAAACAATTCATCCGAGAGAAGACTGCCTCACGGACGTAGGTGCCTCCGATTTTACAGCCAGGAAAACATTTTGGAGGTAGGGTTGCCACCTTTTCGAACTAGGAAGTCGGGACGCAACTTTAACTTTCTCGTAATCATCGACGTCGATGCTCACGAACAGGGCTTTTTTAAGGAATTTTTAGAACTGCATAACCTCTTTAAAAACTTGACGAGGGGGGGTAGTCACGGAAAAAGTTGACGACCGGCGGGGGGTAGTCATTTCCAACTGCACATTGTGTAGAACTGCACGCTAAAAAAAAACCTGGTCACAAACATTTTTTAGTTTGGTCACACATCTGAAAGTCGGGACATTTGGCTGTCCCGACTAGGTCCGAGTCGGGACACTGCCTCACGGACGTAGGTGCCTCCGATTTTACAGTGGCGTAGCCAGGAAAAAATTTGGAGGGGTTTTAAGTTTTGGGGGATTTTCATTGCAAATTGTCGTATTTTTCTACATTTTTAGTTTTTAGTAACAGTCACGCATTTATTTCGGGGCGGGGGGGTTGAACCCGCTAAACCACCCCCTAAATACGCCCATGCCTCCAAAGAGGACCAGAGTATTTCTTGCCATGACAGTTCTCGAAGTTTAGGGTATTCCACCACCAACTTTCACATCTCTAGTAAATCAGTTTTATCCTCAAACTACTTTAGAAGTTGTTGGTCATTCTTCAACTCCACCAACTCCATTTGGCGGTCCAGGGGAGCATTCTCTGTCTCCACCAGATGAGGCGTAGGCCTACTAACAAGTCGCAGTGCTGGCAAATCTTTACAGCCATTTATTCGTTCAGTTAATTCTTGCAAAGAGCAGGGCATGAAGGACGGCGGTAAAGGACGCAGTAGGAATTCCGTCCACGGCGTCCAGTTGCATTTGTACACTATAACTTTCATTGACCACTCTCCCTGCACCAATGCTCATATAATGCAGTGGTTGGCTGTCCAATGCTTGATATGGATATTATTAGTCTGCCTGCCTCTTTGAGCTACCTTTGCAGGGATGCATATTCAGATGGTGCATTCTCAAAGGGTGTCAGTGTGCGAGTGTTTGTGTGTGTGGTGTGTGCATGTGTGAGAATAATACTTGTTGATATATACTTGCACTAATAAGCTAACAGAGGCAAAGATGACTAACTGATTCACACCACCTCAGTTTTAAAACAATGGAATAAAAATATTTATGAATTAATATACACACGGCCGCCAATACATTACACTTAGATCATACGTCCATGGCCGCCAAATCTCCCTCTCATGGCCGCATGCGGCCGTACGGCCGCAGGTTGCGCACCCCTGGTTTACAATAAACGATTGATATATATATATATATAGTACATATATTGTACATATATTTATGAATGTATACTATTCTAAGACGGTGCAATTTTACTGAAATTCACATTTTATGTTGAATCAAGACTGCGGGATCATATCAAAAATCAAACTCGGGCAACCTGAGGTAGAAGCATGCAAATCACTCATTTTCCTTTGAAATAAGTTAACATCCTAATTCGATTTCATATTGTGAAATCAAATTAGAACGTCGATTTGATTAAAAGGCAATTTAGTAGGGCTGGTACAGATTTTAAACAAAATAATCGATTAATCCAAAATTTAACTTCAATTAATCGATTAATTTGGTAGCTGTCATGTAAAGCGTGAAAAACTGTTGAAAATGTAGTCACTGAATCAGTTACCAGTCTTTTTACAAAATGCTAAATTCCACATGCTGAAGGTGATGCGTCATCGATGTGTTTGAACCACAGTAAGCGATCCGTTTACCACAATGACTTTTCCATCAGCATTTACCTTATAGGCAAAATGATCGCTTAATTTTCAATTCAAATTTTCACATTATTGTTCACCTTATTGTTTACTTCGGAGATGGGCTGCTCGACGTCATGAAACAAGTAAGAAAATTAATCAAACAAGCTGAAATTAATCGATTAAAATTTCTAACCATTAATCGATTAAAATTTCTAACCATTAATCGATTAATTAATCGTTAAAGTCCGCAGCCCAAAAAATTAGTGATTTGCAGCTTCCTACCACATCAGGTTGTCTGTTTTTATGTTGTTAACTGTTGTTGATATAATGAATTTGTTTATTGTTTTTAAAAAACATGTAAAAAATATTTTGCTGTTTCAGCTGGAATCAACTTGGTCAGATGATGGAAATGGACTTATTGACGTGGCATTAGGTGCGCATTACATGGATGGAAACAATGCCTGACTGGACTGTGCCAATGGCATGGGTGGCTACATATGAAGCATGGGTTATCTAGGTGTTTAGCTCTGAATATATTTAAATTTGATGTAATTGTGTTACTAATGAACGATAATTGGACATATGTATGACATCAGTCTTTCATTTTGTTTGTGTTATAGTTACACTTTGACTTTAGTAAAATTTGATTTAATAGTGTTATTACTAACTAAATAAGATTTACAGATTTATCTGAAATCATAACAATACAATGTGTTTTTGCTAATGAATAAAATCCTCAGAAGGCAATTTATGATGACACTAAGCAGTTGTGTGTCAGTGATATTTTACTTCTCAAAATAATTCCTAATTCAGTTTTAATTCAGTTCTGTGTCCTTAAATTTTACTTCTAATTCTAATTTTACTTTGCAAATAATTTTACTTATCATTCCTATTTTAGTTCTCAATTAATTTTACTTCTTATTTTAGTTTTCTAAATAATTATTAATTTCAGTGCAGTAAAAAGTATTTTAACGTTACTACGCGCACGTATAAGATATACTTGTTCAATTTCAAGAACACTCTCATTTCCAGAGATTTTTTCATGCAATTTCTTCGTCCATCAATCAAGATTCCACATTCAAAAAAATTCTTTCCACAAAGGCCTGTGAGGCTGGAGCCGACAAAAGATCCTCTGCAATGGTGCAATTTTGCTGTGCGAAGTTTGCCTTTCCTTCCAGGAAGCAAGAGGATTCCTTGTATCATTCGCCCTTATGTGTGCCAAATTACGATCCATCTGAGTTGTTACACAGTCTTGGTTGTTGCTGCTGCTGGACAATGTTGATGTTGTTGGTGACTTTAGTTTCATGTTGAGAAATTTAAATTTCTGCAGTGCAGGTGAAACTGTGCTTTGACGTTTACAAGTAATCTCCTATTTTCGGGACCTACAGAGAAGCTGGCATATCTGTTAGACTTACGTTTCACCCTTTGCTTCATCTCAACTTAAGGGCCACAAGAAGTAAAATGATTTTTCTTCTGAAAATAATTCCTAATTTCATTCCTAATTTTAGTTCTGCAAATAATTCATAATTTAATTCCTAATTTCGTTTTTGAAGCCAAAATAATTCCAACTTTTACTTCTAATTTTCGTTAACGAAATCCTTTATTATCCATCTACTTTAACTTACGGAAATCTTGAATGTTTGAATGTTTGAGCCACAGGCTAAAAAGTCAAATCTTGCGACGACTCATTCGATCACTTACAATCATTCAATCGTCCTGAAACTTGGCAGATAGACTCGCCCTCGCAGACACTTCATTCTATAAAAATTTCAGCTCCCCCAAAAAGGCTAGCTTATAGAATCGGGGACTCAACTTTTCGAATCGGGAATCAACTTTTCCGATACGCAGCGTTGCCATTGGCCGCAACAAAAACGGGCGCGCTGCCTGATTAAACGCACGCTATGACGTAAAATGAACGCGGACTATATATTTGTAGAGACGCATTATAGGATAGTAGATGGATATAGTAAAAAACTTGGTTTTTACGGGCTGTATTTTATTTTTACTTCTAATTTTAGTTTTCGTTAACGAAAATATCACTGTTGTGTGTGGACTTGTGCTGTAGGTCCATACGCAAGAACTGTATTGGGGGTTCGAAATCAGTGTTGCAAGGCAAAACCAATCAGCTACCGTGTGACATGAATCACATGGTACAGTGGTACACGTGCATGAATAGATCGGAAATAGTTGTGTGCATATATTTCACAAATCAGCACAGTCAGTGTCATTCAACTAGTCCCATGTTAAACTTTAGGCTAAAAACTAATTTTGAAAGTAAAACATTTGGTTTGACCGTTCCTCTAAGTGTGCTGCACTCTCGCTGTCTACTCCCTCTTCTCTATGCTCTCCATCATCTAGTGCAGTGGTTCTTAACCTTTTCAAGGGAGTCGAACCCCAAGAGAAATCCTTGACCACTCACCGAACCCCTCAAGTTTGAACAATATTTTTTTAACTAATGGGAACAAAAGGAAATAAAAAAATTGTACCAAAATGTGATACAATATTAATACATTCAATACATGAACTACTAACAGTTAACTATTTTATTAAATAAACGTCGAAAAATAAAAATAAAATAGCAAATGTTTTTTCACTCACACTCAGTGACCCTGAATATGTATATATTTCAGAGGACCTCTGAACCCCCGGTGAGCCAGTGCCAGAGGTTTGGCTGGGGTGGCTCACCGAACCCCAGGGGTTCGAACACTGGTTAAGAAACACTGATCTAGTGTTCTCGGAGTCATCCTTGACTCAACACTTTCCCTAAAACCTCAAATATCTGCCATTTGTCGTGTGTGTTTGTGTTACCTTGGAAGAATCCAACAGCTTTGCTCTACTCTGGACCTGGACTCGGCATAACTGAAAACTGCCTTATTCTGATGCGACTTACTGAAACTCTATACTCTATGGTCTCCTGAATGCACACTACTTCCTCTAACTAGACTAGTTATCAGACTGCAAGATTTTGTTGACAACAGCCTTGAAATGTTAAGGGATGAGACTGATTATTATTCCCTAATTTTACAATTCTTAATGTGAAGTCTAGTGCATTAAAGTAGATGTTTCACATGATGCAGCTGCGATGCATTTGGAAGCACTTTCACATTTTGAGAACTCTTGGACTCCTCTGGTAGTACTGGTACCATACCATATCACACTTGCTCTTCGTTCTCTACACTGGCTTCCTATCTGCTTCAAGCTGGCACTCCTCATGTACAAAGCAAGTGCAAATTATCTGCCATCCTAGGTATGGTCACACCCTGCAACTCTGTTAAAGGCTGCTTCTCTCTTCAATCAGCATCTATTGGAAAGTATGTTGTTTCTTTGGCCAGCATTTATTCACAGTTGTCCCTCCATCTGGAATGCTCTACTTCCTCATGTTTGCAACTCTCTTAGCGAGAATGTCTTTTGCTCTAAACTGAAAACTTAACTCTTCCAGTCTACTTATGGCTCTTGATGGCTTCAGCTTACCAAATTACATGTACCAGTTGTATTGTATTCATTCATTCCAAAGATTTATATAGCGCCCCTTCAAGGTTACTACTCAGGAACGCTCCCGACCCAACCCCGGCTAAAAAGGCTGTATTGTTTGGGTATATGGTGTTTAACATGCCTGTAAAGTTGGAAGTCATATTCACGTTTGCCAAAATAGTTCATACTACAGTCTGACTAATGCGCTTGTTACAAACTCTGCCATACAGTTAAATTCAACTCGTTAAACTTGTTATCATCCGTTACTACTTCATCATGTGATCTTATTATTATTATTTTGCACCTGATGGGCAAGCAGATATTAAAAAGAACATTGGCTGGTATAAGTAAACTACGACAAGCTTCAAAATGTAAGCCAGTATAGACACACTGCATAGATCAGTGTGTTTAAATTTGGGTATTTTTGTAATGGCCCTTTGACTGTTTGTTTTATCACTTGTCTGAGTGCAGTCTTGAATGGTGGCTAATAACGCCTCCTAACCCATCGAAACCAAATTTCTAGTGCTGGACATGTCACAGCAGCTCAAGAAGCTTGAATGGCTTCAATCTTTTAAATGTGTCAAATTCGCTTATACTGCTCATAACATTGTTGGTTTTACTCTAATATGTCTCTGGAAACCAAACTTTCCCTCCCAGTGTAATAGCTTCAAAATATAAAATCTATCACGCATTACAGAGGGCTGAATGCAGGGTAAAATGATTGAATTGCAGAAAATTTATATTCAGGTTCCAAATGAAATTGGAGAACTATGGTGCTATTTAGCTAGTTTGGTTACAAGTGGTTAAACCTGGGGCTCGGCTGGACAAGATGTCTGTAAGGAAACAAGTAAAAATGCGAACAGAAGAAGGTTGGTGTGTTTATAAGAGAAGTAAAGTTGAGAACGAAGACATTTTATTTTAAGATGTTGAGAATTTGAACAAGATATAGTATAAGTTTTAGTTAGGAGTTCAACATTTTAATATCGAGTTGAACATTTGGATGGAGTTCACATTTGCTGGCATTTTGTAAATGGACTTTAAATTGGATTAAAGACTTTTTATATAATTATCTCATAACCTAATGAAATGGAAATAATACTGTAAGAACTGAAGTTAAATATTGTAATGTGTGGCCCTAGTGGTCAGTATCCAGTCTGTACAAGTTAATTTTTTATGAAAGGACATTTTAGTGTTTGCAATTCGTAATATTCATGTGTTTAAACACAAATTCTTCATGGACACAATGGTCGATAGTGATTAATCTTGCAGGAAGATCAGAAATCGAACCTCAGTTCTTATGACGAATTAGTTTCTCTAACTAATATGATCAATAGAGCTATGTATGTTTATTTGTTTTTCTTTTTTCCTAAATTTTAAATTTGACTCAGTTATCAGGGTGAGGCTCTTTCAACTCTTCCAATACTTTCTTTCTTGTGCCTCTTCTTTTTTCCTAATTCATGAACTTTTGCAGAACTATCAAGCAGAGACTCTTCCTTTTCAAGACTTTTTTCTTTGTGCTTCTCTTTCTTTCTTCTTAAATTCGCAGCAGAACTATCAACCTCCTCCCCTTCAACACACACTATTCTTTGCAAACATTTATTCCTCTTTTTTCCCTCTGTTTCAACAGCTGTCAAGCTGCAATCCACAAAAGCAGATGACACAGTCTGCTCATTGTAGTCTCCTTTACATGAGTGTCTCTTTTTCTTCTTTGTTGAACTGGATGCCTTCAAGAAGTCTATCTCTTCATTATTAATTGCACTGCTCCCTTTTCTTTTCTTCGCAGAAGTTGATACATTCAATAGATTCTTTTTGACTTGAGGTGTATCATCACTTAAATGTTTTAATTTTGTTAATTCAGACGACTCTTCCACTGAAGTGTTCAATGTTGAAGCTTTTGATGTATTATTAATAGCATTCCTATCTGTTAAATATTCCACATTTGGCCCCTTTGTCTTTTGTTGGAAATCTCTGACCCCAACAGTAGCAGAAACCTTGCTCGTCAGTGACAACCTGTTGTCAATCTCTTCTGCCACTTCAAGCTTTCTACAACAATGATTGCATCTGATTTCACTCCACTGTCAAGTCATCAAACTTTTCTTATTCATTTACATCTACACAATGATGCCAGCACAAGACCATTTGCAGATGCAGCCAAGTAAGGAATCCCATGCATTACATCACCAAACAGACCTGTGGAAGTCTTCCTAATTAATGTGATTGTGGCCTGGTACTGGTACACCATGGGGTTGATGCCGTTTGCATTACACATTGGTCACTGGCACAACACAAGTTACTAACTAACATTAATTAACAAAGATAAAGTTACTAATTAACAATCAGTTTATCTTTGCATCAACTTGCTTGGCCCAGAGCAAGTTACAGTAATCAAGATAACTTTAGGCCAATGTATTATTCACTACAAAATCACTAGAAATATCCTTGAAGACACAATATCCAATTCTAGCATGTCACAAATGTGTCACTTAAAAACACCATTACATAGTCACTGAGAGACAAAGTAGAATGAAAGGCTGCCCAAGTCACCAGCAGCATCAGCCAAATCAATTAAGTGAGTCACACAGTTTCAATAATTAAGCAACTGCAATATCTTAATTCAATTTTCAACGAATTAAGAAGAAGTTCGTAGGCCACCATTCCAGACTGCACCTCTAAAAAGGAAGTGAACATAGAAAGGTGCATAGAAAGGTGACAGTCACATAGTCGAAATGAAATGTGGATTTGGGAATCATCACTGTAGATATTTAATCCTATGACTGATTGCCCAGCCGCAATCATTCAAGCGGTATATAATGTAAAGAATGGAAGACAAAGCATGGAAACCTGCTGAATACTGCACTAAATGTATAATTACCATTTATTGGTATGAACATAAGCAGCAAACCAATTCATTTATTGAGATGAACATAAGCAGCAAACCAATTCAGTGCATATCAGAAACCCCAAACCAGGGCTGGAAACAATGCAAAAGTAGTGAATGGCCCACAAACTATCAAAAGCAGCAAACACGTCAACAAGAACAAGTGCTGTCGCTCCACCCATAGATCCATTGAGAGCATGATGTCTTTATGAACAGCAAGACATGTGGATTATGTTGAATGCAACATATGGTATACTGATATGTGACCCAAGGGATCGAAATGAGTCGGATGTCGGCAATTTACATTGCTAGGTAAACAGCAAAATATGAAAAGAGGTCACTTTTCCTTTTTTCAGATTTTAATGGAAATGGGTGAAAAAAATTTTTTTCTTACATTTCTGATATCGCACATTTGATGAAATTCGTTGTTTTAATGTGTATTTTCAGGATTTTGTACAGAGAATACTTTTATTTTTTGTGATTATATATAAAAATAAATGAAAAAAATTTCAACAAAAAAACACATAATCATTCGTAACTTTGTCAAAAAGTAAGGCAGAACCAAACTTTTGGTGTCAATTTAAAGCAAAAATTGTGGTCTTTAAGAAAATGTAAAATACTCGTATTCTAAAATTTCCGACATGCGACTCATTTTGATCCCTTGGGTCACATATGAGGAGATTAGGGAGTTGGGCGATGTGTCCTTTAGCAAGCAGAACTGTCAGCAACTTAATGAGTCAAATATGTTTAATGTGGATTAACTGATTAAATTTTTTTAAGATGCTGCCAATAAAAGGAATAAGTCACGAATCTCTCAATGACTGAAAGGTTCATAAAAGGTGCTGCATAAATTTAAAGATGCAAACACACACCTACATTCATATACCTGGAAATGTCGACAAGTTTTCCTTCTATCGCAAGGAGGGAATTGTAGACATGCATGCCAGTAATTTCAAAGATGACGTCTTGGCCTTCTTTGATATTCTTCCGTGATAAATCGGACGCTTGATCTCTGGGCTTCAGAATAGAAGCATTGAAAATATTGTGGATTAAGACACCAAGATGATCAGCGCTAACTTTGTTCACAGTTCCACTAACATATGATCCAATCTTGGGACGAAAGATGATAAAGTCAAGAGCAACACTGAACTGAATCAATGGATTATCTGCATGAATTCTTCCCACGGAATCCAACCAGCATATGTTTCCATAGGCAACAGGAACACCATTGTGTCTGCACAAGTAAAAAATGAAACATCAAATATAAAAAAACTAACAATGGTTATAAGAAACAGAATCAATTATTCTATATTTACTCTAATTTTGACCCAGAGATTATTAGAAAAGCTTATATATAAATAAATATGCAAGCTTGTAAATATAAAAAAACTAATAGTGGTTAATGGTTATAAGAAACAGAATCAATTCTTCTATATTTGTGACCTTGGCGGAGAAAAGGGACCACACAGGTCAGCCGTAAATGTTCTCTTTCCATAATACTGTGATTATTGATTTTTTTCTAATTACTGCATCTTGGTGTATGGGTGAAAATTTCACAACTGTCCATTTCGTCAAGATTTTCGGTTTTGTACCCGAAGTCAATGAATGTTACTGAAACTGTGTATGATGAAAGTGATTGAATTGGTCATGTAGGAAATGTGTCTGTTTACGCTAAATTTCCCTTATATTCCGAAAAAGTAACTTAGATAAAAGTTGCCAAGTAGGCTAGCACTATTGGCTTAACTGTCGTTACTCTAATGATTAGAGTAACGATAGTTAACCCAACCAAACTCTTGTGTATCGATGCAACTAATATAACAAACCGTTGATTTTGTTAGAAAATAGTAGTATCTGGATATAAATAATAAAAGATAATAAATAAGCAATTTTGAATTGTAAGTTGACGGTTTTTCCGGCTCCGTTTGATGTACAAATCTCCAGGGTAACGCTACTCTAATGACCCGATTATGACCGTTACTCTAATGATGAAAACACCTTAAATTCGTCGTTTTCAGTATGATCGCTAGGAGGCATAATTAGAAACACTTCAATTTATTTGCAGGAGATATTTTAACCCGATTTTGAAATTTGTGACCAAACGAACAAAGTGGTGTGGCTTAAAACACAATACCCGTACTAACTGAGATACAGGTCTCTGAATATGTCACTAAGTTCGAAAATGTCGCGAATGATAGAATATATCATTATTTCGACCAGTTACAATCACGTGAGGGACTCTGATGCACCATACAAACTATATATCATTGGAAAGGTCTGTTTAAGCTCTACAACGCCGAGCCAAAAGCATTGTTCTATCAGTTGTCCCACATGTCTATACCTGCAGCCGAAGATGAGGCAGTTTGCAGGACGGACCAACTTTGAAGACTCGTATCACCATGAAGACATAGAGTAAAGAGGCCAAGATTTGCTACACACACAGAGATCTACATGCAGATAACAGAAATGTAAACTATTTGCAACAGCTTTTGAAGTCTTCACTGCTACAATGCCATGAATATTGCCGATTTAAATGTGAAACTGTGGTTTTGGCCACTTTTACACCCATATTAAAATATTATTAATGGGAAACTATTTGCTTCAAGTCGGAATGATTTACAGAATCAGAAAGTACAAAAAAATTTGTAAAAATCACCAAATTTTGCAACCCTATATGCATTCGTTCCTGAGATACTGGCCTCTGAACATGTCACCAATTCAAACATGTCACGAGTGCTTCAAACCCCCCTCCATTTCCGTCAGCCATACAACGCAGAAACATGGTGATAGGCTTCTTAAAATTTGAATATGATGTACAAACATATCAAACTACAATATGGCAAAGTTACAGCCAAATCAGAGATAGGTCAGTTACAAGGTATATCAAATATTTGATGATTTCACATGGACTGACCCATTGCAGAAACGCAACCAACGCTGACAGCAATTAATAGTACAATACAATACAATACAACTTGCATTTATAACGCGCCTTAATAAAACAAAGTCTTACTCAAAGGACGCGTTACAATGTACTTACTAATCATAGTACTTAGAGAAGAGATACGTTTTAAGTTTAGATTTAAAAATATTAATTGAGGATGATCTTCGGATTAGTTCTGGTAGAGAGTTCCATTCAGCTGGACCAGCTACTTCAAACATTCTGTTTCCAAATTGTAGATTTGTTCTTTTGATTACAATGTCTCTTTTCGAAGCTGATCGCAGTCCACGTCTTGATTCAAGAGCAGCACATGGTGTGACTAAAGATGATAAGTAAGGAGGAGCAGAACCTGACATAATTTTGAACATGAAAAGACACATTTTAAAGGATATCCGAGCCTGAATGGGTAACCAGTGTAATTGCTGAAGGGAGTTGGTGATGTGATCTCTAGGGCCAAGGTTCTTGACTAGACGAGCTGCAGTGTGGATAACAGAAGTAAGCGGTGACAGGGTGGATTTTGGCAGACCATAGAGTATTGAGTTACAGTAGTCAATCCTGGATAATACAAGTGAATGGACTAAGATATGAAGGCAATGCTCATTAAGGCAGCGCTTGATTTGGCGTATTCGTCGGAGATGAAAGAAACAAGCTTTAGTGATAGAGCCAATATGATTAGACATAGAAAGTTTACTATCAAGAAAAACTCCAAGATCACGAACTACATTAGAAGGCTGAATAGTACTCGTTCTATGGATTCATAGACATTGCCTTCAATCACTTTAATTTTAAAAAATCTTGGTTAAGAGTGTGGCGTTACTCTAATGACAAAAAGTGGAGACATCAAAACTTCTCCTTATCTGACAGCACTCGGAAGTGACTTGGGAGATTAAATAGTGCTATTCTGTACGTCAGTGCATGAATAAGCAACATCAGATACCAGTTTGTCTACAGAACTAATTTCAAAAGTGAAAAAATCCTTGCCACTGCATGTTACTATGCTGAAAAACACGCCGATTTCTGGGTATCCTATAGCCTTTTTGTTTGATTATATCTTCCAGTAATCATAATCACAATAACTGCATTTTATATGACCGAAAATTGAATGAGCTGGCAAGAAAACATGAAAGAATGCATTAATATAACTAATTTTACACTACAAAATGTGAAAAACAGCAGAGACATGCATTCGGACAGTTGTGAAATTTTCACCTGTATAAGGCCAAAACAAAATAATGGTGTGTTTCCGGTAACGCGACCGACTCACTTTTTGCAGTGACTCGGAAAATTGTGTAAAAAAAATTTTTTTTTAACGGAAAATTAAAAAAAAATTATTTTTTCTACTTCACATACATTAAACCTTTGCATGCCGGAGATGCAGAATCGCGATATTATAGGTGCATTCACTAAAGCTGAGACGTTCGGAAACTAGCGGTCTTTCAATGGAAATAATGGTGCCGTAAATAACAGCAATAAAAGGGCTAAAGTGTGGAGTTTGGGAGAGGGAGGTAATAGACTCGAAAGTGGTAGATTTTCTCACGGTAATTTGACAGGGTTATTTCACAAATCTTACCGCCATATTCATTGTATCAGAAATACCTATTATCGTACATGCCATTATAGAAGTAAAGCCTCCTTAGCAATCAGCCAACTTACCAACCTCCGTAGCATTCTACTTTCATAGCAACCAGCCTTCTTAGCAACCAAGCTTTGTAGCAAGCAGCCTTTATGTCAGCCTCATTAGCAACCAGTTTCAAAAGTCAGACTCGGCCCCTTTAGCCTTCCTTAGCAACAGTTATCCTTAGCAATCTCCTTAACAACCAATCTTCGTAGCAACCAATCTTCATAGCAACCAATCTTCGTAGCAAGCAGTCTCCTTAGCAGACGACGTTAGGAAACCATATTTCTTTTTATGTAAATATGG
This sequence comes from Aporrectodea caliginosa, assembly GCA_020284085.1. Taxonomy (NCBI): domain Eukaryota; kingdom Metazoa; phylum Annelida; class Clitellata; order Crassiclitellata; family Lumbricidae; genus Aporrectodea; species Aporrectodea caliginosa. The sequence continues at coordinate 1,145,376 of JACEVL010000783.1, forward strand.
TCAGCGTTAATAATATTATAACAATAAATGGGCTCGATGTTTCCCATGGACAATTTACACACATGTATGATGTTGAGGAGATAACAGACACCGAAAAGTCAGCGATTTTCTCACGTTACCACCCATGCATATTTCCTAAACAGCTGTTGTCTGCTACACGTTTATTGTTTAATCGTAATCATATCGTAATCTCCAAACTTCTAAAGCGCCACTCGAAAGCCAAGCGCAGGGCACCAGCCTATTCACGGCGCTGCGTCAAAAGGGTTATCCGAGAGCGTAGTCCGAAGGAGGTCGAGTCCGGTTTCCAGAGGATCAGAGGTGTCAGAGTAGCTGCTAAAGTGGGTGTCGTTTACGTCGAGAGTTGGAAGGTAGATGATCAGTTGAGTCGGGGTAAGAGTTCTTGAAGAGAGTCGGGGTAAGAGTTCTTGAAGAGGGTCGGGGTAAGAGTTCTTGAAGAGTTAATGTACATAATCCATAATTCCTTCCCCACCCCTGCCCCTTCCATTTCACCTTGCAAGAAAAACGATGTCAACAAAAATTAAATAAATAAGATTGTTTTCTACAGCAGTTGGTAGGTACATTCTGCAAATAGGCATTTTTAATACTTGCATAGAAAATGCATACTTTGGTACAGCATGTACCGCTGTGCATAAATGGGCAGTGGCGTAATTTTGGGAAATCATTGCATAAAATTATTTTACCAAAATAAAATTATTTTCCTACCTACCTACCCAGTTTTTTTTAACTCTGTTACAGGAAACACACCATTATTTTTTTGGCCTAACGAACTATATTACCCCACATGATGCATTAAGTCCCAGAATCTGGTATTAATGCAGTGGGTAGAGAAAGTTTCAATATTTATAGGCAATTTCCTGCCAAATGATATTCTATATTTTCTTTACATTTTTTCATATTTACTTATCTTCTTGTGGTTCTCTGCCTGTTAGGCAGGTTCAAATGTCCGACGTCGCCACTTCTCTCGTTGTTGGGCCTCTTCTTTCAGTTTCCTGTAGCCGTTTGTCATCATCCAATCCAGCATCATCTGTCTTGGTCTTCCTTTTGTCTTCCTCCCCTTCATTTTTCCTTCGATGACCGTTCTTAGTAGTGAGTCTCCTCTCAGCGTGTGTCCGATCCATTTCCTTTGCCTGTCTCTTATTGTGCGTATAAGGACTCTTTCTTCTCCAATTATTCCCAACACTTCTTCATTTGTTATATGTTCTGTCCAGCTGATTTTTTCCATTCTTCTCCATGTCCACATTTCGAAAGCTTCCAGTCTTTTTATATCCGCTTTTCTCATTGTCCATGTCTCCGATCCATACAGCACCACGCTCCATACTAGTGTCTTTATCATTCTTATCTTTAGATTCCTGTTTAGTTTTCCTCTCAGTAATTCTCTTCTGTTTGAGAATGCCTCCTTTCCTATTGCTATCCTTCTTTTAATTTCTCTGTGGCATTTGGCATCTGTCGTAATCATACTCCCTAGGTAGCAGAATTCTTTGACTTGCTCTATCTGTTTTCCTCCAATGTGTATTCTGACTACAGTTTCCTTTCCTTTACTTATCTTCAATACCTTTGTCTTTTTGATGTTAATCTTCATCCCGTATTCGGTTGATGTTGTGTTTAGCCTATCCATCATTGCTTGCAGTCCTTTCTGGTTTCTCGCCAACATTGCCTGATCATCTGCAAACCTTAATGCCTTTATCCATTTTCCACCAACCTTTATCCCCTCCTCCATCTCCTCTACTGCCTCTCTGACAAGCTCTTCTATATAGATGTTAAATAGTAATGGTGACAGTGGACATCCTTGTCTCACACCTCTTCCAACGTTTCCTGGTTCCGAGTACTCTCCATCTATTCTTATTCGCATCTTTTGTCCCATGTATAAGTTTCCTATTAATCTTCTGTCTCTCCAATCTATTCCCATCCGCCTCAATGCATGTAGTAGCCTTCTCCAGTCAACTCTATCAAATGCTTTTTCATAATCCACAAAGCATATATATACATCCTGACCATTCTGGCAGCTCCTCTCTGTTAGTACTCTTAGTGTTCCGATCGCATCCCTAGTTCCCATGCCTTTTCTAAAACCAAATTGATCATCTCCCAGCCCCTCAATTGCCTCTGTCTTTGCTTGCACTCTCTTTGCTAGTATTCTTATCATGACTTTTGACGCATGGGTGAGGAGGCTAATGGTCCTGTAATCCTCGCATGCTGTTGCATTTGGTTTCTTTTTAATTGGTATTATTATGGATTGCAGGAAGTCCTCTGGCCATTCTCCCGTTGTGTATATATCTTGGCATATCCTTATTAGTTCTTTCATGGCACCATCCTCCAGACTTTTGAGCATCTCTGCTGGTATGTTGTCTATTCCCTCTGCTTTGTTGTTTTTCAGTTCCTTTATGGCCGCTCTTACCTCCTCTCCCAGCACCTCTGGGCCAATATCATCCTCTCTCCCTCGAGTCTCCTCTTCCTTCTCCAGTCCCTGATTGTCATGCAATTCTCCCTCTTCACTTCTGTAGAGTTCCTCCACGTACTCCTTCCATCGGTTCTTAACTTCATTTGTTTCATTTAGGAGTCTACCTTGTTTGTCGCTAACCTCTATTCCTCCTCCTCCTTTTCCCGGTTTCCTAGATATCTGTTTCACCTTTTCGTACACTTTGTCATATCTTCCCTGTTGCTGTAAGTCTTCTAACTCTTGACATTTCTCGTCCCACCATTTTTCCCTTGCCTCTTCTGTTGTTCTTCTCAGTTTGTTGTTTAATCTTCTATATTCTTGTCTTGCTTTTTCGGTGCTTTGGTGTTTCCATTTCCTCCTTTCCTCCATCTCTTCTATCATTTCTCTTGTTACCCACGGTTTCCTAGCAGGTACTCTCTCTTCTGCTCCGACGATGTCATTGGCGCTCTGTATGATATTGTCTTTCAGTCTTTTCCATCTCTCTTCTATGGATTTTCCTTCGTATTCTCTTAGATTTTCTTCTATTTTCTTTCCCAGTTCGTTGCTCTTTTCTTTCAGGTTCTTTTTATTCCATCTCTGTCTTATCTTCTTTTTCCTCTTGATGAATTTCAGTTTTATCTGGGCCTTCATGATGATCAAGTTGTGATCTGTGTCTGCGTCTGCTCCCGGCATTGCTCTTGCATTCTTGACACTGTTTCTGTATCTGTGTCTTACCATTACGTAGTCTAGCTGATATCTTGCCATATCTCCCGGGGATTTCCACGTGTACCTACGTCTCTTCTCGTGCTGAAACCAGGTGTTTGTCAGTATTAGTTCTCTTCTCTCACAGAACTCCGCTAGTTTTTCGCCTCTGCTATTTCTCTTCCCCAGACCATACTTTCCAATGCATTTTCCCTCCGCTCCTTCTCCCACTACTGCGTTCCAGTCTCCCATTATGACTACATAATCTGTTCCCTTGGTTCTATCCAGTATTTCCTCCAATCTCTCATACATATCGTCTACTTCTTCATCTTTGTGCGTTGTTGTTGGCATGTATATCTGTATTATTACTATATCTACTGGTTCTGCCTTTATTTTGACCTCAATCATCCTGCTTCCATATCTTATATGTAAGATTTTTCTAATAAAATCCCTTGGGCAATATGAGCCAAGAAAAGGGACCACTTGTTGGGAATGGACTTATTAAAAGTTTCCACAAGCTTATACTGTAAGAAAATCAGGCTAAAAATTTCAGAAAATTTGCCCAAATAAATATGCTTGTAAATATGAAAACATTTAATAAGAACATTAAATATCCTATCAAACAATCAGTCACAAATTGGCCTTGTTTACATCTGCAAAATGTTAACAACCTGGCCACAAAGCAAAATGCTGTGGTTAGTAGCCAAAAAGGCCAACAGAATATGGCCTCAAATGCCTGATTGCAATGACAACTTAGAACCAGTACTAAATTGTCAGGTTCATCCTTTACTCGGTGGTGTGACATTAAGACTGCAAGTGTATGACCAGACATACACTTGCCTGGTGACAAGGGCAATATTCAGTCCATTCTTAACGCCTCTGCCCGCCTTATTTGTGGTCTCCCAAAGTACTCTCACATATCTACCTTCATTCGGGAAATCTTCACTGGCTTCCTGTGCCCCCAGCGAATTCAATTCAAAATTCTTACACTTATGCGCAACTCTCTGCTCGGGATAGCTCCCTCATACCTTTAGGCCTTATGCACATCAGTTTCTACACTTCCTGGTCGCTCTGCTCTGCGCTCTGCCGCCAGAGGCCTTCTGGTTGTCCCTCGCATGCGTGGTGCAACTGCTCAATCCAGAAGCTTTGCTTATGTCGGCCCCTCTACTTGGAACCATCTTCCCCATGAATTGCGTCTTGAGCTCCTCAGCCTTTCTCTTCCTCTGTTTTGGAAACGCCTGAAGACTATCTTATTTGTTAGAGCCCTGGGTCGGGAGCGCCTCTGAATCTCTGAGTGGCGCTATACAAATGTTCAATTACAATTACAATATTCAAGGTGAATGGATGCCACACAAGTCATTAACATAAGCATTACATTGAACAAGCATATGCCAGCTATCCTCTATTCAATTTCGCATACAATTATGTTTCGATGGACAGCTGTCAAAGAAGTGGCATTGCCATTTAGGTTAAAAGACTTCAACTTTTTGCATGGCATGATACATTGGAAACCATTAGTCAGAAAGTACCAATGCAAACAACTCTCTGCAAGTTTTGAAATCGTCTATTGCTCCTCACGCAGCTGTGCCGTTTTCAAGCTATCAGCAACATCTACAATACGGGGCAAGCATTTAGTATCGGGGTGCGCAAGTTTACAGGCGTCGAACGATATCTTTTGTCATGCTGCGCGGAATGTACAATGTTTTCTAAAGACGACACTAACCCTAACGGGGTCAACCCGAATCCCCCAAACCTGAAAATACACAAAAGCAGTTTTAATAGAAAGTGGCCTAACTCCTGAAAGCTATTCAGAGTTAAATTGTAAACATGACATACGCCTTGATGTATATCGACATTCACGTTTATTTGTTAATTATATTCATTCGGGTCAGACTTAGAAAATCATTTTCGGGGATCCGGCCGAAATTCGTTTCGGGGATTCGGCCCACACCCACCCTAACCCTGACCCTAACCGACCCTCATCGGGCTGCCAACCGTCCCGATTTCGGCGGGACAGTCCCGGAATCGGCCTTGTGCGTCCCGTGTCCCGGATTGATCCCAAATTGTCCCGGAATTTGGTGTAGATATCCACTTCACCAGAATTTAATGGTGTTCTTTTTTCACACACTAAACTCGACAAGTTGTACGATGAAAAGTTGTACGTTCTTAGTTCCATCAGACCTGACATTGTTGGCTCAACATCGGATGTTGGACAGCGCTAGGTTTAAGTCTTCAAAACTTTAAAAACCATTGACACTCAGTTACTTAGCAATATGTCCTGCGATCTGTCAGTTCCCGTTTCCAACACTTTTTGAGAGAGAGTGTTCAGCATTATGAACGACGCAACATTCTTAACATAGGCCTACAATGTCGTGGACATGGTAAATTGGTAACGGCATATCGAGTGACTACGGGCGTCCCGGAATGGCAAAATCAAAAGTTGGCAGCCCTAGACCCTCACGACGCAGGGTGCGGGCCGAATCCCCGAATGGCATTTCGGCCGGATCCCCCAAATTGATTTTCTAAGTCCGACCCGAATTAATAATAATAAAAATGAACATTTGAATAGGCAGTATATCGATATACATCAAGGCCACACTATGTCTTGTATATGTCATGTTTACAATTTAACTCTGAATAGCTCGGCCGCTTTCTAGAAAACTGTTTTCGGGGAATCGGGCTTTTGTCTGTTTTCAGCGTTTTAGGGGATTCGGGTTTCGGGGATTCGGGCTGATCCCACGACGCGTAAGCTTACCCTAACCGACTCTCAGGACGCCTTAAATTACGGGAGAAAATACACGCACCCCAATACTAAATGCTTGCCCGTAAATATTAGACATACGATGGAAATTTGATAATTATACTGTAAAAACAGTTCAAACGATAGATTACTATCAAAATCACGACTGCTATTGCCAATCTTTAATCATCATTCTCCAACCCGTGTCTCGACTTCATTTTATATAAAAGATGTTTTATAAAGTATACTTTTAATAAACAGATTGAATAAAGTCTCACCGTGATGAAAATGTATTGAGTTTTGCATCTAAAACAGATTTTATACCGGCTTTTATATCTTTTGGACTACCGATGCATCTGGGCGATACTGCCACATGTTCCGACGCACGCACAACTTCGAGACAACTGTAACGTTCTTCTAACTTTTCTTTCGCCTCGTCAAAAAGCAAATGCGTACAGGGTATAATATTATTCGGTTTATGCATTTTACAGATCTTACATGAAGACACGTAGTTACACTAAATAAATCCGAACCCTAAAATGCGTGGTTTATCTCACTGATTTATCGTAGCTTCCGATAAACCAAAGAAACCTTATACACTCTACGCACAATAATAATCTAAGATAATAATATTTTTCGTTTATTGAAACAATCCGGTTGATAAACCGCAACCGGTTACCGTGTAGGCTACAATTCACAAGAACACAAATGACAGAAGACATAAATCTTAACTACTAACAGAACAGACAGCCTGCAATACACGGCGCTAATAGCAGCCTACAAAGCATGTCCGCCCTACGAGACTCGAATTCAGTAGGCTACCTCTCGCTCTCTATGCCAGTGTGTTATCCAATGCGCTATCGGGCCCCCAGAGGCCCAGACCAAAGATTTTAACAGATCTATCTGAAATTTTTACTTCGCAAACATAATTATTCAGCGATTGTTCTCTCATAAAAAAATGCATTTGCTATGTATGCAGGCCTATATTTTCTTGACCACTGAAAATGAGTCAAATGACGCTAAAGATAACTCAATTTATTCCCAGATCCTTAGGCCTATATAAAAATATTTACTAGTTTTTAAACTCTTTTTAACTCTTCTAATCCATTATCACTCATGTTAGTATTTCTGCGTTTTTGTCACATTATTTTCTCAATAAAAATGAAAAATATGAATATATATGGCCTACTATAAATTAGATATACGGAGTTTCTAGCCGTGTGTAGGGCCTATAGGCCCTAGGTTCTCAAGCGTTACTTAAGAAAAATGTAATTTTAATCATAATATTCGGATTTTGCTCATGGCATAGTTTTTAGGAGCGCAGAGAATATTTTAAAGCGACAAAGTTTTGAATTGTTGGCCGAAAGCAACCTAGGCCTAGGCCTATAGGCCCCTATAGGCTACTTTGGCAAAAATCCTTTTCATCAATCCAGCTTCTATTTAGGCAAGAATTTTCGTTTTATAAATCCAGCTTCTATTTGAGCAACACTTATTTTTCATCAGTCCAACTTTTATTTAAACAACAATAATTATTTTTCAATCCCACTTCTATTTAGCAACAAAACCAAACCATAATCAGATTCAATACCCATATTTGAAGAACACTATAGGCCTACTCTGTAAGACGTAGGCCTACCGATCTCCAGAGATAGAAAATCTGATGCGTTAGTGAGTATCTGTGCCATGCTCGTAGCCTACGTTGGTAAAATGAGCAGTAGGACGTGTTGGGCGCCTCGCATGGCTGCCAAAACAGTTAAATTCGACTCCTGTAATAACTTGTGATCATCCGTTCATACATTGAATTGTAATATCATACTGCACGGTGTGTCAGTTTGAAATAATAAACGATCATGATCAAGATCTCACAGTGTGAAATTTGGTGGACACTCATCAAAAACTTTCAAGGTCCTCTTCGGCGTACCCCAAGGATCCATCCTAGGTCCACTTCTTTTCATCCTATACACCTCCAATATTGTCAACATTGCCTCGCAACATGGTCTTATGATCCATCTATATGCTGACAACACCCAACTCTACGTAAAGCTCTTTGGAAGAAACATTGGAAACATCAAAACCAAAATCGCAGCATGCACCTGGTGTGCTTCCATGCGTTTGAAACTAAATACTACGAAAACAGAACTCATTTGGTTCGACCGTCGGATCAGTCAGGATGAAGATAAATCATTGAAAATACTTAACCTCGACTCAAGTTGTTCTATTCCACCTTCAGAAGTGGTTCGCGATCTTGGAGTATTGTTAGACTGCAAACTAAACATGACTCAACACATTTCCGCCATTGCCAGAGCCTGCTATTTCCACATTCGCCGAATCAGACAAGTGAAGCGTTGCCTGGATGAAACCTGCCTCCGTATTCTCACACAAGCCCTTGTCATCTCTCGCATCGACTGCTGTAATTCCGTCCTATCTGGCCTCCCAACGTCGACACTTCAACCCCTCACATCTGTTCTGCACACCGCTGCTCGCCTAATAAAAGGTCTTGGCCCTAGAGATCACATCACACAATCTCTTCAACAACTACACTGGCTTCCCATTCGCGCCCGTATCGCTTTCAAAATCTCCCTCCTCATGTATCATATCCATTCTGGAACCTCCCTTCATATATGACGTCCATGGTCGTACCATGCTCTGCTTCAAATCCTAAAGGACTCAGATCAGCCACGCGAGGAGACTTTACCGTTCTTCGCACCAAGAAGAAGTTTGGAAATCGTTCTTTTACTGTCTCGGGACCTAGGGAATGGAACAGTCTTCCAGCTACAATCCGTCAATGTTCATCTGCTACTCAATTTAAATCAAAATTAAAAACTTATCTATTCTCATTATACTATGACTAAGAACACAGCGCAACGCGCTCTCGTGCAAGACTTGTCTTGTTAAAGCGCGTTATAAATGTCTAATTGTATTGTATTGTATTGTATAGCGCGATTGGCCGCAGTGGCAGACGTTGTGCATGGTTTGCCCGATCGTGGTCTTTCAATCGGGAATTAGCCTAATCGCTCCCTCGATCGGCCTCAGTCCCTCTCATCGCCTGTAGTCTTAAGCAGTGTCCCCGAAGACATCACGTGACGTCCCCGGAGACTTAGCCTGTATAAGACTGAGTCCACTGTTCGCTTTCTGACAGTGCCAGTCCCAAGCCTGGATGAAGGAGGAGGGCGACGCTAATGGTCTTCGTTATCACACAGTGTCGTTAAACTGAAACTACTACTAGTCTACCCGTTCGCCTGTAGGCCTAGCGTCGTTCAAAGTGTTCTGATTTCTGGACGAAGATCACGAAAGTCTCCTTCAAAACACAGAGTAAGAGGCTTCTGGCAAGTCTTCATAGTCATAAAAGTGAGGAAGCCATCGATCAGGGTGTGCATCGAAGATTCGTAGATGTCAAAGAGGAGTGACCTTCCATGGTAGACAGGTTAGTGCAGAGTCGACTGTTCAACAGGTCAGCTTGGAAGGCTTTTCAGCAGTTTTGTTGTCAAGATCTGAAACCTCAAGACCAAGACCTTTGTCTCAAGACCAAGGTCAAGACTTGAAACCTCAAGACCAAGGACTTTAAAAAATCACAATCATACCCAGACTTCTGTTCCTTACTAAACAAAATTGTCAAGTCGGACAACCTGTTACGAAAACATGATTCGTTTATTTTATTAAAGAGAACAACTTGATGATTTGCCGATGATTTTTCCTGACCAACAATATCCGTAAATATTTGTCAGATGACGCAAACAGGCTTGGACGTTTTCGTGGCGTGATGACCTTAAAACGGCCCTGATTAATCACTGTTCATATTGACAGTCAAGTCTTGGTCTTCCAAGACCAAGACAAGACCAAGACTTGACTTAGGCAAAATGTGATGACACACATACCGACCGTCGTGTGTTACTTATATGGATGTCTACTTACATTAATACTTGGCTTTCAAGGATTTGGATATCTAACTGTCACTGACTATCCGCGCCTCATATGCACATTTCAGTGTGACCTTGTGCCCGTTACAAATTTAATTAATAATAACAATAATACTAATTACATTACAACTGTCTAGTTACATCGCTTACGATTACAATTTAGCTGCACTTCGCTTTAGTGTTGCACTTTATAAATTTGACGTTTAGGATTATATACATAACTAAATCTCGTAACTGACAAAGAAAGCTAAACAAACACAATTCCTGAACGATCTTAATTTTAAAATAATGGCACAACAGCATACATTTTATTTGACATCACTTCTACAATGTTGGCTGCTTTTCATAGAGTTCTTCAAATAAATTGTTCCTAGTACTGTTGGTGAATATATCTCATAATTTCTTATATATAGCCATATTTCAAGGAGGCATTTCATGGAAGGAATTTACAAACGCTGTAATCTATAGTTTCATAGCTTCAAGAGCACCAGAACCTTTCTGATATTGTATCCATGATTGCTCTTGCTAAGGAATTTAGAACAATTTACAGACAAATAGATTTTGAGGATGGAATTTCCTGAGTGAGTTAGGACCGTAAGCGTACAAGGGAAGCCACATAGATCCAGACAGACAGCACATGGTTGGGGTATGGTTGGATATGCACGGCCAGAGCAAATTCAACATCACTTGATGCATATTCATGGACTCCAGTTGCGTAGACGCTGTCGACAATTGACTTCATTTCTGTGTATGGCAGGTTGATTGGAAAACCACATAACTGCAAGTCAAAAACAAGATCAAGGAACTTTAGCATCATTTTCTTCATTGAAAACTTTAATGAGGATGGTAAATTGAGAGAAAAATCAGTTTCACAATATATTACAATTAATATATGATGAGAAAATTAGATGCTGCTTTGATTACTAAATGTTTGAGACTAAACATTCGCCCTCTTCACCATCGTCAGTTCCTGATGACAGTCATTTCGTGATGATGCATAAGAATAAATAAAATGGTTGTTGTTATGCTCTATCTTTGTTTCATTTTCCTTTGATTCTTGCATGTACAGCACTATGTGGGATTTGGTAAACTGACGTGGTTTCCATAATAACCAATCCAAAGACTTTATCCAGCAGAGTTGTCTAATCTAATGAAATCTAATCTAATCTAATGACTTCTGTAGCTCTTCGTTATCATAATGCATAAAGTACCATTCGATGGTCACCTAAGTTAAATTGTAGTAAATGCTAGAGTTCATTACAGAAACAAAGTCAAAATGTGATGTCAGAGAAACAATACGGCTACAGATAGTAAGCAATGTTTTGACAGTTTTTGAAAGCCGATGACAGCAGTGCCAGCAAGGTCAATGCTGGGAAAGAACGCAGGCATAGGTGTGCGTCAAACATGATCAACTCAGATTTATTTGGGTTTAAGGCCAGACCGTTGAAGCAGAACTAGGCTTGCGATGAGGTTTTCGCCAAGCCAGACTAGACTGATCAGTGGGTGACAGAAATATACTGCTGTAACTTGGCTCCAAAGTGATTGTCTTATTCCACTGATTAGTGAAGATTGTAACTAACGAGGGGCTGATAAGAGTTCGGCGTAGGACATCAGCAGTGCACAGAGAAAGACTCCCTTGCTGAGATCGTATGCAGAGATATGAAGCTAGCCAGAGAGACATTAGTTTAGACTGAGTTTAGCAAGTAGTAGCTGCTGGTCAACAAAGTCAAAAGCAGCACTAAGGTCAAGGCATACTGAGAGGTACCCAGTAAGTTTTTACAGTACAGTGTGGACTCATTGGGAGCCATATGTACTGAGTGCAAACCAGACTGCACATAAAAAGGGATAATGCTGAAAACATCAATATTTAGCACTACACTACAATTCTTGTACAGTACGTTAACCAATATGGCATGTGAAGTTAGTAGCTTTGAAGGACGTAACATCACTTTGCATTTAAACAGAATGGCGTGTAAACTGACAGCACATAAGTGAGTCCACACAACGCCGATGAGGAGACGTAGTCCAGCATAAATATGAGTGCAGTTCAGTGAAGTAACACTCTTGGTAAGCTAATTGGTAAGGACTGAGTACTTAGGAGATGAAGCAATATCCGTGTACAGGCAGAGATGGATGTTCAAGAACCTTTGAAATGTTACTGATATATTTAAGCAATAATCTGGCATATCAAGTTCCTCTAACGCTGGTGTATGTTGTGCTTTTAGCAAGGTCCTGCACAGGGAATGGCTGATTGGCATTTTTTGCCATTTTCCGATTCCGGATAGTAACCAGATAACTGGCCTAGATATTTGGCCTGCTTTTTCGGACGAATCCGGAGTCGATCCAATTAATCAGCAATATTTATTTTCACTTGCAAAAATATAATCATTAAAGCTAAACCAAGCGATGTAATTCAAATGAGAGTTTACTCACTGAACTATTTCGTTATTTTAAACGGACTTACAATGATTAAGATTAAAGATTACTGCAGGAGGTTGCCAAAACAGGTTACTACTTTTGTATTAATGAAAGAAGAAATTGTTTTTGGTCCAAAATATTACTTTTCTTGTTATTTGGATCGGTAGTCCTGGGATGCGCTGATTCCAGTTAATACAGATTAGTGCAAAATCCAGCCCGAACCGATTTCCGGCCGAATAATCGGCTCTTCCCTAGTCCTTCATATCCAGACACATAAAAGTTTTTCCACAAATGCTTGAAAACTGTTTGCTTCTGCCGGAGTCGGGCTGAGAGTTTCTCAGTATAGTTATCTGGGAGAGGCACTGTATAAATGCTCGGAATGAATGAATGAACAAATACACTGGTATAATATGTCAGACCAAACCTGATAATATTATTTTGCATTTATTAAACACCACTATTGTTTGATCAAACATCAACTGATGGCGCTGAGCAATCGTGAGCAAAGACTTGCTCTCTATGCAATCATCATCTCATGGAAGACTCAAACTCTCCATGTTAAAAGGTGAACGCTCTAACCATATCGGCTACCATAGCATATGAAAATCTATTATTCATTAGATGAAATGTATACCTTGTATGAACCAAGAACTTGGTCTAATTCAGAAAAATGCTCGTACTGAAGTCCTTTTCCATGTGATTCTTCCAACCTAAAGACCAAATACAACAATATGAATTCCTGGAACCACAACAACCCTTGCTTGATATGATGCGACATTTCCTCAGTATGCTATATGAAATCATTCACCCATTCCCACCAAACCATGGCGCTAGCAACCTAATGTGAAAGCAATTAAACAGACTGGAGAAATTTACAGCATAATGATATAGTACCAAAAATCAAAGCAGGACTTTTCTCTTTTCTATGCCACCGTTTGGGCGCTGCTGTTTGGGTGCATAGAAACTTTGGCACCGGACAGTTGGGCATCACATCAACATATAAGTAGCGCTTCAAAGTACTATTAGAAGCAACATAATTCTGAAATGTGTTCATTTATTTATAAAGGATTTTGCAGGTATAGTTTAGACTTAAGTCACCCTGATGGAAGCACCACAGTATGTTGGTGGAAGCTGATGGAGGGTCTCTGATGGAAGCAACTCCAATGAAACATGGAAAAGAAAACCTGGGTGTTATGAAGGATACATACATGTATCGGACAGCATTCTTCGCCATCTATCAGATAGGTTTTCTATGTGCCTATCTGTGAAGTCTGAATCTTCTGTATACATTTCTTTATTGTCTCTGAGAATGTCTCTTGATGAGTAACAGTTCAATTGTACACGACTGCGATAGCGACGATGATGAGATAGCTAAGATGATTGCAACAACTTCAAGAACCCTTATTCTAGATTTCTTAAGACGAACGCCTAGTGTCTACTGAACACTAGACATAACAGTCTAATACAGAATGCTCAGTCTAAGCTGCTGACTTATCTGTCTGAACCACCTATACCAGAACTCCTCGACTCTCTCTATACTCACCTCTTATCCTCAGTCAGTCGGAAGCTCTTGGTAAAGGTATAGTCGTGATTGGTCAGTCAAACTGTCGGACCTCTACTTTGGATCCCTAGATTGACATTACATAGGCCACTGGAAGGTGTGGCATCAGTCAAACCTTACCTACTTATACTAACCTATAACCTAGTTCCTTCAAATGAGGGCGGGACCTTCCAGAAGATTCTGGAATCTAACATCTGTTGTCCATCTATTATCTTCCTCGAATTATATGAAATTCTTGAAGCGGTCTGCCTATGGAGACGGTAGACCGGCGCTCTTTAGAAGTCGATGGTAGATTACAGTAATAACTCTTTCATCAGAACTTATTATATGTCCTCTTATTTCTGATCCAATCTGTGTAGGCGCCATGACTTGCTGCTTCTATTACTGGTATATGTCTGCGGTCAGTGGGTTACTGGTTAATGCAGAGCTGAGTTACTTTACATTACCTTCCAAAACATTATACTAAAATTGGACTGTGTGATACATGTGTATAATGTGTGATAAGAGCAGTAAATATAGAACAAACGTGTTGGAAATGTGTGACGAAAATGATGGATGCCTTGCAGGCATCAACACCAATACCAGAACTTTTTTTTATTATTGTCTGAAGTTTTTTAATTACTGTGGTGCTATTGTTGATATCCAATTATTAAAAATTTACAAACCTTTAAAATACATTTCCTGCTCAAAACAACAATCAATTGATCCATAATAAATTATTGCTATTGAAACAAGATGTTTTATTGGACCACATCAATCTGATTTCTTCTTTATTTAAATCTAATAAGAAATATTATTTGTCAATTTTAAAGATTATACCTGTCTTTGGCAATTACTAATTATTTATTAATTAGCAAATAATTTACAAATATGTAACAATTAATTATATTAATCCATTTCCTACAACTCCCGCTCAAAACAACACATCAACATTAATGAATAATACATTAAGAAAATATAAAATAATGTAGCAAAATTTTGGGCCTACACAAATTTTTATAAGTTTTATTGCAACGGTCAATGAGTACAATCATGTTTAAATGAGGTCATGCAGTGTGGTACTGATTTGGCATATATTTCGGGTCAAACCCATGCAGTTAGCTGGTGAATTGATACCGTTCCGATATGACGTCGGAATGTCGTCGGTACTGAGCGTAAAGCATGGGCGGTACCAATTCCGATCCTATGGGATGGAACCCATAGATAGACGATGAAATTGTACCGCACTCTGACATGTTAAACTGTCGGTACCAGAGGTATTTTGGTACCGTTGAGTAGTAGAAAAGGGAGAGGATTTTTCATTAGAGAGAGCATTAGAATTGAGCGGTCAGCGAGAATGCGGTGAGCTGTCTCTTTCCTGCAGTTACAATCTTATATTATAATTCTTAGTCTGTTTACGATGTCCTTCCGTATGTATGTATGTATGTATGTATGTTTCGCTGTCCGGCTAAAGGCTCCGAAACGGAACGGTTTAGCGATTTGAAAAATTTACAAAACATTATTATGCAACGTCTAGATCAACGCGACTATTTTCAGTTCGCAATTTTATTTAAACGCCGATATATGGCCATTTTAAATTTCCAACTTTTCGACGAGGCTATATCTCAATACCGGTCTCATAGCCATAGTAAGCCCATTTGTCCACGTCACGCATGCTAATTAAATATGCAATCTTACGTCACACGTAGCATATAGGTCAACGCTCTGATTCGCAACCAATCACGTTGACCGTTGATTTAACATCAGAAGTGGGGACCACGGGAGAATTTCTAGGTCATCGGACTTAAAGATTCGCCAATGCAACACTTTAGCGATACGAAATTTGTAACGAACGTTTTCATTTGAATTTCTATAGATCTCAACCCAACTATATTTCAACTCAAAATTTACTTTAAATTCCGATATTTGGACATTTTAAGTTTCGATGTGGTCATAGTTTCAATGCCATTGAATTCTGGCAAATGCATGGGAGTATATATTACATAGAGTTGTAATTAAACAAATTTCAAGCCAGCGCGTAAATTCGCCAGAGGGACACACGAAAAATTTTCACATCGTTAAATTCAAATTCACAGGCGTTGACGAAGATGTCGTTAAATTCAAATACACGGGCGCTGAGGAAAACCCGGGCAAACGCCGGGTAAAAACTGCTAGTATGCCATAAAACTGCAAAATCCCAAAATAATACAGCTGCATACTCTTAGCAAATTCACTATGGAAATTTCAAAGCATGAGTGGATCCCATGAGTATATATGTGACTTGCTCTGGCAAAAGGAGGCTTTTTGGCCAAAACATTAGTTTTGCATATTGTGTGTTAAAATTGATAAGCAATAATTTCTGGTTAAAATGTTGAAGCAATTACTATTCTATCTTGATGGGTTCCAGAGATATGAATTTTATAATTTTTTTCTACTCGAAAATATAATATTGAGAAAATGCAGGCAAAGTTTATTATCTTAATACAAACCCTAGATAGATCGCAAAGTTTATGTGTAAATTTGTCATGAAATAGGTTAAATATTATTAAAATAATATTTTTTACATATAATATAAGATCCTATTTATTGATATATGCCAACAAATGAAAAGTGAAAAATTTCACCTGATTAGTGTTGTAGCAAATTTCTTCAGTTTTATCACTGGCGACTTCCGCCTCCTTTTGCCAGAGCAGGTCACATATTGTTAAGGAATATCTGGGATTATCTTTCTTGAAGGTGCAACAGAAGTGCAAATGATCTCCGGCATATCGTCCAACACTTCCCCACACAGACACTGATATGGAACTTAGAGAGGTAATAAGTAAGAAAGATAATCCCAAGATAATAAAACAGTATGCTCTTGAAATCATGGAAAAGTATAAAAATTTACTGAAAATAGTCACTGATGGTTCTAAAACACAGAAAGGCCAAGTGGGATCAGCCTATTATATCCCTGAACTAAAAATGGAAAAGCTCAGAATAACCAATAACCAGTCACTTTTACTGCAGAATCAGTAGCAATAGAACAAGCTCTAAATTGGTTAATCTCTGACCAGATTAGTGAACCTTTACTGACTCTTTAAGCAGTGTAGAAGCCATTCTGTCTCGACCATTGGACTAAAAACCAAACCTGGTCCTTTGTATTATGAAATTATTAAGAACTCTACATCTTCAAAACTGCACATGGTGACCTTTGCGTGGATACCAAGCCATGTGGGTATAGCTGGGAACAAGATAGCCGACACATCATGTAAAAGGAAGCAACACTGTCAACCATGATGTGAGTAAGGAACTTGAAGATACTTATAATTATATAGATAAGTATGTTACAGCTCTAAGGCAGAAAGAATACGATAGTCAGAGATCAGGATTGCACTATACAACTCTAGAGCCAATGGTTAGTACTAAAATAAAACTTATTAAATATAAACGGGGCACGGGAAGATTAACAACCAGATTAAGGTTAGAACATTGCAGACTAAACCACTATATTTTTAAAATAGGTCAGCATCCAACTGGAAAATATGACCACTCAGGAAACGATAAAACACTTTCTATTAGAATATAAGCACTATAACTTAGCACCACAAATAGGAATGGCTAAAATATATTGGTGGCAATGATCTACCAAAAATGGTCCCAGGCTCCTTATCCAAAGGATCAATGACCATAATAAGGAACATAAATAGAGTCCAATTGCTGAAAGAGTGATACTGCAAAAAGTTTGCCCACTTGAGTTTTCAGAACTGCACTATGGAAAAGACAAGGCCATAAAGATCCGAACTGACAGAACTGGAAGCAGCCTGAAACAGCAGAGCCTATAGACTCCACGAAGACAGCAGAACTGGGGAAGAGTAAACTTACTTAAGCTGGTTTTAAGCACAGGAAAAATCCTCTCTCCCTCATTCTGCAATGGCAGGGTTTGGTAGCTGGCTCGCAGCAATCCCCAAAAGCAGTTATCTGAGTTTGGGGAATATTCTAAACCAATAATTAATAGTGGAAAAAGCATTTGTACACATTTGTACATAATTTAATATCATGCATACTGTGCAGGGGGCCATCACCATAGTCATGAGTGCTCCCCAAACTCAGATAACAGCAATGCCTCAAGAAGCAAGAGAGTGGGAATGACACGGTCAGTTGAAGGTAGTAGGGCTGTCAACCATCCCGGATTCAACTGGACAGACCTGGACACGGCCTTGTGCATCCAGTGTCTACAATTGATCCCAAATTGTCCTGGAATTTGTGTAAATATCCACTTCAACAAATGTTGTTCTTGTTTTCACACACTAAACATGAAGAGCTGGCATAACTTTTACAGAGTAGCCACTAATCATAGAATAGAGCACGTGGCCCGTGAGCCGCAAGCAGCCCGCCAAGTCTTTTTTGCAGCCCGCAACGGCCTTCAAAATTTCTTAAATCTGTTTCCTAATATCAAAAAAATTGCAAAGATTTAGTAAGAGCAAGTTTTGTAATTCGCGAAATGATAGCCGAATCTTTGTGGCCTTTTACAGGCCAATTTATGAAAGACTGTCTTGTAAAAGCTAACGGAATTTTATGTCCTGACAAGCAGAAAGTTTTTTGAAGGACTGAGCTTGTCTGCCAACACAGTCTCCAGCAGGGTTACAGATTTAGTAGATGATGTAAAAACACGATTTTAATTCCAGAACTCTAGAAATTTCTTTCGAAAGAAGAATTTCCCCAGTTGCTCACTTTTTCTGCAAGGATAATGGCAATGTGTGGAAGCACACATCTGCAAAACGTTTTTACTTATAAAGATTAGTAAATCCGTGTTAAGATGAACATTTAGATGAACATTTACAAGCGTCTCTTAGACGTCTCTTCATGTGGCCCACGAGCTCACCTACTGGTCTTCAATTGGCTCTTGGGGTAATTTGAGTTTGAGACCTATGGAATAGAGGGTAGTTAGATTAGTAATCTGTTCTCTATGGAACAGCAACACTGTAGCATGATTGCGTGATTCTAATTATAGCTTTTAGCGGATTGTTTACCCACCATTAGCAACTAGCCGCTGTGCTGCAGTCTGCAATAGTGATAATGGTATGTGTTTATGTCAACAATCTGATCGCGGTGGCAATGATTCTGACTCGGCCTACACGGATAACACTGCAAACTTTCTGGCATCTTCGCAGAGAAAGAGGAGACAAACATTTCGAAAGTGGTCTGATTACGATGGATCAATTTTCAAGTGCTTTCTGGTACTGTCTATGAATAATGACATTCAGTGACAGTTGTTGAAGGTGTCAAAGGAGCAGTCACGATTAATGTTGACAAGTTGTCTGATGAATTTTGCATTCTATACTCTATCTTCTGTCTTCAAAACTTTACAACCCACTGACATTCAGCTGCTTAGCATTGTGTCCTACATGCTTTTTGTGACAGAGCGTTCAGCGTTACGAACGACCTGTAGTCTGACAATCGCAACAGTCTGAGCACCGCCCTTGTTAAAGTGGAAATATTGACAAAAATAAACTGTGTGCTGATTTCTATAGTTTGTGCTTAAAACAGCATCATCTCAGCCTAAGTGCCAGTTTAAGCGCACTTCTGCTCTGCCTTCGCAGACCCAAAAATTAATAAATGACAACTGTGAATAAAGTATTCAAAAACTCTTAATCAAGTTGAAACAATACGCAGAGAAAATTGTACAAAAAAAACAGGCAGTAAGCATTATGTATTAAGCTTGCCATGTACAGTGCTGTGCATTTGCTAGAGCTTTTCATTACAGAATATACTTACTTACTTATTACTTTTGTTGTCCTTAACTTAAAAACAGTAGCAGTTTTGGCAAATTTAGCCTTTATCTAGAATCTACACTGTGTCCATGATAAAGTAGATCACTAGACTTTGTTAAATATCTTGGTCAATTGTAGTACTATAGGTACTAAATTTGGTGCACGTGAACTTCAGTCTATTCTATCTATATCCTGCAAATGTTATTACAATTGATGCAACGGTTACGAGGATATACCCTTATGAAATTGGGTGGTTCAGGAACCAAGTTACCAACACGTAAAACGCATAGAATTACGTCATTTTTCTGGCTACCGCAGGGATAGGCTGTTGTTTATAAGCGTCATTTTCGGAAACAATTACACTACGAGACCTGTTTTACGTAACAGTAGTTGGTTGTAAAGAAATGGTTTTCAGTGCAGAGGACAAGATTTTAATCAAGGAGTTGAGAGAGACGAAGGGGTATGGCGTAGGAGACTCATTACAGAATTTCCAATGAAAAATTGGTCCCTAGCTGGTGTCAGCAAGCTGTTAAAAAAGATTGCCACAACCGGATCAGTTGCAAGGAAACCACGAGACGCAAACAAAACCACGGACGCAAACAAATATCAATGCTGTCGGAGAACTGGTGCTGAGTCAGGATGATCAGCCGCGCACGCATCTGTCGATGCGTTTTACGTGTTGGTAACTTGGTTCCTGAACCACCCAATTTCATAAGGGTATATCCTCGTAACCGTTGCATCAATTGTAATAAAATTTGCAGGGTTTAGATAGAATAGACTGAAGTTCATGTGCACCAAATTTAGTACCTATAGTACTACAATTGACCAAGATATTTTACAAAGTCTAGTGATCTACTTTATCGTGGACACGGTGTAGATTAAATTAGCCTTTACTAATTTAATCTAGACTTACATAATTACACGATTACAGAATATACTTACTTACATAGCATAATGAGAATATTTACTCTTTATCATCATCTGCATTGATAAATTATGAATATTTGTGCAGTCTCTGTCCTCCCAATTTATGTTTACTGGTCTCTCTGTTCCCCCCCCATAATGAAGAAAAAAGCTAAAAAAACATTTTCCTCCAAAAATATGTCTCCCAAAGTGTCCTACATAAATGGTACAGATTTTCACATCTGCTGATGAATTATGATAACAGTGATACAGAAGTTATTAAATGAGATTTAATTAGAATTATTTGGCTGATACTGTTTTTTTACGCAATGATTAAGTGCCACCATTTAATGACCAAACATCAATTAATGGTCCTGAGCAATTGTGAGGAAATTGCTGCACAGCAACTGTCTCTGAGGAGGAGGCTTTTCCACGTTACAAAGCGAGCGCTCTAACCAATCAGCTGCCATGTCCCACAATCGGTTACCATGTCCCACAAACACATTTACCATGTCCCACAATACAGTGCCCCACAGTCGGCTACTGTGTCAGCTGGTGTGAACTTTGCTTTCCTGCCAACTGGGAGCATAAGAGTGAATTCAGTTTTCACATGCAGCCATGTTTTCATGTGAAAAGCATATAATAATTACATAATTTGATGTCTCTGTGGAGGACACTTGAACTTACTGCATGAGAAGCCGGCGAAATGTCTGAATGCACAGGCGATTCCAACGAGTGATGTAGCGTGGCCTCCATTCAGCAATCTTCTTCTTCAGCTCTCCCTCTATCTTCTCCTGCAGTTTCAATATGTTTGTTGTGCTTGGAGTCGAGTATGAAAGCTGATCTGCCTGCAGATCGACACAACAAAAGTCAGTTACAGCAGTGATGACAATAAACTAACATCATTGCCCATTTACAATGTGCTTCTGACCATGGTGTCCCAAAGCTCCTGCTGATGCTAAAAAACTCTTAACCGCCTGATGCCTTATTGGCTGTTTGCAATGTTTCTTCTTCATGCAAAGCGACGTTTGGAATTACAAGTACAGGTGGCGCATTTGTTTTGCTGTATACAGGCCTATTGCTGTACACTATCGTGATCACAATCATAATTGCACATTTATATAGCACCTCTACAAAACCTTAAATTAACGTGGCACTGACCTGACAAATCAATGCCAATAGAGTAGGGCCAGAGTTGTATGCTAACTGATACAGCACTTGAAGTAAATAGCTTAATTGGGGGACAACATAACTTACAGAAGGATCGTCTGCAGACAGGTCTTGACAGCAAAGGCAAATATCGTTGCGTCGGAGTGTATTTCCATTTTGCAGCTGTCCCTTACTTTGCAAGTTTACGTGATTCACACTGAAGGTATGCAACCACCACATTACATTCTTTGCAGGTTGAGTATTGGAGCTAATCATGATTAAAAATGGCACTCAGATGGCCAACATTTAACAGAATTTTCAGGATTTCTCATGTATGTATTTATGTATGCATATGGACACTTAATAAGTACAGCACCTTTAAGTAGCTAACAAAAGTGCTGCCTGTACCAATCTATACGACGTCAAATGTCATTAAGACAGAAATGTCATTAGCATACAAAGCAATGCACAGAAAACTTCTGCAGATGACGTTATTTTACACGAGAGTCTACAGAACGAGTGGGCAGGTTTATAAGATGCCATTAGCTTATACTGATTGAAATTGAATGAATGGAGATTATAGGATAAGCCAGCCACACTGGATTGGTTGCACTGATTGAAATTTCTAGTTACAAAACCTGACAGTAATTATTCACACATCTGACACTGGAGCTATTCTAAGAAAATGCCATGAATGATGCAAGAAGCCATAGATCTGGCAGCCTTTCAAAAGACAGAGTTTACACTATTTTCATAGTTCTGATTAAGCCCACTTCTGTAATACACTGAAGGTATGCAACCACCAAATATAAGCCTGTTACATACTCCAACATATGTATGCTAATGTTTTCCTGTTTAACCCTTTGACTGGCAACCGCGCTTTAAAGCGCGCATACATACATACATACATACATACATACACACATACATACATACATACATGTATACATGTATACATACATACATACATACACACATACATACATATATACATACATACATATATACATACATACATATATACGTACATACATACATACATACATACATATATACATACATACATATATACATATATATATACATATATACATACATATATATACATACATATATATATATATATACATACATATATATACATATAAATACATATACATACATATATATACATACATATATATATATACATACATATATATACATACATATATATACATACATATATATATACATACATATATATACATATATATATACACATACATATATATACACATATATATACATACATATATATATACATACATATATATACATACATATATATATATACATACATATATATATATACATATATATACATACATATATATACATCTATATACATATATATACATATATATATACATACATATATATACATACATATATATATACATATATATACACATACATATATACATGCATACATATATACATAAATACATACATACATATATACATATATACATACATACATACATATATACATACATACATATATACATACATACATACATATATACATACATACATACATATATACATACATACATACACACATACACATTTACCTTTTCTGGCAAACAATGGTGCAAGTCAAAGGGTTAAACTCTGCAACATCGAGGGTGTTATCATAAACCTACCAAGTCAACAGAATAGAAATGTATTCTACTGATTACCTGAATGGATCCTAGGCCTGGATTAGGGAATCCTTTGTGAAAAAGTGGCTTCCAGTGAGCAGTATTGCTAAGACTAAATGACATCTGACTTGGCTTATCGTTAGTCTGAATGTTGCCCCAAATCTACAAACAAGATGAATAAATAAACATTCCATGCCTTCATAACCACATCGCAGGTCAGTAGCATTTACTGAAGACATTATCTAAGAACAAAAAAATTGAATTTTAATTTAGGGGCGACCATAAATGACGTCACGCGATTTTGGCCGATTTTTCACCCCTCCCTCCCCCTCGTCACACCCCCTGCAAAAATGACGTCACAAAGCTCTGACCCCCCAAACCAAATTTCCATTTGATAATAAAACATGTTTCAAATCACATTTATATTGTCATTGTAATAAATATTTAACGTGGCACTGCACTCTGATGTTGTATTAAAGGAGAAAGTCAGGTATTAAAAAGGAGTCGTTGGAAAGCTGATTTTAGCATAAAATTAACTTGCATATTCATCGTCTAACCAATTACTATAGAATGTTCAGAATATTTTGTAGTAGAACAAAGCAAAATGGAAAGAGTAGAAACACCACAATCACATATTCCACAGAATGAAAAGCTCTGGTAGAATCATTAGAATAAAAAATTTTAAAATAAACAATTTATCCAAACATTTACAGAATTTATGCTTCTCCATTCTCGCATGGCGAAGCAAAATGCTCCTTCATGGAACAAATAGGGAGAACATGAATATTTAAAAATCTTACGGTGACCAAATATTTATATCATTAGAAAATTATTAATAATTGTGTCCGTATATATTAAAATAATCAAAAAGAAGGAAACTTTAATACTCAAAATTAGTGGTTATAGTTAAAATTAAATTGTTAATTGTTCAATTTAATTACATAGACCTGATGTGACGTCACATTTCTCAAACTCCCCCCAGCCCCATGTCACACATTGTCACAAATTTCAGAAGCCCCTCCCTCCCCTAGGAGCGTGACGTCATTTATGGACGGCCCTTAACGGATTACTTATCTTTGAGTCATTTGAAGCCAGAATAGGGTGAAATGACAACATTCTGATGCAGTATTTGATGCAGTATTTGGCGGATTTTTCACCAGAAATGTGACGTCACATCAGGTCTATGTAATTAATTAATTTTGAGTATTAAAAATATATGTATTTTTTTGCCAGTAAATAAGAAAAATGACAGAAGTCCAGATGTCCAGAAACTATTTAACTTGCAAGTGATATCCTGACTAAACACATAATGATCTATCACTTAGAATCAATATTTCCTAATGAATTCTGAGGTCTGAAAACAAATGTTGTGATTATTAGAATAGCTGATTCATTTGCAACAGACTGACATTTTCAGCGTTGACAAGGCATCCAACGCTCTGAAGTGGACAGTAGTTGTCATGGCAGCTGAAGTGTTCTCCAGTTCTTGCATTCCATAAGAAGAAATCACTCTCTTCTCGAGTCAGGACGTATGCAGTTGGTCCTTCAGGAATTGCAGAACCTGTCAACAGTTGGTTAGCAAAGCATCAGATAACGGAGGATCAATGTTAAATTGCAGTTCCTTGCACATTTTCATTGAATCAAATTACTGGTAACACTTTTGATAAGAAAGATGAGTTGAAGAAGCATAGAAAAACTAAATTCTCTGTAGCGCTTGTGAATACGCTGGTTCCTGCGACTTTGCCTTTTTGGGCGCTGTAGAAATTTTGAGATTATGATATCATATGATGTAAACTTAGTCTAACATATCACATTATCTTAAAATTTTGAAGCTTATAGAAGCATCTTAGATAGAAAATTAACTCTTAAATGTAGGAAAAGTGACTCACACTTTACGACTTTAATATCGACTGCTGAAATATGGCTTGGCAGCTCTCTCTATGTATACTCAGTGGGTGAGACAGCTTAACATGGATAAGCAAGTAAACACAAGTAGGTCTTATGTTTGCATTAGAAAGACTTGGCCAAGTCAGAAAAGTATGTTCCACAAATCAGTGGTCCAGTCAATATGACCAAGTAAACAATTACTAACCAATTACAAGCCAAGCGCTCTTGCCAATAAAGAGAAAATAGTTGGTCAAAAGAACAGCGTGTTCTTCTTCATCTCCTTGAAGCATCTGAAGAAATTGCTGCAAAAACAGAAAATCAAATTTTTCAACCAGGACAGAACCTCAGTCATCTCTAGTACCTGTTACCTTTTCATTTAAACCATATGCATGATGATGGCATAACTGCTAGTCTCATACTAACTCTGGCGTACGCCTGATTACAACAAATGCACGAAGAGGTCTTTGCGAATAAGGCCCGGACTGACTCTAGTTTACCTTGTAAAGTTGGCGTAAGTTGGCTCTCCTAGTGAAATGAAGGTAAACAAATGGGACTGTCATAATTCATTGCTTTGACAAAGTTTTTGATGTCAGACATCAGGAATTCTATTATATAATTATACACCACATACCGGTACATACACACTGTCTCAACAAAGCATCTTTTGCACATGCTCGATTACCAAAACCATGTTAAACCTCGAAGAAAATTCATGCGTAAATATAAGCTCATATGTAGTAGTCTTCAACTAGTCAGTTCGTCTGCTAAGTAAGCCTCACGCGTTAGTATCATTTGTTGAAGGTTGCTAGTGAAAGACTACTAGCCCAGACACATGCGTTAGTCAGCAACTCACTTAAGCTCTGTTCTGAAGAGTCATTATGACTGCACTGTACACCAGAATTGATTAAATTGGTCAAGAAAAACAACTGTCAGCTACTAAATCCTTCTGGTGTGAACTACTGTGGCCTTTCTCGATTTTAGATCAGTTGACTGAATAGAAATTGATACAGACGCTACTAGTGCTCCAGATGTCACACAGTCCAGGAAACACAACCGAATCAGAAACGGACGGAATAAGCGAAACGTATCTTGCCACAGATTTCTGTCAAATAACAACACTTCAAGTTCAACAACCCTGTTCAAATAAGAAACAGCCAGATGCTGACAGATTACCCATGCAGTCATTTACACCAGCATATATTTCTGGCCAGAATTTGTAAAGACAGCAATTGCTATTTTCATCATTATTGTCAGCGCTTTTTTCTAGAAAAAAAGTTCCAGAACTGAACAAATTCGGAACAATAATGAGGTACAATGTATCGATGGACCATCAGACCATAGGGGAACATTTTATGCTAATATTTTAATTTTATATATATCAATATCAATAATTATTACCAATAAACACTGAAATTAAATTAAGGTAGCTAAATAATTTTGCATTACAAATTTAAATTAACTAAATTAGTTTTTAAAAGAAGTCTCAGAATGGTGTTCCGGAGCATTCCATCTGAAAAAGCACTGATTGTTGTTATGGCTGACACCATTGTCATCATGATAATTTTCATTATGATCATGATAACCATGACATCATCATCATCATGAAGTTAATACAAGCGAAATAAAATCTCAGCATCACAACTAATTTAAAGAAGAACCCACGAAAGTGTTGGTTAGGAAAATCATCGGCAGCAGTGTATCTAGAAGCCCTGCCAAGATTTATTTCAGAAGCCAGGTGGTCTGATGAGAGGATTTCAAAAAGGCTTAATGATTTATGCATTTATACCAAGGGCTTGAAAAGCTTCTTGTGTGTGCCAGCGACTTCTGCACCTGTAAAACGTAATTTTTTGCATTGCGGAATTTTTATGAGGCCCAAAGGGTAGATCATGCTCAGAAAATTCTAAGCGAAATGGTCTTTCTAAAATGCAACAGGAATTCGGAATAACATTTCGAATGAAGGGCTTTTGTAAACTTGTGCAAATTTGGAATTCTCTGCAGTCTGCACTTAGAGTTGTTTTGCCATAATAAAATTAATTAAAATAGCAGGTTGTCCTACTTGACAATTTGTTTTAGTACGTAACAGAAATCTAGGTATGACTGTGATTTTTCAAAGTCTTGGTCTTGGTCTTAAGGTTTCAAGTCTTGGCCTTGGTCTTGAGACCAAGGTCTTGTCCTGAGGTTCAAAGTCTTAGCCTCGGTCTTGGTCTTGAGGTTTCAGGTCTTGACAACAAGACTGAAGAAATCAGTGTCCAAAACTCAAAGTAACCTTATATATGATGACTTATAAAAGAAAACTTTGTTCACTTTAATAGTTCTGTGTCATGTCAGTGTCAGTGTTAATTTGATCATCGTTGACATCTACTAATATCGGTGGAGTGTTGTTGAAAGTTTGACCACTGCATTGACTGTACGTCGAGGTGCAAAAGAGTCAAAATTTTTTGCAACTACATGACATGTTGCTACAGCCATCAGCTTTGCATCGACATCATACCATGCTGAGCAAAGTGTCCGGTGCAACAGAGATGTCTGTTTCCAATGGTGCAATTGTTCCTTTCTGTGAGCGCCAACCCCAATTTGTTGGAGGCAGAGTATTACCTATCCATTCTTAAACCATTAAATAAGTGCAGAACGAATGTTGCTTTGCTGCAGCACTAGTTGGAGGTAGACTTGCTAGCTGAAACGACGAACTGAGGGAACTGCGACCAATTGCCCGATTGTATGCGATGTGGTGAATGGTGATATTCATCAAGTGATTTACAATTTCTTGCCCCATGGAGCTTAAGAATTAAGGTTTCCCCACTCTTTTCACCTCTTTATGGGTGCTTCTATTGTTTGTGAAATTATGTAGCAAGTCAAAGTCACGTTTCTTGTGCACAATGTCAAAAGCTTTAAGCTTCCTCTGACGATAGATTGCAGACAACCTTGTAGAAACACAACCTTGTAGAAACATCAAGTGATTTCTAGTGTCTCCAATGGCATGCTGAATTTCCTGAATGTTGAAGACTGTAACAGGATTGCTGTGGTGTAACATGAACATATCTGTGGTGGTAGAGGTTGCCCGACACCACCATCATGACAAGTAAGTCAGTGTCTGTACCAAAGGCATCAACTGGGAGCTCTTCTGACTCGGCAACAGCTAGAGCTGTTGAAACAATAGGCATGTCTGCGTCAGCTTCTGCCTGCTAGACACCTATGCCAGCCAATAATATTTGTGCACATAAGATTTTCTATCAGTCTCTTCTTACCATTACCATTAGCCAACTTAGCCAAGAATGCTGCTTGGGTTGTGGTGGTTGGCACAACTACCTTCGTTGAAGTTGTGCTACCATATCGATTAAGCTCCAAAATGCTTCAGGATGTACGAAATATACGGCTCAAATACACCAGCATAGGTGGTCGGTTGTGGCCAAACAACTGTAGCAATTAGTCAAAAGCAGCATCATAAATGGATGGTAAGAAGTTCTTAGATATCAAGCTACGTCGTACTGATAAGGTGAAAACGAGGTATTTAGGGGCAAATGAGGACAAGTACCTTTAACTGGATGCTTGCAGTAAGAGGAAGCCAATGTAGTTGCTCAAACATGAATGTAGAGATATGGGAGAATCGAGGCAGACGGGCCATAAGTCTGGCAGCTGCATTAAGAACCGATTGCAGAGGGGAGAGGCCAACCAGTTGCGTTACGTCAACTGGATTTTTTTTAATTAAACGGATATTGATTGATTGATTGATTGACGAGGGAATTACAATAGTCAATGCAAGAGCAAATAAAGGCATGAACTATTGAGGTAAAAACCAAAGAAGAAACAGATCGTCGGATTGCCTTCAGGCGTCGGAGATGGTAAAGGCAGGATCGGGTGAGAGTAGTATCACACGTATACAATAGGTGCAAACCTATGGGTTTCTTAAGATAATAATGGAAAATGACGGACATTTTGGACGCCACTTTGGATTTCGGAAAGAGCTCCAGATGGATTGTTGGGGACTTTTAGTATGCAATTGTACTCATATTCCTAGAGCTATTCTGAAAAATTTCCAGTTTATAACTAAACACAGTTTTGATACTCATTTTATTATACATAATAATCCTCGCACACTCATCGTTGTAATGATGAGTGTGCTAGGATTATCATATAATTCGTCGCTTTGTAATTAGTTATGCTATAATCCGCTGTGTTATCATTATTAGAGCTGAGATCCATAGAGACCAACCGCAACAGTGAGAGATGTGCGTTCAGCAGACGTCATCAGTTCTTCTGGTGGATTCAGTGGTTTAATGTATCGCATCACAAAGACAGACTTCGCATCAAAGTTGATCACCGTCGTTTTGTAATCTCGCTTGGGAAATTTCTTTTCCAATTCTGCTTGCCAGCTTTCTGCCACTAGGAGCAACTGGTCATTTTCCAAGCTGTCAAACTGAAATGTATATGAAATGGCTGTATGATTTCAAATGCCTGTATCATTTCAATGCCTGTATCATTTCAAATGAATTTGAAACAATGCATTTAGCAGCTCAACGTTGACAACTGACTCGGATCATCTTTGAAAGAGTTAGAGTGGCTGCTAAAGCAGGTGTCACTTAGGTTGAGAAGAATTGAAGATGAAGGAAGATCAGATGAGTCTGGGTAACAATGGTGATAGAGGAAAAAACGTTTCGCAGAATTCAGGAGGGATATCATTTGAGAGTCGTTGTGCAGTGTTGGATATGGCTCTGTTGGAGAACTTGAGATGAGTCGTGACTAGGGTCGAAAAAGACTGAGATAGGAAGAGGATCGATTACAGCAGGGTGGCTGGATGGTGAAGAGTATTGATAGGACTTTGAAGTAAATTTGATCTGGATTTTTAGCCAATGGAGTGATTTGACGATGGGAGTGATATGACATGAAAGAACAGGAAGGATAGAAGTTCTTGAAGAGGTGAGACTTAAGTTGGGAATGGAAACCCTGAGACAGAGGTGATGGTCGGTGAGCAGTGATATTGGTGGAGCACTGCTGAGAATTTGCAGAATTCAGAAGGAACTTGGTCATCTCAGAATCGAGGTGCAGTGTGGTAAATGGATTGGTTAGAGAACTTGAAATAAGTAGCGACTGAGGGACATGAAAGAGGATGACTGAGCACGGTATCTGGATGGTGACCAGCTGTTCACGTCGACACACACACACAGTGAAAGAAATGGCAGACACAATAATCATAGAGCACAATAAAGATTCAAAAAGAAAACATAAAAAGTGCTGAATGAAGTCTGTAAGTAAAACAATTACATTCAGAAATTAAACAATTGTGTAAAAAGCATAAGACAGAAGTAATTCCTATAAGAAACCTCTGCATTTTCCGAGATGACCTTTTGAATTCTGCCAATTCTCAGCAGTTCTGCACCCATTTTTCAGTACTTTTACTTTATGAACCCTAAATGCATTCGATTGAATGACAAGCATTCTGAGAATTTAGCCTTCTTTAAAGGAAATAAGTTGATAAAATTATAGAAACAAGACACAGCACTTTACGTTTTACTATAAAAGTATTATTTGGAAGAATACTGTTTTCCTTTTAATAAAGTAAAATTTGTGATGAGTACTTTTACTTTTACTTAGTAGGTAAAGTCCTATTTACTTTAAACAAACTTTAATAGCACTACTTAGAATCTGTTTGATGTTTGGCTTTCAAAGAGGTTGGCCGCAGCCAGCGAAAAGTGCACAAGTCGATAAGAGCCTCGGTCTTCAGAACAGTCAGAGTGAGACAATCAAGTCTTTATAAGCTCTAAGAAAGTTACCGGGGAGTGAAGACAAAGCACCTGGCCAATCTACAAAATCTTATGCATGATTTGCCCAGTTTATAAGACAAACTGCTGTTCCATGGGAAGGTAACCATACGAATCAGCATGTAAATGCATCATAGAGGTTCAGTGATAGCTGAGGCCAAAGAGTTTTAAATCTTTGAGGAGATGTCAGCCTGAAAGCAGCTGCAGTAGTCAAAGTAGATTGAGATCAGAGAATATGTTAGAGATACCTGTATAGAGATCAGACAGCAGAGATTTTGAAATGATATCCAGTAGAGCATGGCAGAGATTAAGAACCAAGAGGCAAGGCAGCATCAGCAGAACTGCCAGATCATAGGTTCTTTGTTCTGGTGGATGACAATAATCTAAAGCATTAGACTGTAGATTACAAGCAGATGATAAAGGTGTCATCACTTTCACATATTTCAGATCATGCAAAATAGCGTTTGCCATGCTGTGAAAAAGTTAAAACGTAACAGCAGAACCAATTCAACATGAAATGAAACAAAGAAAGAAAACTCATAACATCTGATGAATATAATTCATGTATTACCAGCCTCAATCCAGCTTCACTAGCAAAAGCTTTTATCTAAACACAAAACATTTTAAAAGGCATATAACTAAATCACAAGTTGTTTCCATGACGCTGCTTCCTCCTGCATTAAGTCATATCCTGTTGAAACAAATTCAAAGCCCAAAATCATGGCACTGACGAATTGGTTGGTTCAGCCATGAAGAATAATTTCAAACAACATGTTGACAAACAAAGAACAACGTTTGTCATCAAACAGTTTACCCCATTTCTAAAGGTTAGTTAATAAACAGTAAGCTTTTTACACAGTCAATTAAATACTCGATTAACACTGCAAATACTAACTAAATACCAATCGCATGTATCGTTAAGTCCAACTGTTTGCAACATGTGTGGCATTGGTCACACTCTTTTTTCAGCCAGTTGCTATAGATCATACAGACCTCTAACTCTAACTGTAAAATTATGTTCAGTCTGCGTGAACCACTGACAGACACGTTCATCTTTTGCATCAGCACCACTAACACTGAGATTCGTCTCTACCCTGTCAAAACCATGTCCTCATGTATCCATGTTTGGTTGGAGATTGTTTCAGGAAGCTGGTGCAATATATATGTTTCAGGAAGCTGGTGCAATATATGAAAAAGCACAAGTGGTTGAGTCGTAGCTCCAACTAGCAACGTTCATACAAGAAAGAGGGCCTGGAAAGAGGGCCTGGAACGTTTCCTCAAGTGGAAGCCAATGCAGCACACTTGTGGCAAATTTTGTAAGGAGTTGTGATCCATTGTGTGAAATGCAATGCCATCACAGATATGTGACTTAGAAAACACAACTCAGTACATTGAGTTTCTGAAACATCGACTGTAGCTTTGACATGACTGAGGTTGTTCGATTTCAGGCAATCTGCAAACCACTGTCTTTTCCATATAACTTGAAATAAGCATGAGATTAGAGATAGGTCTGTGGTTACTGATGTAAGCCGGATGACCTCAGTGCACCTGGGGTTCTAAAGCACTGGCCACAAAATGGCATGCCTTTGACCTTTGTTCTGTGAAATGTAGCAGAGCCGTGCCAGGAAAGAAAGCAGCTTGTCTACAACACCTTGAAAGAGAAATGGCCTTGGTTGGTTAAAGGTCAACCCAGCCATCACCTGAAATGGCCTTGGTCGGTTAAAGGTCAACCGAGCCATCACCTGAAATGGCCTTGGTTGGTTAAAGGTCAACCCAGCCATCACCTGAAAGGGCCTTGGTTGGTTAAAGGTCAACCCAGCCATCACCTGAAATGGCCTTGGTTGGTTAAAGGTCAACCCAGCCATCACCTGAAATGGCCTTGGTCGGTTAAAGGTCAACCGAGCCATCACCTGAAATGGCCTTGGTTGGTTAAAGGTCAACCCAGCCATCACCTGAAAGGGCCTTGGTTGGTTAAAGGTCAACCCAGCCATCACCTGAAATGGCCTTGGTTGGTTAAAGGTCAACCCAGCCATCACCTGAAATGGCCTTGGTTGGTTAAAGGTCAACCCAGCCATCACCTGAAAGGGCCTTGGTTGGTTAAAGGTCAACCCAGCCATCACCTGAAATGGCCTTGGTCGGTTAAAGGTCAACCGAGCCATCACCTGAAATGGCCTTGGTTGGTTAAAGGTCAACCCAGCCATCACCTGAAATGGCCTTGGTCGGTTAAAGGTCAACCGAGCCATCACCTGAAATGGCCTTGGTCGGTTAAAGGTCAACCCAGCCATCACCTGAAATGGCCTTGGTTGGTTAAAGGTCAACCCAGCCATCACCTGAAATGGCCTTGGTCGGTTAAAGGTCAACCCAGCCATCACCTGAAATGGCCTTGGTCGGTTAAATGTCAACCCAGCCATCACCTGAAAGGGCCTTGGTCGGTTAGCTGCTGTTTAACAGTGCCTCCTCATAAGCAGTGGTCTTTATCTTCTAGTTAGGGACATGATACCACTGTTTACCAGTGTTTGAAAGTGTTCTCCTTCACCAAGGCCAGGCTGGAAGAGCTTCTGATTAGATTGTGCACTTGAACAGATCATGCATGCACGCACGCACACACGTACGTACGTACGCACGCACGCACACACACACACACACACACACACACACACGCACGCACACACGTACGTACACACGTACGTACCCACA
Source organism: Aporrectodea caliginosa (assembly GCA_020284085.1). Classification (NCBI taxonomy): domain Eukaryota; kingdom Metazoa; phylum Annelida; class Clitellata; order Crassiclitellata; family Lumbricidae; genus Aporrectodea; species Aporrectodea caliginosa. The sequence goes on from JACEVL010000783.1 coordinate 1,178,957, forward strand.
CACGTACGCACACACGTATGTACGCACACACACACAGTCACACACACACACTTGTATATATGTGTATATAATATCTTCATGTACACACACACCGGTACATATATATACTGACTAACTGTATGACTGCAAGAATGAATAAATAAGGCATGAAAAGATGGACAATTTCAAATTGTATTCTACAATCGCAATAGCTGCTCAGTTTACATTATGTGACAGACAGACAGAGACAGACAGACAGAGACAGAGAGATACACAGAGAGAGACAGAGAGACAGAGAAACAGACAGAGAAACAGACAGACAGAGACAGAGAGATACACAGAGACAGAGAAACAGACAGACAGACATATAGACACACATACAGACAGACGCACAGACAGACAGGCAGACAGACAGACAGACAGACATACAGACAGACAGGCAGACAGATAGACAGGCAGACAGATAGATGGACAGATAGATTTACCTTTTCAACAATGGGTTCTGGAGATACAAGCTGTGGCTCAATTGTCAGAAACATTGTGAGGTAAGTATGTTCAGAATCACCAAATACGACATCAGCGCCAAAGTCCATCTGCTGAGCGATGTGGCTGCTCTCCTTAACGTAACCGAGCAACACAGGAGGCTTATCAATACGAAAAGTACCGTCAATCTGTTGAAGAATCAGAACAGATCCAAGATTAAATCCCTGCTCAACCAGTTTAATTGGAGATCAGTTTTAATGTGTTCAGTTATCCCTGTACTTAGCAACTGGCAATGAGGCTCAGATGTCACAAGACCAGACAGACCAAGTTCTAACATTGTGAGCGATGCCATGCAACATCACAAACATTTGGCAGCATCACAGCTACTGGTTGTCTTCTTCTATCTATCTGTGCTAGCAGTTAGTTTCATGTACTGATGCTTTCCATTTCATACAGACCAGTTTCCCTAACTCACTTATTCCCATTTCAGTAGCTCCTTGCATATAAGATCGTCTGGTATGTGAGAGTTGCCTCTGACTGATGCTGCAGTGGCCATGTCTACTCACCCTTCCATTGCTGTAGATCGTAGAGAATGGGACCTGCATTGAGCCAAGCCACCGCCTTTCAATGCGCTGATGTATCGTCGAACCTCGATCTCTCTCATCCTAGGAAATTAATAGAAATCTTAATCATTCACGTCTAGAAAATCATCAGTTAAATTACTTCCAGTGTTTTACGTCATCATTTTTTACATGTAAGAAGATGGATTGTTGCATTTCTCTTGCGCTAGCTTCATCAAATTACATTGTACAACCTGTAAAAGAAAATGATAAGCACAATACAATACAAATTATACAATCACAATCTACAGGACTAAAGTCAGTTCAAAAATTGTGCCAGCACAATCTATTGTCCCATTGGGACAATAGACAATGTTGGCAAACAAAGAGACAGACTTTCCATTTAAGTGATCACTTTATCTCTTACTTGCTTCTACCAACAACATTCTTTGCAAGTGGTCCTTGCGTTTTGTGAGAGCATCGTTTGGCTGAAGCACACGGTTGTGGTCATAACATGATCTCTTGTATGGTGGTACATATATCTACATGGCATTCATCTAGCACCTACTAAGAACCTCTGAAGTACGCTTTCCTTGTGAGTTAAATTGCTCCAAGTCAATTGACATATTTCACAGGAAGTGACAGGACTGAAAAGCAGAGATGAAAGGCAAACAATCTAACAATCTGCGACCGTTAAACGCACTCAGTCAGGTCCAGTGTGCTCTGTTGTTTGTTCCTCATGCCACCTGTTGCACAAGAACCACTTGCACATTCCGATACTTTCTTGCTCAGGGAGTTTTTGGAATAATCTCAACATTCAGTTGTTGTCACCAGTCACCGGCTTCACCTTAATGATTGATAATCACCTGAGAGAAACCTCCTCCAGCCAGTCTAGTCTGTTGATCATGCGCAACATGATGTAGCATCTACTGCTTTCAATTAATAGCACTTCTGCAAAACATCATTGATAGGTCAATGACTTTGTAATCTCAACGGATATAATCTCAGGAGCATTCGACACTGTACAGTGTACACCATGTTCAATCCTGATGCAACAGATCAGTCCACCTTGACTCCACAAACGAGTGCTATTAAACATAACCGATCAGATGTATGACTGGACAGCGGGCACGTAACCAAGTATTCTGATGTGGTAAGCATCAATTTCAGTGTCGGTCAGAGTTTGGGAGTGTTTAGAGACCTCGGAATCCCATGGCCTCCCAACTCTGGCATTGCAGGAAGTCGCCAGGATGACCACAATAGCTAATCTGATGTATGCATCCCGTTTCCTGGTGGGAATATACGACTGCAAAGGATAGGGAAAGGATTGAGCGGATAGGCAATCGGATGAAATGTGCAGGTTTCCTACCAGCTGAAGCGCCGAAGACCTAGTGAGGGCAGCAGATGACTGTTTACTAAACAGACTACTGTTTGCTTAGATCCGGGCCACATCTGGAGTGGCCCGGATAACAAAACTTAACCTCTTTACCGTGGAATTAAATTTTTCTTAACTCTCACCCAGCGTGGAATTATTTTCAAAAATTTTTTGTCCTAATATTTTGGTATTTAACATTATTAAGGTCAAGGAATCGATTTATCGTAGTTGCGATAGTATCGGAATGTGACTATCCAAGATGGCGGCCAATTTTGGCGCCAAAACAGAAAACAGTATATATCAGGTCATAGGTAAGCTACAATCACAAATAAAGTATTAAATTTAACATTATCAAGGTCAAGGAATCGATTTATCGTAGTGGCGATAGTGTCGGAATGTTACTATCCAAGATGGCGGCCAATATGGCCGCCAAAACACAAAAATATGTATATTTCAGGTCAGAGGTAAGATACAATTACAGTTGCAGTGTCAAATATAGTATTTTCAAGGTCAGGAAATCGATTTATCGTAGTGGCGATAGTGTTCGAATGTTACTATCCAAGATGGCGGCCAAGATGGACGCCAAAACACAAAAAGATGTATATTTCATGTTAGAGGTAAGCTACAATTACAGTTGCAGTGTCGAATATAGTATTTTCGAGGTCAGGAAATCGATTTATCGTAGTTGCGATAGTATCGGAATGTGACTATCCAAGATGGCGGCCAATTTTGGCGCCAAAACAGAAAACAGTATATATCAGGTCATAGGTAAGCTACAATCACAAATAAAGTATTAAATTTAACATTATCAAGGTCAAGGAATCGATTTATCGTAGTGGCGATAGTGTCGGAATGTTACTATTTAAGATGGCGGCCAATATGGCCGCCAAAACACAAAAATATGTATATTTCAGGTCAGAGGTAAGATACAATTACAGTTGCAGTGTCAAATATAGTATTTTCAAGGTCAAGAAATCGATTCATCGTAGTGGCGATAGTGTTCGAATGTTACTATCCAAGATGGCGGCCAACATGGCCGCCAAAACACAAAAAGATGTATATTTCATGTTAGAGGTAAGCTACAATTACAGTTGCAGTGTCGAATATAGTATTTTCGAGGTCAGGAAATCGATTTATCGTAGTTGCGATAGTATCGGAATGTGACTATCCAAGATGGCTACCAAATTTGGCGCCAAAACAGAAAACAGTATATATCAGGTCATAGGTAAGCTACAATCACAAATAAAGTATTAAATTTAACATTATCAAGGTCAAGGAATCGATTTGTCGTAGTGGCGATAGTGTTCGAATGTTACTATCCAAGATGGCGGCCAACATGGCCGCCAAAACACGAAGATATGTATATTTCAGGTCAGAGGTAAGCTACAATTACAGTTGCAGTATCGAATATATTATTTTCAAGGTCAAGGAATCGATTTATCGTATTGGCCGCCATCTTGGATAGTAACATTCCGTCACTATCGCCACTACGATAAATCGAATCATTGACCTTGAAAATATTATATTCGACACTGCAACTGTAATTGTAGCTTACCTCTGACCTGAAATATACTGTTTTTTTTTTGGCGCCAATATTGGCCGCCATCTTGGATAGTAACATTCCGTCACTATCGCCACTACGATAAATCGAATCCTTGACCTTGAAAATATTATATTCGACACTGCAACTGTAATTGTAGCTTACCTCTGACCTGAAATATACTGTTTTCTTTTTTGGCGCCAATATTGGCCGCCATCTTGGATAGTAACATTCCGTCACTATCGCCACTACGATAAATCGAATCATTGACCTTGAAAATATTATATTCGACACTGCAACTGTAATTGTAGCTTACCTCTGACCTGAAATATACTGTTTTCTGTTTTGGCGCCAATATTGGCCGCCATCTTGGATAGTAACATTCAATCACTATCGCCACTACGATAAATCGAATTCTTGACCTTGAAAATATTATATTCGACACTGCAACTGTAATTGTAGCTTGCCTCTGACCTGAAATATACTGTTTTCTTTTTTGGCGCCAATATTGGCCGCCATCTTGGATAGTAACATTCCGACACTATCGCCACTACGATAGATCGATTCCTTGACCTTGATAATGTTAAATTTAGTACTTCATTTGTTATTTTAGCTTACCTGTGACCTGATATATACTGTTTTCTGTGTTGGCGCCAATATTGTCCGCCATCTTGGTTTAAAATGCCTTTTGGGGGTGATCCCGTGGTCGGATTTTGTCGGATTTTGGATATGTTATTCTGCAATGGGAACCGAGCAGGAAACCGTTTAAAAAGCTTCGGAAGCAATATTGCCCAGGTCTAACTGCAAATTGCCTGGACTAACTATCGTAGCCCGAGTTAACTCGGGCTCCACGGTATGAGAACGGATTACGCAGCCCGAGTTAACTCGGGCTCCACGGTAAAGGGGTTAAGAACTAATGATAACTAATTAATTTTATAACTGAAACAAAACAATAAATAAAATGAATCTGTAACTAAAAAAGTAATTCATCTGCAGCTTTTAAGACTCAGAACAGGCAAACTAATGACTGAACCATCATTTAAGCCTAAAGAAGTACTGACCTGATTCACATCAACTATGTATTCATCGAACAAGTTCAGATAAAGAACATCGCCGACTGTCTGTAAGTTTGTAGCACTGTAATCATCTTGTGGTGGCCTGTTGATCAAAAACACCCCAAGATAACACAACAGGAGTTTCAAGTGGCATAGATGACAAGACATGGGTTTAAGTAAAAACACACGGAGGATTTTAATTGGTTCAGAAGATGATACAGCATCAGTTTCAAGTGGCTTAGAAAATGACAACACATGGGCTAAGATGCAAATCAGTTTATTGTCTGTGATGGACCAAGTGTCACACTTTCAAGTACAGGATATTTGTACAATCGGATTTTACATGCCTCAATCTATCACATTAACTCTAGTTTCTTGCTGTCTTAACTACTGCAACTCACTTCTCATTTTGCTAAACATTTGTACAAAGTACAGTTGGTACTAAAATTTTCTGGCCAGAGTAATAACAAAAACCCTAATGCCTCAACATATTACACCAATATAGCACTCATTACACTGGCTACCCAACTGTCTGATGATTTACTGTTACCAGACATTATTTCAAAGTGTGAAACTATCTGGAAACTGAAACTGCCTGGATTAGTGATGAAACAAAGGCAAGTCTGGTAGAACGTCATGAGAGCGAGAAGGCAGCAATGGGTCCAGGAGAAAGTAAAGCGTGCTGAAGAAAGTTTTGTCCATGGAGCCATTCAGCAGCTTCAATTACAAGATCTTGCACTCTGATGAATTCTTACTCCCAAGTCCATTTCCTCTTCGGAATTTTCAACACCTTTCTTCCACTGAATAATACAACTCTGTTGAAGTGCACTAATGAAAACAAGTCTACATGAAAAAAACATCTGCTAATTTCTGAGACATTCGAATCCTCATCAAAGATTCATGTCTGGAACTATATTTCTGGTCCTTTGCAACCAATCACTCCGCTGCAGTTTTGTATCAGCAACAAACTCTGAAAGTTTTGAAATAAATCATTTACTGTCTGTTTATAAAATTATAAACAGCATTGGCCACTAAAGCACTGAACTCAGTGGCACTGCACTTTGCTCTTCAGCCCATCAGAAATGTTGGAATACAGTGTAATACAAATACAATACTGAATTATTACATCATTTAATTTAATTCATTGTTTCTTAATACTCCTGAAATTTGCTTAATTTGAAATTTGCAGGGAATTGCAATTGCACTTCTTGATCTTTATTATTCTAGATAAATAAATATTGTCAAGCATGGTAACCAAGTTACCTTCACTTCAGTAGTCACGTGTTGGCGGATACAAAATGCGAAACACACACTGCTTATAACAAATATTTCTGACACAGACAACGTCATGCTGCGGGGTGAACTGGAGGTAGGAAAGTTACCTGAAGGGTATACATAATTCTTCATTCCAGCTGGGGTTAGGACCATCTGCCACTGACGTTGCAAGAACATTCTGTTGGAACATGACCTCCACAAAAGGTCGAACCAAACTCTGAAAAACAAAATTCAGTAGTACCAGTCATATTGTTGAAGTCAATCATCTTTATAAGTTCATGCTGACAGCTAACCACACACCAAGACATTGAAGGAAGAAGCGAAGAAGAAGGGAATGATCTGTGCTAGCAGGATCGAATACATCATCCACTGACAGATAAATAACTAACTACCTGAGGATGATGATAGAATGACCAACAATACGACAGTATTGCAGCTCTCTGCTGAGGATGACCACATAAATTGGGAGCCCAGACCCAAGTGGATCAGTACAAATGAAGAGACGCACAGACGGACGGACACACAGACATCAGGGAAACCGTGATTTAGAAGTTTAGTTAGAAAGCTTTCTGACCTTGGATTTAAGAAAACCTGGAGATGCTCTGTCTATCTAGCATGCAACAAATCTAGTGACAACGTATAAAGATGCCACTACGACAAACCTCTTAATTCTTAACTATGTATCATTCTTCACTAATTTGTTCTGGACTATCAGCACTGTTCTGACACACATGCTGGATGTGCGTGCGCACACCTACACACACACACACAATTGATGACAACTAAATCCTGGCTATGGCACTGAAGGGAAGAATAGATCAGTCCTGATGAAATTGGAAAGAAGAAAGAGGAGAAGCAACAACCGATAAGCTTCATTTCCCACTGAAATCATGAACAAGTATGAAAAAGCTAAAAAGGTTTCATCACTTTACAGTTTCAGCTTTTGTCATACCTTTTATATCTGTTAGAAAGCTGTGCTTCAGTGTCTTTGAGAGGTCATCAACAGATGCGATACAAATGTCTACATACACGCATACATATCCATCTATGCAAATACATACCTACAAGCTAGAAGGCTAAAATAAGTCAAAGTCAGTTACTTGCTGATACCCGCATCGAACGCTCACACAGTAATGGAAGAACATAACCATATGGGCAAATGGGCCGAGACGTGCAATTTAGATTTGAACCAGAATAAGACACATGAGATCAGATTTAGAAAGGGATGGGTTGTCCATGGGGGTCATACTTGTCATACCTGGGGTTTCTAGAGTGGAAGAAATGATGGTCCTAGGTGTTATGATTATAGAAACCCTTGCTTTTGTGAAGCACATAGTCTGCTGCACATCAAGGCAATCTCTGTATGCAATATGTGTGTGCTGAAAGCCCACGGACTCAAGAGCCAGAAACCGTTTGATGACGTTGTGTGGGCAACGACGGTGACGCGCATGCTGTGTGTTGCGGACCCTGCATGGAGGGGCTTCACAACCCAGCATGAAATAATCAACTCCATGTCATACTAACCAAGATGACAAGGCTAGGGTACACACATACACACATTTTAGTTTTCAAGGCACAAAGGGGTCTTGCCACAAAATATCTAGCTGATGTATTACTCCGGCCTGTTTCAGTCTCCTCAATTCGACCACTCCGCTCTGCGAACAGACTTAAACTTCTGGTTTCTCATACTATTCCCAGTCCTTTACCTCAATTCAACTCAATTGGTCCCTCTCTTTCGAATGCTCTGTCTCCATCTACTCTCTCTCAAATTCTAGCTGGTAACCTCTCCTCCTCCTTTGCTTTTCTCAAAACCTATTTCTTTTCTGGTGGTCTTGTGCACTGGGAGCACCTCTGAAGTCTGAACGGTTCACCCTATTAGAGGCGCTTTATAAACGTTTGAATACAATACAACACAATACCACGGGACCCTACTTTTGACAAATTCTACATGCAGGCGGATGTCGGCCTTTTCACTGGGGTGTAAATAATCGTGGACATGTACTTTATAAATTGCTCCCACCCAAGAAACACAAAACCTGTAGCCTCCATCCTCAGTCTCATGATAGAGTGCTCACTCCACTAGACAATAACATGAGGAAAATATTTATTGGGAGAATGTTGTTTTCATACTGATTTCGTATTTTGTATTACTTCTGCAACTGGTTCAATAAAGACTATACTTACTTACTTACTTACGTACATACATATACGCAAATACATAGACACATAGCCTCACTCGTCCATATTTCTTGTCACAGGTTATCTTCATTACTATTACAGCTGTATCAAATACCGTAGTTTATTAATATTCGGCCGAATAATCTTTTTAACCTGATTGTGACCAGTAAATGCAATTTAAACATTTTAACTGATACGACTAATAAAACACACCATATAAAATTTACACTTCCATTTGCAGTTCTATTGCTGATCTGAACTTTATAGGCTATGAAATTTAAATAAACAAAATACAAGGCATTAAAGATCACTTTACTTACAAGTATCATACTTGAAGTTAAAAGAAACTGTTCTAAAACATTTGCATATTTCAGCCATGGATGAATGAATGGCATTATGGATGGATCTGGACTTTTATATAGGTCATTTTAGGAACCATTCAAAAGCAGCATGGGGGAAATATTTTAAAGCAATGGACAAAGAAGATCTGAGTAAAGTCACAAGCACCATGTGAAGGAATAAATTTCACTTGACATTTGACAACACTGTTGTGCAGTCGGGCAGGGTGACAGTTGATATGCAGGCACAAAGATCAGAAGGACGCGGCTTCGACACCCGCTAGCCCCATAAAGTTGACTCGGGCTTCCACTCCCTAAGGGTGATGGTAAAATGAGAAGCAGTAGGATGGATCAGTGCCTAACAGGCTGTCATACAGTCATAAAATCAACTCTTGTTTAACTTGTTATTATGTGTTACTACCAGTACTCATTCTGTGGTTTGTCAGTTTGAATTGAATAAACAAAACATAACATGCTCTTGTAATGGCTGTGTTACGAGCCATTATAAATCATCATCGTCATTGTCGTCGTCGTCGTCATCATCATCATCATCATTAAGAACATTTGTTTCTCTATTCCCCCTCTTCTACAGATACACTCAGTAGTCAGCACCTTTTACTTTCAAAGTATAGTGTTACCTTAAAACTATCATGTTTACTTGTATTTAAGTAAAATAATAAATAATAAATAATAATAATAATATTCTTTATTGAAACAATCCGGTTGACAACCGCAACCAGTTACAGTGTACAGTTATGCAATTGAAACAATTCACAAGAACACAAATGACAGAAGACATAAATCTTAACTACTAACAGAACAGACAGCCTGCAATACACGGTGCTAATAGCAGCCTACAAAGCATGTCCGCCTACGGGTTTCGATCTCGGTACCTCTCGCTCTCTATGCCAGTGTGTTATCCAATGCGCTATCGGGTGATGAGTAATTTTAATTAAGTACTCACAGTTACGTTTACTCTTACTAAGTGCTTTCGCCTGGTAATGAACAATGCTGGTAATAAATAGGCAACAGGCAGCTGACATTCTGCTTTCATTACGGTTTATTGTCACTTACTAGCCAAACACCACATCCTATCATTGGTTAATTCGTATATAAAGTTCTACTGTTCTATTGTAATGGATTTAAACTATTTGTCAAACACTGCTTAAGAACACATCTGAGGATCTGATCTAACTAGCTGCTCCTTAGACATTGTATGAAGCCGAATCAATCTATATACTGTGCAGATCTCAGCAAATTCCACAGAACGCTTGTTGTACTTAAACTGAAGAGTGTTCAGTGTAGGAGGTCAAGTCATGTAAAATGTAGAGGAGGACTCAATGACTGAATGAGTCAGACTCAGAGGCGCGTTTACCAGTAGGCGAATTAGGCAACGCCTAGGGCCCCCAAATCTTGAAGGGGCCCCAAACGAATGAGAATTTTTTTTCAATAATAAAAAAATAACATTTTAAAATTAAGATTATTTTAAATATATTTGTTTATATTTTGTACAGCTTGGCATTCAGATAATTTCATAAAAGTAATTATTATTGTAATAATAATATTATAATAATAATATTGTAATAGAACCCTGGGTTCGCTTCCCTGTCTGGTCGGTTTATCAGAGATTAATTTCTCGGATCTTTACTGCGGGTGGCTCGGTCGCATTATAAACGTGGAGTACAATACAACACACAATACAACACATCACAATACAACTGGGGCGCGGTGGTTTAGGGGTATGTTCGGTGCCTTGCAGCTGGAGGGTTGCGGGTTCGAATCCACCTCAAAGTCGCGCCGCGTAGGGACCCTGGGCAAGTCCTTCACTCGCAATTGCTCATGCGCTTCGGCGTGAAACTCCGATTCAGCGTTCGCGCAGTAGTCGGGAGCGCCTCTGAATGGGAAATCTGGTAGGGGCGCTATAACAAGTGTTCAAATACAAAACAATACAATAATTGCAAAAGTATATTTTGTCTGATTTATAATTTGCTCTTTTCATAAAAAATTATGGGCAGCAATTGGGCTAATAGTTCATTTTTGTGTAAAATAACATATCAAACTTATTAGGCCTACCAACAAGCAGAAACCAGCGTCTGCTGCAGTACTATGTGTGGAAACCTTTAGTCTGATAATTCCGTCATTTTATGGTGTTTAAAACTTTTATTAGTTTTGATAACCAGTAAGTAGGCCTAATAGTAATTGAAATTTTATTAATATCACATATTTATTCAAATCTGACGCAATGAAACGTTGCTAATTTTCTGGAGCTGCAAACGAAATAAGATAGCTCTAATGACAATATCAATTGGAATTAGTTGCAATCAATCAATCAATTTTCGTTTATCAAAATAAGTTGACAACAACGCAACTTATACAAATAATAAATGCTGCGAAGAATAAAAGCCACCAGCAAATTTCTGCACGATCAAGGGCCATGTTTGTCGAATTTGAATTATTTAATTATTTAACAATTTTGCTCAAAACGTCAGAGAAAATTTCCCCAAAATAGAGACGGAGGCAAAACTGAAACATGGTATCGAAAGCAGGGCTGTTAAAGGCTTGGTTTTGGGTGTTTTGTTTTTGGTTTTTAAAAAAACAAAAAAAAACAAAACCGCAAATTTTTTTTTTGGTTTTTTACAAATTTCAGAATTATAAATGCCAAAAATTTCGTCTCTTCAACTCTCTTGGCAATTGTTGTATGGTCTTTGTTAACTTCGTTTTATGACATTCTACGGTTCTACTGTTCTAGTTAATTTCATTTATATGCCTCTGATTAATTTGAACGGTATTATGCCATTTTTATGAGTTTTACGATCCGAAATAGGAAAATCTCAAAACAAAAAACCAAATAACCAAAAACCAAATAAAACCAAAAACCAAAAACCAACTTTTCATTTTGAAAAAAGTTTGGTTTTCTGCACCCCTGATCGAAAGCGATTATGACATTGCAAAAGAAAACGTAGGGCCTACTTTGTTTTTTGACAAAACTGCCTAGAATGACTTCATAATGAGAGGCCGAGAAAAATTCATTGTTGGCACCTTAAAAGGCGTGTGTGACAAAAACGGCTTCAAGTTCAACTTAATAGGTTTTTGCAAATGATAGGCTAAACACCACCAGAGTTTCAGACTTCGAAGTTCAGAAGGGCCCCAAAAATGTTTGCGCCTAGGGCCCCGTTTTCTGTAACGCGCCTCTGGTCAGACTGTGTCCTGTCTAACCAGTTAGTACAACTCTTTCCAGAAATTTATAACTCAATGCAAGTCCACAAGAACAACAGCAACTTAACTTTGTTAAGAAACGAACGGAGAAATGAAGAAGAAGCAATGCTCATGAAGTTACCTCACGATCCATGATTCCTATCTGTCTCTGGATTCTTTTAAACTATTTGTAGCAAAAACATTACATGGGATATTCATTATTCATTTACCAAATGTATTCATCTTGTAAAATGTACCACAGCCTTTTCATGTTTACTACCTTCCATCTTAGATCCACAGTGGTTACATACATGCAATTTTAATCAACATCTAAAACTGTACATTTGTTCCTAATATTTCATTTCTTTCCAAACTATCAGTCTTATCTGATATTTTGAAATCGAAGCCACATCATTCTCTTGCTAAACATAACATTTTTCCTCTGCTTATTCAAATGACAAGCAAATTACCAAAGAATATCACAACAGATTCGGATTGAAGAAGCATTAAAAATTATAAATTCTTTCAAAAGTATCTTAAACTTAAATCAACAAGCTGGCTGTTTGTGGATTTGGACAGAGACCCAAGGCCAAATAATAAGAAGCCAACCATATACAAAACTTTCTTCTACAGATAAATTGCATTAGGTATCATGATACCTGATACCTGGTAAGTCAGTTCAACTGCATCAAAAGCTTAGTCTTAACTATATGAATCAACAACGACAACCAAACAAAATGGGCCAAGTAGAACAGACATATGAGGAGATGACCAGAGCATAATTTTCAATATTTACACCAATTAATGGAGTTCTAAAAACAGGAATTATCAAAATCACATCGAGTTACAAAACATACAAAGACTGACACTCAAGCACATGTTTCAATGTAAGTTTCTTTCTGCATTTCTTCCATTTCAGTTGGCCTTCTGCAAATGACCTGCATTGAAGCAGTTCTTCTGGCAATCCAAAATCACTAAATCAATGACTCTGCTTTGGCTTTTCACTTGATCAATAATTATAATTGAAAATGACTGTGCTTTGGCTTTCTTGACATATCTGCTGTAAATGACACCGTCAATAATCCTATCATGTTACATAACCTTACACCAATAACAGAACGGTAAAATCTTCTTCTCTGCCTCCTACTTCTTCTCTTGAGGAATCTCTGAATTCTAACTACTAACCAGTTACTCCCTATGACACTCCTGAGTCCTGACTTGGCGTCTAGAATCACAGCCTCGAATATTCACCATAATTTTAACTTTCTTTATATTAGTAGCAGCAACATTTCTCTCTCTCTGCCGGTAGACTTACTTCCTCTTTGTGCTTTATGCTTTACCCTCCAGTTCAGTCTTAGGACCTGTGCTGTTCCTATATTGTCATTAATCCCAACTCAGCTCTGTATATGACCAAAGAAAAAACCCATTTGAAATAGAAGGTCCTGCAGGATAGCGAAATGTAGCCATGGATTTGACTATGTCAGTGAGAGGATGAAACAAAGCCTTGCCAAAGGTGACATTGGTGACCTGGGTCAACTGACATCTAAGGCCTACATTACACTAATGTACTGGGATGCCAGATTATCACATAGATTATCCAGGGATATTGGACATACCAGTGCTCAAAGGCAGCACTTGTAGAAGTAACTCATAAAAGAGTTGCTTTACATTAAAGCAATTAGATATATCAAGAAGCTGGGACATCACTGACATCAGTAGACAATTCATCTTAAAATTCTGCTGAAATATATTTAATAAAATATAAAAATATAAAAACAGGAAAGCCAACAGAATTCGGAAAAACCGAAACTTAAAACAGTCCATAAACAAAGTCAAACATCAGATCACGTTAACCAAGTTCACAAGTGAATCTTCAATGAGATCTTACCTCAGCCTCAGCACAACAACCAGGACCATTGACAGAGTCTAGCTTTGTCTGCCAGACAATGACATTCACACAATCAAATGAAAAGACAATGATTTACAATAAATACAAAATAAAATATAGAGCAGATATAAACACATGGACAAAGAATGACCACGAAACAAATGAATGGAATAAAGAATTAGCACAAAACAAATGGATGAAACAATGACCATTAAAAAAAAACAAATGGACACAAAAGTGACCATAAAATGACTGGATAAACGAATGACCATAAACAAATGAATTAATTAACGAACAGTAAAACAAATACATGGATAAAGAATGCAAACAAATACAAACAAAATACATAAATAGATGACCATAAAACAAAAGGACAAGAGAGTTACTATACAAACAAAATGAACGACCATAACAACGCATGAATGGATAAAACCATCTCTATTCTTTTATTGTGCATGCAAAGTCAGTATATCTTCAAGCACAAATGTACGTTCACCACGGACCATGACAGAGTCAAGCAAAGGCCGCAGTAAAATAGTAAGTCTTGATTTAAATAATGTCAGTGAGTTAGCAAGTCGGGCTTTTTGTGGTACACGAAGTCAGCTTTTGAAATGGCAGAAGTGAGTGGCAGTGGTTGAGATGGTTGGAGACCAGGGAATTAGCCAAAGAAATCAGGACAAATAAGAAATGTGGCACCCAATCATACAGACTTATGTGATAGTTGGCAGATCTACAACTGCATGATATATGTTGTTCACTGTATGACAGATCTGAGTCAAACAAAACTCCCAGATGGCAGGATGAACAGTGTTGTATGATAGATGAATAGGTGACACCAACTGATGTGCTATATCATGCAAAAAGGCTTAGTAAAGAACAAAATGAACCACTGTAGTTCAAGACAGCTAATGCTGAAGTGACTTGAATGATATGAATGGACTGAGACTGAGGGTGCAGATAAGAAGAGTGCTTGAGAAAGTGAAGGAGTATAACGGTATTGAAACATCCAGAAGAACAAGAACAGTTACTGGCTGCTTCTCTGCAAACTCTCCATTCCTTACTTCACCTTGCTCAGCAATTTGCTAACAGTTGCATATAACTTGCATTTAAGACCTGGTCTGGTAACCTACTTAACGGCCTTCAGTGAGCACTATCAGAGGAACTTTCATTCTGAACTCACCCAGATGGAAGCAGCCTGAATCCGGTCAGCTGCATACAGAGTCTTCTGGAATTCCAAGAAGTCAAAAGGATCCAGGCTTAGGTCCTAAGAAAGCCAATTTTCCTTACAGAAACTCAGCCAGACCAATCCATTCACTGCATTCCTAATGTCAACCGATTCACTGATAACTGCTAATGTCAACTATTGCTCAAAAACAGTCAAGTAATTCAATCTGATGACCTCGAATGAGTGAAAAGAGCAAATGGACTTTGGTTGATCTATTTCACACTGGAAGAATAATGCTAGCGAAGTGATAATAATATAGAAATATGGCTGACTATTTGCAACAAATACAATTCAGTATAGCTGCTTAAATTTGGTGAACTTCAGCTACAATTTAAAACCACCTTAATAATTATTATCAGGGCCGGCCCTAGACACAGGCAAAGCAGGTGCTTGGCCTGGGGTGCCAAAGTCAAGGGGGAGCCATTTTCACAAAAAATGTGGTTAACATTGTTGTGTTTTTCATGTTTTTTAGCCATTTTTTCAATTACAATGATTGTTTTCATTTGAATTCAAAACTTTCGCGTATGGAACAAATTTAAAATAATTATTGATTTCATTGTACCTTGTCAAGTAATTCAATTTAAACACTGCACAAATTATATTTTAACCATTAAAATTCAATTACTTCACACATGGCTGTACTCTGCAGTTTTGTGTCTGTAGGCTAATAGACCTGTCCGTCCGTAAATCTGATTGCTGACAACATGACATCTTTCAAATGAAAATGTCAGCAATCCATGCACCTTTATATGTCGACTGCCAAACAGACATCGCAATTGTATTAATTATGTTAATTATCTGTGAAAGTCTGTACATTTTAATAAGAGTTTTCTTAAGTATAGGCTATCTAAATTAATTTATAGTTTTGATCTTATCAAATTAAAATTTTAATTTTAAAAATTATGTCAAACCCTATTCATGAAGTGAAAGAGATGTTACCGGATGCTAAAAATTGTAAGAAAAAACACAAAAACACAAGTGAGCATTAAAAATCAAAAAGGATGGCTTTAGAACGTGCTCAGTCATCAGCTAGTAATTCGTTTGTAATTAATAACAAAAACGAAGAGGAATGTCATGCTGTCATTCATACATTATAAAGTAAGTGAACTTTCCGTTACGCTGAGTAGACTCATCTTGTTTCGTTAGGTGGTGCTGCTATTTTGACGGTCACAATAAACTAGTCTCATTTAATTTCGGTAGGTGGCTGATTCATGGCCGCCCGTAGACGTTCTCTATAAAATTACTTCCCGTCCCAAGACAGTTTACCGACTTCTTTTCAAATTATTTTTAAACCGTCGCGTAGACTCAAATTTGAAAGTTGGGGCGCGCTACAGTCTATTACCGTTCTGTCAAATAGGGGCCTATGCGGACTGTGGGCTAATTTTAAGTGGCCTGCCCGAGCTCGCTAAACTTGAACGTCTTAGGACGGGCAAACATCTAGTATAATTAATATTACGAGAATTTGCTTAAATTACTTTCAGCTTTGTTTTGTTTTGATAAACTGAAACCTGATAGAGAAAAACGACAAGCAGAAACAGATTTCTGATTACTTCAACAAATATTATTTAATAAATAAATTTATGCTTTTTCGGTAATTCAAATATTTTGGTAATTCAAAGTGGTTTTGCTTTTTACCATTCCTCAAAAAAGATAAATTATCCAGGGCTGAGTGTACTAATAAAGAAATAATAATATATAGAGATAATTATCCAGGGTTGAGTGCACTAATAAAGAAATAAAGAAATAATAATACACTGTGTCCGGGAAAAAAGGGACCCCTTATTGGTATTATGAAAATAACTAGTAATATTCATTGATTTTTAAAATTCCAAAACTGCTTTAATCCTGACATAATCGGCTAATACTGGTTAAAATATAAAAGTTCCTTTCATCCAATAATGACGTCATAATGACGTGAACGTGTCGTTAATGCCTGGAAGGAATTTGATCAGCCTGTTATCGATGCTGCCAGTGGCCAATGACGAGCGCGTCCTGAAGCTTGTGTTGAGGCCGAATGCAGACACTTGGAACACAGCTTGCAGTCTAATATTATTCAAATATAAAAATAATCTCAAACCAAAATTTATGATTCATAAATAACGCTTTAAAATAATATTGAAATTTTTTTTTATAAAACTTTTTGTGCCATCCTTAACACTTGAATGTTGATGCAAATGACGTCAGTATGACGTCATTATTGAATGACAGCAACTTTTATATTTTAGCCACTATTAGCCAATTATGTCAGAATTAAACGGTCATGGAATTTTAAAAATCGATGAATATTTACTAGTTATTTTTATATAACCAGTAAGGAGTCCCTTTTTTCGCAGACACAGTGTATATAGGCTAACTCAGTTGAGCATATTGTTCTGGCTGGTTCAGTATTGGTTGTGACGTTGGGTGGATCGTGGAGTGGAGGTCAGAGGGCGCCAAATGTATGCTTTGCCTGGGGCGCCATTTGGGCTAGGGCTGGCCCTGATTATTATTTTCAACTTATGGTAATTAATGAGGCTGCTTACAATGATAACATTCAGCACTTTCAACAAATTTTGAATTAAAATAGAAATTGCACAAATTGAACAGAGTTATTGAGAATGAACAACTACTTTGCAGATTTTGTATCTAAGGGAAAAATAGAGACCCTATGCAACAAGGAGGCAAAGTCACTGACTCCTTTTTTACCTGTCTTTCACCTGCAAACCATAACCTAATCTATCGTCCATGCAATCAGAAGAAGTCGTACGTTTTTATTCACTTATTTATTTCATTTTTATATTTAAAGCACTTACTATGCGTACGAGCAACCCGAGGGAAAAGGCAGGATTTTAGTTTAGAAAAAGATGAGGAGAGACTACCAGAAACGATGGCAGAGCGAACTGGTGGAGGAAGAAGGAACTATGCAGGCGAAGGATCTGGATTGAGCCATCGTATAGTCCGGTTGATGAATTTTCTTAAAGGACGATGTATACATAATAGGGCTGGCACTGACTGATTAATAAAAAATAATCGACTAATCTCTCAAATTTAACTTCTGTTAATCAATAAAATTTGATTAATTTGGTATCTGTTATTTAAAGCACGAAAAACAGTTAAAAATGTAGTCACTGAGTCAGTTACTACTTTCTTTCTACAAAAAACTTCAATCATTCCACGTGCTGAAGGTGATACGTCAGTGATGTTTTGAACCACAGTAAACGAACTGTTTATTGCAATGAAGACAGTTAATTTTGTCACCATCTTCGACTTTTCCATCAGCTTTACCTTAAATGCAAAATGACCACTTAATTTTCCACTCAAATGTTTCACATTATTACTGTTCACCATATAGTTTACTCCAGAAATGGGCCACTTGACATCATGAAATAAGTAACAAAAATTAACTGAACAAGCCAAAAACAATCGATTAAATATTTTAATGATTAACTGATTAATAAATCGTTAAATTCCGCAGCCCTAATACCTAAGCATAAAATCTATCTGTCTAGTTTACAGGATAATTTTCCAGGAGTTTCCTTTTCTACCACTGTGTGTGATTTGGGTTTGACCTTGGACCAGGAATTGACCCTTACCCAGAGCCATTCTTATCCATGGAAGTTTACCAATGAGACAGTCAGAATGGAATAGTCATACTGAGAAAGGTTTATGAAGTTAGCAAGGACCAAAGGTTGACTGAAATACAATTTCAAATACAATACTGTCTTGTACACAGTTAGCCCAGCCTTGAAAGTTATTTGCTTTTCTATGGGCAGACAATGTAGTGATTTAAGTATTTGTGATAAGTGCTCATATTTTGAAGTTTTAGTGATTGCTCTGGATATTTGGTGTTTGAATCCACATTCAGATACCCAGAGGCTTAGCTCTTTGAACTGTCACAATCTGAACTACAACTCACTGTGAATTCTGGACTAAATAAATGCCCCAAAAGCCACCTACCCGGTATATTCCTGAAAGGAAAACTTTTAATCCTTTACAACATACCGTAGTCATGCCTGACTGATTGATTAACTGCTGACTGTCAGACAGACATCTGACTAACTGCTGAAGAAACATCACATCCTAACAACACAAGGATAGATAGCCTAGCTAATCTATAAATAAAATGCACTTCTTCCAGCTCATTTTATCCATGCACCTTCATTTAACGGAATGGATGCCTTGCTGCTGATGTCATAACACCATATATATATATATAGCAGTGAATGTCTATATCACTTAAATAAAAACCTCAAATCATGCAGAAATAGCAGATGCTACGGTAAATAAAATCAACAGCTGACAAGTAAACAGCAGATTCTAAGGTAGATGAGGAAGTAGATGATAATGTGAAGAAAATGGCAGATACTTCCATCATTCTACTCTCTTTCCTTTACCTTAATGGCACCTTATCATAATCGTAATCTTGAGATTTCTATAGGAGCCAAAAAAGCAAAGTCGTGGGAACCAGCTTATTGATAAACTTACAACATTCACGTTCTGTGGTCAGTAAAATAAATGTCATATTAATTAGGTCTTCCATATGTCAAGTTTCGTTTACACATTTCTCACAAAAATTCTACAGTCACATAAAGTCTGCAAAGGAATTAGATGTGGTGGATAGAACTTTACAGATAGCATTTCCCAAAATTAACCAAATTAATCATTACTCTTGGTTTGAAATTTAATCAAATCAGGTACTTACTTACATACTTCACAGCAAATGCACCCAATTCAGATATGGATTTCTGGCAAACGAGTTTTTTCTACCAGTTAGACGAGGACCTGTCAGCACAGATGAAGGCCCAGCAGCACCAATGCAACTGGTGTGTCACCAGACATGTGAAAATGTTGAGCTGATAAAGTGTTAGCGATTGGCAGACACTTAATCACCATCACTTTCATCACATTCATTGGTTGCACACAAATATAGGCTGCTACGCATCTGCTATTTATGCATAACAGCTTTGAACATGAACTACATTCAAATTCATAACAGAAAACGAAAGGTTATCATAAACAAATAATCTAAAAGTCATAAATTGAATTAGGTTTCAAACAGAAAACAATAACTACGTGTATAACTGAACTGTATAACAGAACCCAAGAACTTGTTAACTAGTCAACTCAACCCCAAGTTTTTTAGCCTCTGCCTCTTCTGCCAACGGATCGATCATGCCACGACAGATTCGATTTCTTAGATGATAACTGATCAGAATGAACTGAGCATCACTCTAGACCAGAAGACAAACCATAAACGACATACAACATACGACATATCATCGTCATCATCGTCGTCGTCGTCGTCGTCGTCGTCGTCGTCGTCGTCGTCATCATCATCATCATCATCATCATCATCATCATCACACTCACAGTTAAGAGGAAAGAAATTTCCTCTAGGTAAGTTACAGTATTTCTTGGCTTCTACGGAAACAGACTCACATACAACTCATCCCAGTCTGGTTACTAACTAAGCAGTAAAGAAATGTAACTGCATTGCATTCATTGTTCATCCATATTAGTTTGGTTCTTAAAATCACACTCAGCACAGAAGTTTTGTAAGTCAAATCGGAGACAGAGTTAGCCTAGGCTCTGTGCCTAAGAACACATCTGCAAGCAACACACACAGAAGTGCAGTTTGCTCCAAAAGTTGACACAAAAACTGAATACATTACACTGCTCTATAGGCTGGCATTTTATATCCAAATGGCTCATTTTAATTGCAGATAGCTGTTACTTATTCATTTGTTCATTCACAGGACTACTATAGCGTTCCTACAAGATAAGATACCTACAACTCCAGCAATAAAGAACAGTTTTCACATTCTTGTAAAAGGTGTATACAGAATTCCTAATAAATGCGAATATTATTATTATTAGCTAAAGGAACACGCAAATCTGAAGGAAGGCTATTGCACATGGTCAACCAACCACTGAAAGGGTTCAAAAGGCACAACATTGCATCTTTGAAGTTCGAGCAAATGGAACAACAAATGTATTGTATTGTATTGGATTGTATTGTATTTGAACACTTGTTATAGCGCCCCTACCAGATTTCCCATTCAGAGGCGCTCCCGACTACTGCGCGAACGCTGAATCGGAGTTTCACGCCGAAGTGCATGAGCAATTGCGAGTGAAGGACTTGCCCAGGGTCCCTACTGCGGCGACTTTGAGGTGGATTCGAACCCGCAACCCTCCAGCTGCAAGGCACCAAACATACCCCCAAACCACCGCGCCCCAGTTGTATTGTGATGTGTTGTATTGTGTGTTGTATTGTACTCCACGTTTATAATGCGACCGAGCCACCCGCAGTAAAGATCCAAGAAATTAATCTCTGATAAACCGACCCGACCGGGAAGCGAACCCGGGGCGCCGGCATGACGAGCAGGCTACCAACCCACTCGGCCACTCGAAATGCAGAACGAAGATGGGCCAGCAAAACTCCCACACGTAGGCAGAGGCATTCCCTACTTGGCACTGCCAAACCCAGACTGAAATCCTAAATTCAATGTGCTGGGAGACAAGCAGCCAGTTGTAATTCTGAATAAATTCCTGTTGAAAAATATGAAAGCTGTGATCGTGACAGAATAAATCATGGCAATACCTGAAGGTCTGGTTTCTTGGTCGGTTTACCAGATGTCGTTTCTTCTGCTGCTGGCGACGTCGGTTGGTAGCGAGATGTCTGAGGCTTATTGCTGCTATTATTGTAAAATAAATTCCAACATATAAAGTAATTTAGCTGCATTCAAAATTAGGCTAGGCACCAGTGATTTACTACGTTTAACATTACAGAAAGTAGAAGAATTATCTGCTTAGAATGTGTCATGACATCCTTCTGGACGGACATTAGGAAGTAAATCAGAACATATGAAATTCACCTCTAAGTGACTCAGATTGCTCCAAGCCCCTCCCCCTCCCACGGAACTGGAAGAGACCCAAGGCACAGATAGATCACTAAACTTCAGACTACACACAGCCTGAGGACAAGCTCATCGTTAGAGTTCAGCACACAGTTGCATGACTTTTGTCAGTGGAAGAAAAGCAATGTAAACAAGACTTATAAGAGGTATGCATATACTGTATATACATATATATATATACACACATATTTATACACAAATATATGAATCAGAAGATACATTATGTATAAAATAAATATGTAACTTCCAAATTCCAGACTATTGGGCTGTTTATGCTACCTCTGACTGTCTTATTTCAACACAATTAAAGACTGATTGTAATCTGTTAACTATACTATTTTTAATGTGAATTTAATCGGTAAGCATAACACAAATGTCTATTTAAACATATCAATATAATAAATAAAATTATAAACATGCAGAAAATAATTTTTGAAGTGGAAACAGGCTAAACATCATCAAGCACAACCTCAGTATTCATCCAAAGAGAAGAAAAGTCCAACTTACAGTTCTGATCGCACAGGAATTCCCACAGCACGGACAATGTTGACAAGGATTTTGACTTCCGTTGCTTGTAGGTTCTGGGCTGTCACTGTCTTACGAGGCTTCCGTGGAGGCTTCAGAGGTCGCCGTGGCTCTGTCAGCTTCAATAAACTTGGCAAAATAATCCTATGGACAGAAAATTACATGACTCATTTATAATTATTTCTTAATATGAACAGCATCAATATCTCATGATAAGCGACAGTTCCATGCAATGGTGTCTGAAGTACTTGCATAATGTCTATTAGAACCCAACCATTCCACATACATGGCAAGCAGGCAACCAGCCTGCCACCAAGAAACACATGAATACTTTAAAAATGCTCCAAAAAGAATATGTTTGATACAACAAATTTTTTATTTTAATACAGAGGAAAACATAAGAGCAGAGCAGTGTTATATTCGTTAACGGAAACGATAAGTCGAACTGAAAATAATCCATTCCGTTAACGATAAGTATAACTGAAAATATTCTAAGAACGAAAACTGAACGGAAACGGAAATAAATGATGCCGAACTGAATAAAAACTGTAACGATAATTAAAATCCGAACGGAAATTATACACATTTATGACTAAAAATAGAAATGAAGTAATTTACTTACTTACTGACTTAAATTAGCGGTGAACCAGTCTTTCGTTGGACTATGTTATAGAAATGAAGTAATTTACTTACTGAATACTGACTTAAATTAGCGGTGAACCAGTCTTTCGTTGGACTATGTTAAGAACTTAATAGAAAGTCGTTAATCTCGCGAGATTTCTCGGTATATCACGGTATTATCGTTCACAGTATTGTCGTTCAGCGGTTCTTTTCGAGAATGTCGTCAAGTTTAGCTCGTTTGTTGTCCGGTAGGAAAAGGGAGAGTCCAGTTTGGGAATATTTTGAGTATTGTGAAGAGTCTGGGAAATCGAAGTGCGTTGTGATGGATGAGAAAACGGGAAATGAGTGTGGCGTATTTTTGGAGAACTGTAACTTGAACTGAAATTATTTAAGAACTCGAAGTTGAAGTTGAACTGAAATTATTTGAGAACTCGAAGTTGAAGTTGAACTGAAATTATTTGAGAACTGAAACTGAACTGAAACTGAAATTACTCCCAGCCGAACTGAACTGAAACTGAAATAGAAATTATTTTGTGAAGTAAAATAACACTGGAGCAGAGGAAGATTTTCCATCTCCAAGGCTGTTTTTTACCACAATAGTGACGAAGTCATTACAAGAGTTGAACTGAAGATTTGGATTCACTTTGATTTGGTACTGAATAATAGCCCAAACAGCTTAACATTCAAAATGATCAATGTTCATCATAAAACTGAATGCAGTGTTATATAAATGCAGCCATTTCTGAGAACAGTGTCATATAATTCCCAACTCATATTTGTTGACACATTAAAGCCATTATGTAAGCCTTATACTTTGAATAAAACTGACAGATATAGTACATGCAGTGCTTGACAAATTTTATTCTTACACAATGAATGAGCAGAGATCAGACTGGAAACGTAAAACATAATGGACAAAGATTTCAGATTGTGCATTCTGCAAGGCTGCTATCTCATGTGAAATGAGTCATTCTAAGAATTCATTACAATGGCATCAAACGAGTCATTTGCAGGAGATTGGCTGCTCTCTTAATCAGATGATCCTATTTGCTTGAACGGCCAATTTCACATTCAAATATGTCTTGTTCATCCATCACCCTAACATGCAAAATGATCAATGCTGATTTCCATCAGGTTTCAATCAACTGTACATTGAAACTTCTACGTGAATCCTTCTACCACAGCCACCTTAAAGAGTCAATAAAGATGTTAGAGGAAAAAGACTCTTTGCTATTTAAGTAATCAAGTATTTATGTGTACATATATCTGCAGAGGCTCTATATAAGATCGCACATGAATGAAAGGATTAGTGAATGGTTGCGCATTAGAAATTGTAGGCACAGTAGACATTGCCAATTAAAAAATAACATATTACGAAAGCTAAACTCAACATCTGTACCAATGGTGATATTTCACAGGGCCCAGTTAGCTACGTTGGTTAGAGCGTAGGCTGCGTCTCATGTGCCTCTGTGTTAGAGAGCACGTGGATCGAGGTTCGCTTCTCAATGCTAACCTATTTCAGAGATTTCAATCTTGGGCTAGCAGTCTGTGCATGGGAACCTCAAATGACATGACACCCATTCCAACAGGCAGCGGTCGTGAAGCATCTCACCTGATCAATTCATTGAAAAATGAGCAGAGTCGAGGCCACTGTGTTAAAATGTGTACATTTACATTTATAATGTAGTTCATATCATTTTACAAAACTAAAATTAACCAGAAGTCTTAATCAAAAGAACAGAACCAAATAACTTTCTTCTTAATGTTAATAGAATTTTAATCTTAATAAATGAATCAATAAAACATTTAGAGACCAAAACCTTTAACATAATTTATAAACAATTCCTACCTGTCTCCAACATTTGATTTCTTAACAAATTCACTTAAACATTAAAAAGATATTAGCTGTAGATTCAATTGCATGGATGACCACAGCCTATTTAAGGTGACCACTGCTTACAGCATCTGATTCCAAGAACTAAATTAACAGCTGTTCCTGAACATTTAAAAGAACCAGCTGGACCACTGTACTGCAGAGACAGCAAATGTTAACAGTTGAATAGGATAGGAAAGGAAAACTGAATCTGAACTTATCTGCACTTTCTACAGGTATGCACAGCTTTTAAATCATTCCAGGACTGCTAATATACGATGATGTAAATTTAAACATTTAAATGTTACAGATAAACACCTTATCAAGTGACCAGAGATCACATGACATCTTTATGGACTACCACAGTGATTACATAATGTGCTCGGTGCAGACACTCATTGTGTGTAATTCCTGATATTTAGTTAACTAGTTAAGCGCTACAATTTTTGGTACTCTCATGCATAACCTGTTGCTACGTTTCCCATGTACATGGGTAACCCTGTTAGCCGGACGCTGGTCCCTTAAGGGTTTCTCACCCTTTGCTTTCTGTTGGTGATTGTATAATCTATTTGTGATGTTGTGATGTTACCTACTTGAAGCAATAAAATTTTGGTTTGGTTTTGGTTTGGTTTGTGATGTTCAACATGCTAAACCTTCCATCAAATCCTTAAACAGTTTGGAACCTATTATTAATTTTTGGCCAAAGCTATAAATAGTGCTGACTTATAAGAGTGCACATTTTAAATAAAGAGCTACACTCTATAACTTTCCTTAGATTTAAGTTCAAACACTCTGTCCAATATAAAGAATACAACATGCATATAGAGGCTCTGGGTTACCCTGGGGCTGATCAGCTCAGACAGTTCATCCCTAACACTGCTCTGCCCTTCCATCACCTCATCACTAAAATTTACAACTAACTCTATAGCCATAGCTGTTTGGAACAAACTTCCGCCAGTACTACGACAAATAGCTGACCCATCCTACGAACTCAACAAAACCCACCTCTCGCTATCTCTCCACGAGTCTTTCACTCGAAACTGAAAACACTGCTTTTTCACAAATCTCTATCCTGTATCCTCTATCACTTCCACCTACCTACCTCGCCATTTCAACTCTAAACACCACCAACCTTAGTTGTCTGCCTGTGAATGTCAATGACAGCATATTGTGTGTACTAAACATGGCAATAACTCTCGTAGATTTAAAGTCCAAACTGTCTAGAAATGCAATAAATTCTCCTACTAATTCCCGTATGTGGAAACAAAACACTTTGACACACATAATTAATCCAGCAAGCAAGCACTTAGTTTACTCGCTGAGACTGAGAAAATCTCACTGCAATTGAGCCATATCTTAAAACTTGTAGGCTATACGTCTGCTGTCAGTAAAGCTGCATTAACTCTGACAAACTTGAAGAGTAATTGAAAATATAATTGCTAGCTGCATAGAAATTGTGCTTTATGCTATCGACATCAATATAACTTTTGTCAATCAACAAAAGCGGAATCATACAGAGACCCCATCAACAATGTCAGCTGATTGGCAGGTGTCTGTTATCGTCCTCTATTGATATGCGTGGGTAACAGCATGGGAACAAAGTCAGTGGCCCATTTGAAGTCACCTGCACCCTCTCTTGGCACGCGTAGGGGGGGGGGTTGAACCTACATCTGCGTCAGGAACTCTTCTGAACTCACTGTCAGCTGTCGACTCTGATTGGTTTGGCTCAGCATATGTGCGCTGCCACTGCTGACTCTTCCAGTTATCTGAGCAATATTTCCTAACTGAAAAATGTTCTGTGCTTAATGAGATTTTGCAGAGAAGACCTCTGATTTGTTTGGCTCTTTCAGTGGCACTACATAAATGTTCACTTACAACATACAAATTAGTGAACAGTGAGGGGAAGAATTTGATGATCGTGAGAAACAGCATCACTGCTTCTGTTCAAACAGAGCAATGTAATTTTTTAGCTGATAATGATGTTCAAGATTCGCCACAATTCATGCAAAGGTAGGCAATACATGTATTTTAGATGATAGACTTGTTAAGAAGTCATAGACCAAGGACAGAAGTCACTTAAGTCTTCTGCCACAGCTGTGTTGAACCTTCCATTTTCAATAGTCTTCCTTCACACATACATACCACTGAATTTGACTGTGTTTAGCTAACATTTTCTAACAGTTTTAAAATACTTTTGCCTAAATCAGTTAGACAGCCATGTGTGCAGCAGTTTTGTGCTATAGGCTTAAAAGGTGCCATATGAATATAGCCTTGCTTCTATCAACCTCCTCACGAACCATCTTTCTCATACCGCACTGCTGCTCTAGTTTCTCGCTGCGTTCTTGGCTGTGCTCCATCTTACTTGCGTGATCTTTGCCGCCCAGTGTCCGACGTTGCAGCGCGTCGGGCACTTCGTTCTACGACGAGGGGTGAGCTCCTAGTTCCACGGGCACGCTTGGCTATCAAGCAGCGCCATGCTTTTTCGGTTGTGGGACCTTCCACCTGGAATGACCTCCCGCTTAAGCTCCGCTCTTTACTTGTGAGCCAACCGGCAGGGTTCTACAAGTCCCTCAAGTCTTTTTCTTTAGTCGTGGCTGGGCCGGGAGCGCTTCTGAGTAGCTTCTTGAAGAGGCGCTATATAAATGCTCTGAATGAATGAACGAATGAATGAATGAATGAAGTGTTTTGATGCATAGGCCCTACAAACATACATACGCACAGAAGTTAATATACAGGAAGAAATGTTTACCCAATATTAGGAACTGCTTCTTCATAAACCATGTCAGCAAAAGTCTTCTGATGTGTTGCAATACGAAAGCGCAGCATTATTTGCTCACGAATCTGAAATTAAGAAAAACTAAAAAATCCAGCTTTAAACCACCAGAAGAGAATCTCAAGGCAAAGTCAAACAGAAGAGAATGAAGACTTCTACTGCTTTGTGCATCTGGCCTTTGAAACTCTAGGTCCAATAAATCAATATAGCCTTGCTTCTATCAACCTACTCAAATGAACCATCTTTCTCAAATATTGGGAGATAATAGGGAGACTACTTTCCTCTGTCAGTGCAAATCTATCGCTATCCAGCACTTCAATGCAGTCGCTTGTCACAGTTCCTTCTTTTCCACTGATAAAACCACCTGTGAAGATAGCCACTACAGAATAACGCTATCCTAATTCTGCAATCCTCAGGGGGGGGGGGGATTATATGTACCTTGGGAAAGAAGAACAATATAATAACAACAACAATGATATAATTAATTAGCCACTTGTATAGCGCCAGTGTCTAATGCACAAAGCATCAACCGGTGAGTGTGCTAATAAGCTTAATGAGGACGAGAGCAGTCTGCCAACCGCAGATAGAGGACACAGCCACAGCGCATGGACCTAAGATGATGGCTACAAGAACAACAAGGTGATGATGATATATATGTATTCGTTTAATGAAAAAACATGTTGACATACCGCAACACGTTACAGGTTACAAAGAGGATAATACTGTGAATGAATGAAAAAGGAAAAGTTAAAAAGTAAAACTAAGGATCATTAAAACGTTGGTAGAGCTACTGAGAACCCGAGTGAGTTATAGGGATAACCGTTCGTGGAGTGTTAAAAAAGTCGATTGTTAATGGATGGAAAATTCGAGGACTTGAGCGCAGAGCGATAGCGGAGAGCGTCAACGCAGCACGCCGGGCGCATTCTATGCGTCAGCTCCTGTCTTGGCTTCAACGATGAAGTAACCCCGTCAGGGCGAAGGTTGGAGCAGGTCACGGAGGTGGCATTCCTCCACAGGCTGCCGGACCTCGTTCGGCCAAAGGTGGCGGAAGTGGCTGTCGGCCACCGTGCTCGCGGTCGTCCGGTCACGCTCCATAGAACTACGACCTTCCGCTATCAGCCCAGACAACCGCCCACACAATGGACAAAGGTTGGACACAGGCTGATCGTTGTTCCTCCACAGATGGCCGGCCAGTGCAGAGTCGCCCTCGTACAGGCGATTGTCCGGTCACGCTCGTTGAACCGTGACTAGCCGCCATAAGCCTCGACGATGACAATGATAATATGATGATGATGATGAAGGAAACATGACATGACAGAGTAGAAACCTTTTGCATGAACTTGGCTACAGCCAAATGATGTGAATCAGCATCATCAGCTTTCTTCAGCTTCTCATCTTCTTTCAGTTTCTTTTCATAAGCCTAATAAATAACAAAATCATATTAATGTAATTTATCAGATCTCCATATGTCTTGCTTTTCAAAGGCATCTCAGAAACATTACCAATTTGCAGCAGTCTATTAAAAAATCATTGTCAACATGCATCCTCGTAAACAAAATTGAACTAAGTAAAATAGATTCTTAAGAAAAAAGGCAACATATCTGCATACTGCAAAAAGTTCATCGGGAATTTCATTTTCAACAGCAGGAATTCGTTGATTCTTGAAGCCTGGTATTTCTTGTTCACGCAGACGAATTAAACGAAAGCGCCGATTGTTTTCGATGTCTTCATCTGTTGCAAAATTGAATTCCTCCTGAACGTGTTCTAGACGAAAGTGCTGCGGCAACTGAAACGTGGAGACTCCTCCTCCTTCAGAGATTGGCTGCTTGTCAAGACAAACCAAAGCAAACAATACAATAATATAATCAAATATAGTCTAAAATGCAGTTAAGAAAACATGATGGCAAAATATATTTCTTATATCATGCATCCTAGCAGTATGAATTCTAATATATGGCATTCAAAACTAATTATGTTAAATAATTCAGCTTTACAATGTGACTCCATCATAATATATCTTTCTCATGAAATGTAATTTTATTTGTAATAATTGCAATTAGGACAATTTATATAGCACCGTCAGTATCACGCTACTTCTAGGATGCTTTACACTGTCAACTGTCAGCACAAATGCTAAGTTACATAGAAAGTACATTTTAGAAACATGAAGGCTTCTGGCATCCTGAATAGATGTAGGAAGACTGTTCCAGGCATGTGGCATCAAGTGGTACTTTATATTGTAATTGAACACTTGTTATAGCGCCCCTTAGGGATTCAGAGGCGCTCCCGACTACTGCGCGGACGCTGAATCGGAGTTTCACGCCGAAGCGCATGAGCAATTGCGAGTGAAGGACTTGCCCAGGGTCCCTACGCGGCGGCGGTTTTTGAGGTGGATTCGAACCCGCAACCCTCCAGCTGCAAGGCACCGAACATACCCCAAACCACCGCGCCCCATTTGTATTGTGATGTGTTGTATTGTATTGTATTGTACTCCACGTTTATAATGCGACCGAGCCACCCGCAGTAAAGATCCGAGAAATTAATCTCTGATAAACCAACCGACCGGGAAGCGAACCCGGGGCGCCGGCGTGACGAGCGGGCTACCAACTCACTCGGCCACTCAGGATCCTCTACGTGATCCTCTATATGACTCCAAAATGTATGGTATATAGAAATTGATGGTTGGGTACAATAAAATTCATCTGTCATGCCAGATGGATGACTAGAGCAATGAAACAGAGCTGAAACAACTGGGCTTGCACTGATCGTGTTGAATGTGCATTTATTTTGGGTACAACTTTTGCCTTTTCTCACTTATTCAAGCCATACACAAATCCGTGCAATTTTATATTCACAGGATATTCACAGAATCAGGTCTCATATGCCTCATGCTCTTTTACTCTCACTAGATAATGTCTCTGATGGGGTCATTTCCACCTGGTTTGATCATTGCAACTCACTCTTTATTGGTATAACTAAGCAAGATTTCCACAAACTGCAAAAGGTTTAAAATTCTGTGGCCAGGGCCATAACAAATCCTTAAGAAGCATATCTGCATATTACACCCATATTGCACTTGTTACTCTGGTTACCCACTGAATGAAGAATCCAACTTAAAATCTGTCTTATAATTCACAAAGCAGTACATTTGAAGCTCGCTCTGCATACAAATAAACAATGCACAGACACTTTTGCTGTGCCCCAAATGCAAACAGTGTTGGGCTCTGAGGTCTTTTCAGTGCGGAATCCAAGGCTCTGGAATTCACTGCCAACTTCTGTTCGTTCTGTCAACTCGTTAATGTCATTCAGGTCTAAACATAAGACCATAAGACGACTTACCCAAATGAACTTACCCACCATATCCTGATTTCTGGTTTCCCGACTATCAGATTATTTCACGAGGCTGCTCCACCGGTCTATGAGTCTCCCACGATTTCACTTGAAGCCGCGACCATCGACTGATGCATTGTGCATGAAGGCGCTATAGAAGCATTTGGATTTTAGATTAGATTAGGTTCTCATTACCTACTTTTGCTTTCTTTACCTTGATCCTCATGACATTTTGTTTCACAATATTTGATCATCTACAAAGTTTACATCATTCACCAGCTTACCTGCAAACTTGACTTCCCCCACTTATGTCCGTCCCTCAGTGCAATTCTAAATATGGATGATGAACTACAGTGTGGCTCCACTGTCATTCAAATCTTCTTTGTTCTCTCTTACAACAATCAGACACAAGGTCTAACCAGCCACTTAACGTCTGACCAGTCGATTCAAGTCTTCTGAAGATGCTGGTTAAAACTGTCTACTCGTTTACAACAAAAGACAAGAGGAATTCAAGACCAAGCAAAAACACTGACCCTCATTAAATGCATTATGTCAGCATTGGCTGGATCGTTAGGGTCGAGGTGAGAGTCTTCCACCCACTTAGTCAGCTTCGACATGTCCGCCAGACCAGACAGACCAATGGCCGAGATGACGTCAGCTCCTTTCATGGCACTAGAAGACAAAACAGTGGAAGAATTCCCAGTTCAATTCATTCCATGCAGACCTTCCATCTCAAAACAGTCACTTCTTCTTCACATGACAGCAAACAAAGGCAACATCAAAACTCAGTCATTGCACTCAGTCTCAACACAGCGCCTTCTGCCAAGAAGTACTTGGCATTCTTCCATTTAAAATCAAAAGAGACATGTAGTAGAACGGATTCTGTCTCACCTGTAGACCGGATTTCTGTTAGTCTCAGTGCCAGGTACCAAAATATTTCCTTCGCTGTCCATTGCCCAAACGACAGCAGCACTTAAATATCCGGACGTTGTAAGACTGACATCAAGGTTCTGCATTGTTGGCAGCCCTTCACAAACAACCAAAACACATGTCAACCATATTAACACTAAAACAAAGTCTTACATCTAAGACAGTACTGCATAGAGAATAACCAGAAATCACCTCAGACATTCGCCTCGGCCGAATATCCCGTTTTTGGCACAGAAAAATCAGTTTAATTCAACAGCACAATGTCAAACCATGAGACTGCAGCAGTAATAGAAAAAACTTAGCAGTACAAAGATAGGTGAAAATAAATGTTTTATTATTTGAAGAACGCAAGAGACAGACAATGGACAGACAATGGACATAACTGACCACTTCCAACTCCTTCATGTGAATGAAGTCGTTTCCGTTCGCTGCTGAATTCGTGTTCTATCAGCTGACCATTGACCGCTGTCAGATTGGCATCAGGAATGGCCGCATAGACAGTGCACAGCAAGTCGGTTGTAAGGCCACTCGTCTCGTAAACCTACAAAACATCAGATTGGATAGACATCTGGATATCACATGTGGTAAGGTCCTCGGTTCGTACCCGGATCCATCAAATAGTACATCCAAATACTTGGAAAGTTGGGAGGGTGCTCACTTCCTGCTCTTCGACCCAAATGGTCGTTGACAATAGTCTTGGAAACCATGTTAATGGTAGAAGGTCATAAATATGCAAGACCCATGGATGCAGTTGCAAAACCTCAAGTCTAACAACCTAATTCCAACCCAGACAGCCACACTTACGTGGCCGACAATGGTGCCATCAGTGGCTGGCATTGAAACTATGCTATATTTGTTGTATATAAATGTAGTCGAATGTGGCTGTCAGAGAAAACATCAGTCAGGTTAATGAAAGAGGTGTATTCTGATGAGGTGCTTCTGGGTTGCAGCATCTCTCCTCTACATGACATCCGTCTAGTTAATGCACTTGCATTGTAATTAGTAACTTCTATAGTGCCGGTGTCAACACCAACACCAAGCCATAATCAGGCCAACATCCAGAAGATATTAAGTATGTATATGTTATTTTATACACAAAAACACACAAGCATAGACACAGATACCATATCTTTATGTGCTTTCGGTGTCCAGTATTTCTTGAAGCAACGAAATACTCACTTCAAAGGTAATGTTTTCTGGCCAGTGCATGATTTCTATGTTGAAGATCTGAGCAAATCGTACAAGAAACTCTTGTCCAATTGGCCTACCAGAAGCAAAACGGAAACAATTGTTAAAAGTGACATACCAAAGAAACTCAAACTGTCAGTATCTGCATGAATGTACGAATGCATCTGTACTGAGTGCATTTCAAGAACCTTTCAAAGACGCACTGCTCAGATGACGGCCATTTCAGGATGCTAAAAGTGGTCCCTCACCAGTGGTGAGTCACCACTGCCTGCTGGGTCGACGTCCCACAACAGAAGGAATGATGTCGATTGCTCCAGTCTCTAACGCTTACAACATCTTCTCAGTCCAACAAATAGGAGACGATACTTCCTGCCAACCGTTTCATGACGATCATTGAAAATCTTCTCACCTCAGTTTCTCGTGATAGACAGACATCGTTATTTACAAAATATATAAACTAAACTCAATTCAATGTTGGGGAGGCACACATGTGCGAGCTTTGTCGTTTCGGCAACCTCGTGAAGAGCCTTTCCACAGAGGTCGTGAGACTGAAGGGTCCCAAGCGCATTAAGGGACGAGGAGACAGATACGAGGACTCTATCCAGGACTCTATCTGAGGTCCGAGCTGATGGTGACGCTAAGCACACACATTGATTCCACTCGTTCAGCCCCTCAGATGATGCTAGGGATCATCCGAGTAGTCATTCAAATACAACATCTTTGTTGTATTTGACAACTGTGGCTGATCTCTGACGTCAGCGCAATGGACATGAAAGCATTTGATGTGAATTGCTGGCTCTGAGTTAGGCTTACAGGCACTGACAGGAGACTCTGAGCTTCTTGGTTCCTGGTGATAATAATTACTACTGAAGAAATCAAAGAATACATTTAAAATGAATGCAGTGGCAATAACTAACAGAAAAGTCACAATTTCCACTAACTTGGCAGCAGTTTTAGACACTTCTTTGTTATTGAAAAGGACTTTGATGAAGATCTTATATTTGCTGACATCGTTTCTTCTTTGTTGTTCTTCTCTAAAGACATATAAAAAAAACACACAGACTACTAACCACAAATTACAAATAGAAATTCAGTACTACACCAGCTTTAAAAATCAAATTATTTGCATAAATTGTCACCACTGATAAACACTGCAAAATCCCCCAAAACGATTAAAACTGCAAATGTAATAATCAAACACTTACATAGACCTGCTCTGAAAAAGGTTGGGAATCACTGCCTTAGTCAGTCATGTTCATGGCACTTATGAGATTCCTTAAGAAGTGCCTTACAAAAGTCTAGATATATACCGGGCACATATACCTGGAATACATAATTAAACATCTGCCTCAGTAGTTGTAATATTTGACAATATTTGCCAAGTTTACCTTTTCAATTTAGTGAATCTTTAATCAAATCATTTATCTGGACCTCTCTATTCAATCAAACAGACCGAGAGAAACTAAGCAAATTAACTAACTTGCTGTATATAGCATCTTCCTACATACTAACCTAGGATAACTCTGCCACTGCTCATTTTCTGGCAGTGCCAGTCCCAAGCCTGGATAAAGGAGGAGGGCAATGCTAATGATCTTTGTTATCACACAGTGTCGTTAAACTGAAACTCCTACTAACCTAGGACATTGAATTAAAAAATGCTAACCTAGGACATTGAATTAAAAAATACTAACCTGGGACATTGCTGCGTGTTTGTAATTGGAGAGCAGTTTGTGAGTTCAAGGTACAATTTTGGTTCACCTGAAACAAAATTTAAACCATGCTACCTAAGAAACAGAACAACAATTAATTAAACTTCAAACCAACTTTCTTATTGATCTAACGGTTTAAAATATTTATTCTAATCCAATCTTACAACTGCCAATATATCTAATCCAATTACTCTAATGACTTTTACAGCACAGATATCATAATGATCAACAGAGGATCACTTCAAGTGAAACCAAATCCAAGTCCATCAACAAAACCAGTTCCAAGTCAGAGCAGCCAAATATCAAACCAAGTTGAAACAGATGAATCTTAAGGTTTAGTGTTGAATGACATTAGAGAACTGACAGAATACATAAAACAAGGCATTGCATTCCAGAATTTCAGACCAACCACTAAGAACATCCAAGAACCCAGTGCCACTGTTTTGATGTACGAGGCACAGCAAGAGTCAGAGTATCTGTTGATCTAATGCAATGTTAATTGGCTGATGAGGGATGAGCAAGGAGCAGAGTCAGCTGATTTGAATGCAATGGGTTGTGAACTTAAAGACTGATTTCAAACTGAATTCTTTGCTCAATGGGCAGCCAGTGTAAGGGGCCGTCCATAAATGACGTCACGCTATCTTGGCCGATTTTTAACCCCCCCTCGTCACACTTCATCACAAAAAGTAAGACCCCTCTGAAAATGACGTCACAAAGCTCTGACCCCCTAAAACCAATTTCCATAGCGAAGCAAAATGCTCCTTCATGGAACAAATAGCGAAAGCATGAATATTTTAAAATCTAATGGTGACCAAATATTGAAATAATTAGAAAATTATTAATAATGGTGCCCGTATACATTAAAATAATTTTAAAAATAATGAAAATTTAATCCTCAAAATTAGTGCTGTTATTATTAAAATTAAATTGTTGTTAATTGTTAAATTTAATAACATAGACCTGGTGTGACGTCACACTACTCAGACCCTCCCTCCACCCCATGTCACACATCGTCACAAATTTCCGACCCCCTCCCCTAGGTGCGTGACGTCATTTATGGACGGCCCCTAATAAAAATATTATATGTATACAGATGGCATTTGTAAAAGCTCAACAAATAGTATTATGCAAAAACGGCATCTGATATGAAAGAGATTGCCAAGCCCAGACCCTACATAATTAGGGTTCGCTTCCCGGTCGGGTCGGTTTATCAGAGATTAATTTCTCGGATCTTTACTGCGGGTGGCTCGGTCGCATTATAAACGTGGAGTACAATACAACACACAATACAACACATCACAATACAACTGGGGCACGGTGGTTTAGGGGTATGTTCGGTGCCTTGCAGCTGGAGGGTTGCGGGTTCGAATCCACCTCAAAGTCGCCGCGCAGGGACCCTGGGCAAGTCCTTCACTCGCAATTGCTCATGCGCGCTCGGCGTGAAACTCCGATTCAGCGTTCGTGCAGTAGTCGGGAGCGCCTCTGAATGGGAAATCTGGTAGGGGCGCTATAACAAGTGTTCAAATACAATACAATACAATAATTACAAAGCATTCTATACACCTCCTCATCCTAAACCATTTGCTATACAAAGGTTACGATGTGCCTCGAGTGACCAGCACATCCACAAGGAGCAGCCTGGGATGCTCAAGGGCCGAGCAGGTGCAGCAGTTCATCTGCTTCAACATGTCGGTCATCTACCCATACCAATGGTCGTTGTCATGAGAAAACTACAGGTCAACTGCAGTCACCTCATAACCTCCAACCATCTCCAAGCAGGGCCTGCTCATATACAACATATCGTTCCAACTCTCTTCTCCAATGGTAGGCAGAGGCTGAAAAGTCAGTCACAGATGCAACTAGGTGTTGGGAGTGGAGACTAGGGGTCTGCGGGTTTACCCGTACCCACGGGTTTACCCATACCAGA
Source organism: Aporrectodea caliginosa (assembly GCA_020284085.1). Classification (NCBI taxonomy): domain Eukaryota; kingdom Metazoa; phylum Annelida; class Clitellata; order Crassiclitellata; family Lumbricidae; genus Aporrectodea; species Aporrectodea caliginosa. Next base: position 1,215,820 of record JACEVL010000783.1, read on the forward strand.
CCCGTACCCGTGGGTCGGGTACGGATCAGGTAGGCATTTCACGGGTCGGGTCGGGGTAGGAGCATTACGGGTACGGGTATACCCGGTTTTACCCGTACCGGCTGGGAAATGTTGCGGTCACATGTAATAGTGGGTCTTGTACCTTCAGAGATTACTTACCTATGTCCCTGCGTCTTAGTGAACGTGGCATTCATTAATAGAATCTGATATTCAAATTACAGTTACAAAGTGGTTTGTTTCCATCAAAACATTCATGGTGCTTTTACATATATCTGATCTGAGGTTCAGTCCCAACATTAATAATATTGGTAAATCGTTTAATTGTGAGCATAGAATCTAAAAACGTGATGAGCCTAAAAGTAACAAATTGAGTTGAGCAGCACGATGGTTCATACAGTAGGTTCGCTGACATCATCATTATTATTCTAATATTTTCTATCATCATCATCATCATCATCATCATCATCATCATCATCATCATCATCATCATCATCATCATCATCATCATCATCATCATCATCATCATCATCATCATCAGCCTATTGTTACTACTACATGATAACTATTGAGACTATTGGCCGGGTAGGTAACGGGTCTTTCGGTATCGAACTAATGGCGGGTACGGTACGGGTACGGGTATCGGTCGGGTCGGGTAGTAATTTTAAGTACGGGTCGGGTACGGGTAGCGGTTCCGTGTTACGGGTCGGGTAGCAAAAACACTCTACCCGCAGACCTCTAGTGGAGACATATGTAGCTGTATATTAAGTTCACCTGCTCTGGAAATGTACTGCCCTCTGCAGGGCTTAAAGCCAGCTGTCGCTAGCAACAGTTGCCCAGACCGTAATCAAGCAGTTGTGCACTGCTCATACAGACTGCTACACAGCAAGTTCCGGAACCACGTGTTAACAGGTATTGCAGGCTAAAGAGGTGTGGTTGGGAGCCATGGTATAACTGCATGCTAAGCGGATTCATATATAAACAGTAGGGTGTCCCAGAAATATTTGTTGTCGAAAGTTTTTATGCAGTCCCTCTAAAAAGTTTCTTTATGGTCCCATAATAACACCTGGAAAATTTTAGGAAATTTTAAACATATTTAGGGGTCCCGCAAGACACTCACATTTTCACCATGTTGGCATAATTTGTGCCGGACGTGTCCAATTTATTAATGATTTTAGACACCAACCTTTGATCCCATGATAACATGTTTAATACCATTGGAAAGCTCTTAAATAGTGAAATCTACAAGTATCTGACTTTATTGCGTACATAGTTATGGTTTTACGATCAAATAATGAAAAACTTGTACAGCAACTCAAGATTTTTAGACTTTCTCAATATCAGTTATTGCGATTAATCGTTAGGAATAATCATTATTTCAAATCATTGATAATGCAACCAGCCATGGTTTCAGCTCCTCCATACCGTCGTCTGCTTATTCATAATCACTGTTTATACCTTCAGCTGGACATTAATTGTTCAGTTCTACATTTTACACTAATCTATATGTCTACAAGATTGTCACGATTGCACTTAGAAAAGTCATGCCTATGCAACTGACGGCCCTGTAATTCACGGGCCGTCAGTTGGATAACCGATTCGGTTCCATCAAAACGCAACTAAATCTTCATTGAGTATATTGCCTTCGCCATCCAACGCGCTCTAGAGGGGAACCAGGCTTGCGAACGTTGCTCAATCCAAACATGGATGCCGCGAGTTGGAGAATTCTCTCTAATCATCTTGAGGATTGTCAAGTTGAAGCTGTTCAGTAATGAACTCCTTCAGTTTGTCAGACACAGACAGACATTAATGAGGCTTTGGTTGAAGGTGAGCCAGGTCGGACCATTTATCTTTGAATCGCTTGAAGAGAAGAATGCCTCCACCAGTTAATGGACAAACTTTACCAAGGCACACTACGAATATATAAGACAACAGGACTTCAAGCATGTGATGTTGACAAGCCATCTACAGCAGATTACCACGTCCGGTGGCTGCCTCTAGAAGGGTGCAGGCTCCATTACCTCTGCCGGTATTTAAGGCCCTGTGTCAAAACACATGCCGATAACAAATGTATCGCACTGCCACGACTTCAAAAGGTCTGACACAGAAGCCAACTCGGGCACACCCTGAAGTTTAGTATTTCTATTAACTAGAGAAGAAATCAGGACTGGCCATCGGTCCACTTTGTCCGTGTTTACTCCAGTTATGTCATGAAGCAGCTTGCCTTCCCAGTGCACGACAGATTTAAAGGCTCGAAAGTCTTCCTTGATTTGCAAGCCAAGAAATTTGATTTCTTCTTGTAGTGTGTTTTATGTCTTCTTCATACTTAAAACTTTATGCATATATATACAAGAAGGTTATGTCTGTAGATTCTGCTGTTTCAGAGCTTTCTGGTGATACTAAACATGTTATTATGGGATCAAAATGTTGTCACCCAAATATTTAAAGACAATGACGCTATGCGGTATTTACGATAAACTGCACTAACTCTATGAGCTTGCGGGACCCCTAAATATTTTCGAAATGTCATAAAACTTGGCAGGTGATATTACGGGATCATAAAGAAACTTTTAGGAGGGACTGCATCAAAAGTTTCAACAATTTTATATTTCCTATGTTATCGTGGGACACCCTAATAAACAGGTCTCCACTGTACAGGTCTTACAGCTATAGCACCTCTTCTGGACAGACTCATCAGAGCACCTCTGATGATAGTGATACATAATTAAGTAACTCTAATAAATGCCCACATAACAAATAATAACTCTAACAAATGTCTGTCCACATAACTAACTAGCTCCAGTAAATATATATATGTGTATAAATACATATATATAGCCAACTCTAAAATGTCCACATATCTAAGTAACTAAAAAAGTGATGCTAGTGCCTGAGAGTGACCTGGCTTCCTCCGGATCTCATTGTACTTGGCCTCTATTCTCTGCCTTGCCTCTGCACTTGTACCCTGCACCGGCTTTTGAGGTTTCTCAAGGCCCGGCCTATTCAGAATCTCTTCATCCTCTCTTCTCTGTTCCTAAACGAACAAATATACATTCTGTGCAAGTCAAACAAAGCAACTGAAGCCAGCCTAATTTCTGCTGCAGTTTCCCCAAGGATGCAGCAGAAAAAAACTGGTCTCTGTTGCAAAAAAAGCCGTTGGATGGCACCAGACAGAACAGCTGCCCTCATCATTACAATAACAATCACAAATTAATCAATACCAGTCTGTACCATCCCCTGTCAATGCAACGAAACTTAAATGAACACAGAGCAAACACTGATGGAATAGTCATTTTAACCCTACCATGAGTACTATTAACGTCTGCCATCAGAACAGGCAAAGCACTGAATTAGCCTCATCACAATCATAAGAATGTTTATACGATGCCTCAAAGATGACACAGCAAAGAAAACTTACTGACATTCAAAACAATTTATCTTGAGCCACTTAAGTGATTGATTGACTTACACTCAGTCCAAAACATTGAACTAAGATAGTCAATATGCATACACATGGCTACATTTTATCTCAATAACACTTCTGCTGAACTGATAAAAAGTTACTTCAGAATCTTCGAATGTAGTCGTCTCCTGGAGATTCTCTCTCTGCAAATGTCGTTTCTTTGCTTCTTTCTGCCAATACACAAATTAAACATGTATGTTTATAAATTATACAAAGAAGCAACATTTCTCTATATAAATGAAAAACTTTTACAGTTTAAAAAATAAGCATTACTGGCAATACCATACAAATTATATATGTGAAGCCATTAAGCACAAATACTTTCCCAGCCTATTTTTGGCCAAAGCATCAGGTTTGGACAGCATAAGGTGCAGAAAGTATTGTAAGGTCTTTGCAAGTAAAATTCTTGATCTCTTGGTCCAGTTGTCCAGCCCCACACAGCATAGACCTGCTGTCTATTCCTTTTTATCTAAACTACCTTTCTTGTAACTCACTCCTCTACCCACCAATCTGGTTTCACTAAACACATCATCATAGAAACTTTGCTTGCCTCTCTGCATAATAAACTGGTCTCTGTTGCAAGTCATCAACAAGTCTCCTGCCTCTGACTCCTCAACATCTCTGCTGCTTTAGACACCAACGACCACAACCTACTTCTCCTACGGCTGTCCTCTTGGTTTGGCGTCTCTGGCACTGTTCCAGTCGTGTATGCATGTATGTAGCAGGACTTTTATAAAGCACATTTTAGGATAGCCCTCAAAAGCGCTAAGAGCGTTTCTGAATAGCCCTGTTGTGTAAAGTGCTTTACAAATGTTCATACTAGATTAGATTAGATTAGAACATGGCTGTTCAATGGGTCTTGAACAGGTGGGTCTTAACATAGCTAGAGAAAGCAACTTAAGCAGAGTTCAGATGAACAGCTCGAACGTCAGACTGTTCCAATGAGATGGACCAACACATGAGAGTGCAATTGTGTCTTACTTGCCTTCCTGCTCCTTCTCTATTAAAGCCTTCAGTCACTCCTCGCAGCTCCTCCAAGGCTCCATCCTAGGACCACTTCTCTTCATCCTTTACACTACACCACTGTGCAATCTCATGAAATTCTCTTCTGTTAACTAACATCAGACAACACCCAACTCTTCATTTCCTTCTCCACCGGCTCTTTGTCATCTTCCATTGCTCAACTACCCAAAGTGGTCAACTCAATATCTAAATGGATGTCAGCCTACCTCCTCCTGCCAAAACAGAATTTATTATCCTTGGCCTTCCAGATCAGATCAAGAAAAGCCTGACCCTTCCATACACCAGAGTGGATCCACTTCAAAGTTCTATTGCTAACCTACAACTCACAACAATACAAGAGCCAAAGTACTCTTGCAAACTTTGCACCATCCAGCCACACAGTTCTACCTGATCACCCTCCTTTCTCACTCTTTCTCGTCCCAAGTGACTACTCGCCTCAACTTCTCCCACCAATCCATATCCACACTGCACCTCGAGTTTACCACCTAAGGACAGGAAATATCGTATCGCCCAATAAACTAAATGTAATGGCCAATTGCAGACTACATCTGTCACAACCATTTGTGCTTCATTTGTTTCTCACTTTCGCAGATTCTGATGGGATTCCGGCTGAAGTCATTGCTGCCCAGATTAGAAAACTTGGGATGCTTTTCTTGGTGTATATGTGTATATACACCAAGAGAAGCAGAAAATGAGATCCCAAGTCTGAGTCCTTGTCACAAAGTGGAAACAAGAGATCTTGAGTCCGAACCCTTAGAGATCCCGGGTCTGAATCCTTGATTCCTGAGTAGGAGTCCAAGTCTGAGTTCTCCTTCTGGTCAAAGTTTGAGTCTTTCAGCTTCAAGTCCAAGTCCTGAGTCTGCTCACCACATAAACTGAAGTCAAATTTGTAGCTGATCATGGAAATCAGTTTGCCAAAAAATCTTCCATACTAAGATACTTCAGTACAACTGGCATCAACCTCACCACTTGGGGGAATTAAACAGTATCTTTGTACATACATACACAGTTACAGCCAATGTCATTGTAGAAACTGTAACTTAAAATAGCATCTCACAGTTAATGTATTCCAACTACAGCTATGTAACTGTCACATACACCTAAGTTAATGCACGCTGATGATGCTGTGTACATGGTTAGAACATAAAGAACAAAGAAGACTTGGATGGTCCCAAAAGACAACAAATTGCACAACTCTCCCCGCCTCACCAGTTATGTTAAGACCTTCATTACCTTTCTTAGCTTTTCCACCTTCCAAAGATTCAGTTGGCTTTTGTAGTTTTCAGTGCGCTTCTGAAAATCAGCCTCAACCTCTTCTTGAATTTCAAGCACCTCTTCTTGGATATCATCTTCCCACTCCTTCTCATCATCCGCTTGGTTTGTTTCCTCTCTTTGCAAAGAACAAGACCAAAGAAAACATTCAAATATACAGAGAAACCTGTCAATCATCACCAGTGAGACATAGAAGTGAAGCAGAAGTCACTGAAGAGCAAATATATATACTTATACAGATGTATATATCAGATGGCTTATACGTATGTATGTATCTAGATACATGCAACAGCGTCTTTTAAGTATCTCGCAAAACTGCTGCCTGTTTTGTTTTATTTGTTTTATTTTCAAAGAAAATAAAACAAATTAAACATGATAGTGTAGTGGTCAGCCTGCTGGATTGTTAATCAAGAGGTTGGGGTTCATATCTCTGCCAGGGCAGAAATATGGTTCATGATTTCTGCTCCACCTGCACTCCCTAGCCAACTCAGCTATAATGAAGACACTGACCATACACAGTGGGGAGAAGGCGAGGGAGAGAACCGGCCACCCGCCCTCATATGCGAGGTTAAGAAAATGAAGTCGCTAACACTTCATATTCATAGCCACCTCACAGCTAGCTTTATGGACTGTTCTTCTTCTTCTTCTTCCTCTTAATGACTTTAACATTATTTACGCTGGCGCAGGCAGCAGTTCTGCGAGATACTTAAAAGACGCTTTGGTATGTATATGCATGAGCCATCTGAAATATACATCTGTACAAGTATTTTCAGATGACTCCCTTCTTCCTCCTTTCTTCCTGAACTGAATGAGTTAAGAAATGGCATTAACATTCATTATCACTTTAACAATGAGTTTCTAGTTGCTCTTACTACACGCTCATCGTTAAAGGGTTAAAGGAAATCGTACAAATGGATTTTATTGAAATTCTGCTTCAAAAAAACTTCACATGTTCAGATGACCAGCAGATTGTTTAACTGTAACACAGGATGCACAGACACACAGAGCCTTACTTTTTAATCGTGAGTTTGATGGGTGTGTTGGTGCAGTTCTGGTTCTGACGCAGAAGTTTAATCTCTTTCCAAGTTCTAATGATGTTCCTAGCAAGTGTTCTGTCACAGAGCATCTCAAAGTCTCGCTGCTTTCTTGTCAATCTGTGTTCAACAGTTAATCACAGTTAGAAGGAGGTATGCAAAGCATTCAGTTAGTTACACCAGGCAGTCATTTCTTGCTACTATTCGCTGGTCAAATTGTATTGCGATGCTGTCAAACCTTGAAAGAGTATCAAAGAGTCCAAATAACATCATTCATATAAATGAACGCATGAAAGACATGAAGCAATTCTACAATGCATATAGAGAGAACGTTGTAATCACAGTCGTAATTGTAAACTCCAAATTTCCAAGCACCACTTGAAATATAAGCAGAGGGCAACAGTTTATTCATGAGTGCTGCGTTGAGTCATAGGGGTTGTCCAAAAGGAAGGTAGTCAAAAGGAGGCTCAAGTCTGGTTTCCAGGGAGCCCAGATCAAGAGAGGAGGCAGAGTAGCTGCTAAGGCAGGTGGCACTTTAGGTACAGAATTGGAAGGTGGAAGATCAGATGAGTCTGGGTAGGCATTCTTGACGAGGTGAGACTTCAGTTTTAAGTGGAAAGCCCGAGGGGTTCCTGCATCATCACTGCCAATCACCCACCATCATCTGCAGAGATGATGGTGGGTGATTGGCAGTGATGATGCAGGAACCAAAAATCTGCAGAATTCAGCGGAAAGATCGTTCCAGAGACGCGGTGCAGTGTGGGATATGGCTCGGTTGGAGAACTGGAGATGAGTAGTGACCAGGATCGAGAAGGATTGACGTAGGAGGATGACTGGCTAGAGTGGGTTGGCTGAGGTCCTCCATAAGTGTACGTTATGTTAACATTGACAATTGCTTGCTCTCCCTAATATTATTCGCACATGGCAAGAATCTCAGGGATTGTGAAAGCAGATGATATGGATTCAAACCAGACTATCAATGTGAACCTGGACTTGACCACCACATCATTAATCTGGCTGCTCAAGAAAAGGTCCTGAAACAGTCAGTTAAGCACATACACACAAACACAAATAGACAAACACAAACAGACAAACAGAGACACACACACATACATGAGCATACACAGCAAAAACACATTCATTCATTCATTCATTCATTCATTCATTACAAAGATTTATATAGCGCCTCTTCAAGGTTACTACTCAGGAGCGCTCCCGACCCCCAGCACGGCTGAAAAGGACAGTTTTGAGGCAAGAATAGAAAGATTCAGAGTGGATTCTGGGATGCAATCGCAGTGCCAAAGGGAGCCCATTCCAGAGGGAGGGGCCAACCACTGAGAAGGCGCGATTCTGCTTAGTAGCTGTGCGGGCAAAAGGGACCATGAGCACGCCCCGCTCAGTAGAGCGGAGAGAGCGACGACCCGGAGCACCCAAGGTAGGGCAGCAGAGGTCGCGTAGATAGGCAGGGGCTAGACCCAGCAAGGACCGCCAGACCAAAGAGATCATCCGATACGAGATCCGCTGCAGTAGAGGGAGCCAATGAAGCACATCCAGCATATAACCTGAGACGTGGCCAAATTTAGGAATACGTCCGCACATGGGCGTCGAGAGCCAAATCGGGCCCCGGGGCAGACATCCATCAGGGCCTCTCGTTTTTTTATTATTAAGTCCAAGTCTGGTGTAAGCCCGAAAAACGCTATCAAACTACATTTAACGAATAATAATAAGGGTAATAATAATAAAAACAGGTTTTTTTTAGTGTGCAGTTCAACACAAAAAGGGCAGGTCTAAATGAATTTGTGCAGCTGTAGAAGCATTTTTGTGCAGTTAAAACTAGTTTTAGAATGTGCATTGTCATCCGATTTGGAATAATCCACTATGGCTTTTTAAGTGGTCGTGCAATTCTAAAAATTCCTTTTAAAAGCCCTGAATAATAATAGTAAAAGTAAATGTGAAAATCAATTTCTGGTTTAAAAGGTCCATATATGACTCTAATTATAAAGAAATTTACAGAAATTTAATATGAAAATGTGAATATGTGAATGTGATAAATGAATTTTTAAATGACATTTATCGCATTATGATATCCAATTTCAAGAGGTGAGGATACGTCAATTGCTGTGTTGCATTGTCTACAATCATGGACTACGTCAACAACTCGCTCTGTAGCCTACCATGATCAACTACACGTACATCTACTATCATCACCTTGTCACCTTGTGCCGTCGATTCGCTGAATCCTAGCGACCGTCATAGTCAGCCTTCTCCATGCGTTCCGATCTCTCGTCGCCTCTCTCAGCTCCGGAAGGTTCATCATCATCGTCTCGTGTATCTCCTCCATCCATCTCTTTCTTGGTCGTCCTCTTCCTCGTCTTCCCTCCCCACACGCTAGCATCATCTGACTATCATAATAGCAACGATATTATGAGCTTGATTTGATGCATCATTCGCTTTTGATTAAATTGAAAATGCAAGGCTGTGCAGGATTCTTTGTCTCTCGTCTGCATTCCTGACTTTCAACAATCTTTCTTTCCTTTGTTGAGCTCCACATTTCTGATGGTAATTCATCTTCTAATTCGTTATCAACTTAATGGAATTATAATTATTATAATGTTAAATATTGGTAATTTGATATCAATTATTTATTGTGATAAATTACATCCAGCTGTAAGTTAAAGTATTATTTATTTTGACAATAACTCAAACTTCAATTCAGAAATTTACATCCAGTACAATTTGTATGTCTCCCAGAAAACGAATAATCAATTCTAGGCCGACTGCTGATAAATCTCAAAATATAAAGCCTACTGATAAGCAGTGTTTTTCAAATTCAAGTTATTCGACTAGGCTCAACTATAACGTGGCCTAGAACTTTGCATTAATTGGGGGGCCCATGGCGCATTGGATAACATCTGGCAAAGAGACCGAGAGGTACCGAGTTCGAGCCCCGTTGGGCGGATATGCTTTGTGTTTGCAGGCTGTCTGTTCTGTCAGTAGTTAAGATTTGTGTCTTGTGAATTGCGTAATTGTACACTGTAACCGGTTGCGGTTTGTCAACCGGATTGTTGAATAAACGAAAATATATATTTATTACGCACCCCGTAATGAAAAGTTCTTGGCCACGCATACTAATCTGGTGGAGTAGGCCCTATAGAATTCAGTCAGGAATCGAAATTTGTCTGCATCAGTTAACTTTGCATCAGCAGATAGTCCAAAACCATTCTGATAAGTGATGAACAACTTCTGTTACTGTGCTCACTCCTAAATCCTCTGACTGAGCAACTGAGACTGTTAAGTTTCACAGTTATTAAATTGTTTTAGTTAACAACAATGCTAACCTTTTCAGTCCCATTTTCACCGTCACATTCGTTATTGGCTTACATTTTGGTAAAGAAATTCAATAGGTCTAGTACTGTACCTCATTTACTTCATTAGAGTACCTATATAATTGAAGCAATTAGACTGCATTAGACCAAAAAACCCAGGTTTCTTCAGTTTGAAAAAGTTTTAGAAATTTCCGGGCCCCTGCCATGGGCCCCTGCCATAGAACCGAGCCCCGGGGCAGCAACCCCACCTGACCCCCCCTCTCATCGGCCCTGCGTCCGCAAAGGCGTGCGGCAGAGCGCAGGACCCGGGTCAGGCACCCCAACCGACCAGCTGGGAGACCAGCATAGAGTGAGCAACAGTAATCAAGTCGGACTGTGATAAAAGAGTGGATGAGTGTAGCGGTGGAGTTCGAAGTAAGTGAGCGAGCAACAGTGCGGAACTGGCGTAACTGATAGTAAGAATCACGGCAGAGACGGTTTATATGAGGGGCAAAGGTTAACTCTTGGTCCAGTGTAACTCCAAGGTCACGGACAACAGAGGAAAAGACAAATTGAGGGAAGTCTGAAGCAATGGTGGATAGGTCTAGCTTCGCAAGCTGCTGCCGAGTGCCCAGCCAGATAAATTGGGTTTTTGATAGGTTGAGGCGCAGGCGGTTCGTTGACATCCAGGTCTCCAGGGTGCCCAAAGCCAGGCTCATTGCTCGAACAGCAGCAGTGGCGTTAGCAGCAAGGCAGTGCAGGTAGGCCTGAACGTCATCAGCGTACAGGTGACCTAGCACAGCAGAAGCAGTAAGTAGGGAACCAATTTCAGAGGTGTAAATGATGTAAAGAAGGGGACCCAGCACCGAGCCATGCGGAAGGCCGTAAGGGGCAGGGACCCATGAGGACCTGGAGGGCCCATGGACCACACAGAAAGAGCGATCACTGAGGAATGAACCCAGCCAACTAAGAAAGTTACCAGACAGGCCAAATGAAATTTGTAGCCGTTTAAGTAAAATTTCATGATCGACAGTGTCGAAAGCAGCACTAACATCGAACAAGGCCAGCAGAGTGAGTTGCGAACTATCTATAGCCCCATAAATGTCAGAAAGGAGGGTTTCAGTGGAGTGGCCTTTCCGAAAACCGGATTGGCACTCCGGAAGCATATTATTTGCCTCTAAATAAACAGTAAGCTGATAAGCAGCAATCTTTTCAATAATTTTCGACAGAAATGAAACATTAGCAATAGGTCGAAAGTTGACAGGATCAGACGAGTCAAGTCCATTATGCTTGAGGACAGGAACCAGGATTGAGCGCTTCTGCGACGGTGGTAGAACTCCATCCGCAATAGACCGCTTGTACACCACCTTAAAACTTCCATAAACACTCTGCACTGAAAATACTAATGAAGCCTTAAACAGTAAAACCATGAGGTAGAAGGACAGAGAGGCAACAATCCCTGGAGAGAAATAATTATACCAGAAAAAAGCTGATGTTAGGAGTGGAAGGCAAGTGAACCTGATTTCGTCTGAGTATTCCTTGAGTCTCTGTTCCTGGTAAGCGACAGCAGAATCCGCCTCTTTAGATGAATCAGTCTGTTGAGCAAACAACATTCATCCGTCTCAGACATTCAACAAATGCCAGAGCTTCTCTGATTTCTCAGTTGCATTCAGATTTATCAGTTGTCCAAATAAAATACTTTGCACAGCAATACATTGAACATATTTTGATCATATTAATAAGAGAATCACAAATGAAGACCTCAAAAGCTCATTCCCACTCAAAGCTCATTCCAGTATGTTAGCTTCATGGGTGCTGTGACAGCCAGATGATGCACATCATGTTACAATATTCTGAGGCTGCCCTCAGTCTCGTCTGATTGATTCTCTGATTGAATTGTGATTATTGGTGCAGTAAAGGAACATCGTCTGATGCCATGCACATCATTACAATGGCATAACAGGACCTGGGAGCTTCGATAAGATTAATCTAATTTGATTAGATTAGATCCGTTAAACTGTTGCTATGAATGTTGTTAGATTAGCCTAACAGCATTCATAGCAGTGTCACTTGCACATAAAGTGACGACCATCAGTCAATGCATCCAAGTAAAACCAAGTCAGTTTATTAGGTGCAGAGAAAATGCAATCTAACAGAGAAAATGCAATCTGAACGAGATTTCTTTCTTGTCATGGGAGCAAACACACAGTTACAGAGAATCAACAACAACAGACATACTTGCTCACAGTCCTTGTTCTAAGGATTGTCAGTCAGAGTGAAACAAGTGGTTAAGCAGCAGTCTGTCTGGACTGGACAGTAAGCACAGAGGATGAAGATCGTGTGGCTTCCCAGAATCAGAAACCTTATAATATCACAATTCGCCTTGTTCTCCATCCTATTCAGTTCTGGCTTTCTTAGTTTCAGGTGGAGTGCAACCAGTACAGCAGATGAACAGTGGCATCCCGGGCATCCAGCACCTCTCCCCAACAACACCTCTGACTAATTTCATCAACATTTGCTACAGATTAGAATAGAACCACTTTCCAAATTATTAATCATAACACTTGCAATCTAACGAATCAGTTTTACACAGTGTGCTTTAAATTGATTTGCAAAGGAAAATAGAATCAGTGGAAGTTTGTTTCTTGGAAGGAATTACAGACCTTAATGCGTCTGATGTTGTCCTCAACATGACGCTGAGCGGATTTGAGCGCACACAGCTGAAAATCAGATCAAAATAATTTAGAAAAAGAGTCATAGAAGAACAACACCTGAAGGTTACCTACTCATGCAGCTACGTTCTGAGGCTGTAATTGTAATTGTAAACTTATAAAGTGTCACTTCAAGGTGAACTCATCAGAGGCGCTCCTGGCCCAATGTCCCAGAACTAGTAGGAAATAATAATAATAATAATATTCGTTTATTAATTCAAACTGACAAGTATGCAATAAGATTACATATTAGTAACAGATGATAACAAGTTTAACAGCAGTCAAATTTAACTGTATGCCAGGAAGGCACCCATCTGTCCTACTGCTCATTTTACAATCGCCCATAGGGAGTGGACGGCTTAGTCAACCTTATGGGATATTGAACCCACATCCTTCTGATCTTTGCACCAGCATGTTACCATTCAACCAGTTTCCCACCTCCGAAATAGTGTGGTCTTCAAGCGTTTGTGGAAAAGAAGAGAAGTCCGAGAGAAGCTCCCACTGGAGACCAGTAGGGAGGGTATTCCACAAGGCAGGGCCAACAAACGCGAAACTGAGGCGCTGTGGCAGTTCAGGTTTTGGGAACAACCAGGTCTGTCTCTGTGTGCCGCATGAATAAGGAGATATGGCCACAGCTGGAAATGCCACTAGTCAAATGAGCAGCAGCATTTCAAGACTGATTGTAACTACTTTCAGGTAGAGGAGGATCCACGACCCTAATGTTCCCAAACTCGACTCTGGAACAGATCAGAGCATTGGAAGCCTGATTTGGCACAAGCGATTAAATCACGTGTGACAGACATTTTTAACATGGTCCTGAAGGGCGAGTTCCTGGTCGAGAGTCACTCCTAGATTACACATGCCAAGGTAGAGAAATGAATGCGACTGATAAAATGTAATGTATTTAATCAGACAGTGCTAGCAATAACTGCAGCTCGACCAACAGAGTACTTGACAATAACACGTTGCCTTAGTAGACTGGTTATATAGCAGACACTAAATGCCACTCAGAATGTCTTATATACGATAATAATGCTGAAGACAGCAAATGGCTCTCATCACATATTGTGAAACTGAAAACAGTATTTTGAAGCTAGAGACAACCTACCTTTCCAGTCAGATATTCAACTATTTGTTTCTTCATGCGTGAAACATATTCCATGTAGAGATGCGTGAGCTCTGATGCTCGTATATGTTCCCTGCTGAAGAGATGATGATGCGTGAAGGCTACTGTATTGACATCAACGTCCAGCTGATATTGACCACCACTACTCAAAGCATTCATCACCGGCAGTTCAGCCTACAGATGAAGAAAACACAAACAGAAGGTGGAGGAGAAGGAGGAGAAGGAGGATACTGTTTGTAAAAATCTCTCCCATACCTCCACCAAAAAAGCATACCTGTTGCTCTCAACCTGACTGCTTCAAGTTGACATCAGATTGACCTTGAAGATATTTTTGATTGGCATGAAAGTTATCGATGATAAGAACATTAGTCGTCTCGCATGCGAATGTAGAACCAGATATATCCACAATCGTTCACTTGTAGCGATCGCGAAATATCATACAATCCAGCGTTCAAAGTTTCTCAGTTAACGGTTTTTATATTTTTGACTCTCAAAGTTTAGTTGGCTTACTGGCGCACGAAGGTACGTCGCAAAATCACTTCTTCTTATCGAGTCCGTTAATCCGCACCAATGTGACGATCAAGTTATACTCTCGACTGACTGACTAATCTGGCGACTTAGTCAAAGAATCTCTCAGTCTCCTTCTTGTCAATCTACTTTACTATCGCAGTAGAAAACGTCTCTCTCTGCTGGCCATATTGGAATCTCTCTTCCTCTGTTTTCATTGGATTTGCGTCCCTGGTTACCATGACAACTTCTCAAAATAAACTGGTCACGTGTTCGCCGTTTCTATTTGAGACGTTTTATTTCCCTAGCGCTGCTCATTCTAATTACACACCGCTACCAATTAACTAGCTTATTCTATCCTATATCAATAATAATTAGTGAAACTAGGCATTTGATCAGAATTATATCGCTACACAAGCCAACAAATCAAAATCAAGAAACAAACTTGTCTGAGAAACAACTATAAGCCAGAACCAAGATATGAAGTGAAATAGACGCTAGAGAAAAGGAGTGAAAATAGGAAAGCAGTGGAACACCAGGTGTCAAGTCATAAATAACTGTGTACATTCTAAAACTTGTCAAACTGAAAAATTGAAATTGTTGAAAAATCCAATTGCCAGGAGATTGCCTGCCTGTTATATTACCTCATGGTATTTGGCCATTAAAGCTGGTTCAATTTCTTCTACGATTGGAGGTCTTGAAGAAATTTCTTTGACTGGATCTGGGAGTGTTATGAGTCGTCCATCTTCTCCAAACCACTTCTTCACCTGCAGCCACCCAGAAAGAAAACAATTCACTAACACAAGTGACAGACACAACGTCAGACACATTCACTCAGCCTAGTACACATCTCCCAAGTGAAGCGTTGAGGAAGCTCTGCTTTCCCACTCTTCTTTCCAACTCTCTTTTCCCACTAGACCCCTTAATATCACATGTAATTCCTACAGCAAAGTAGAGAACACATCTCCCAAGTGAAGATGTGTACAGTGATCCTGTCCTTAACAAAAAGGAACGGGAACGCTGGCTTCAGGCACCATCTTAATCTAGCTAAATACTGGAGCAAAATAATTAAACGAAATGTTCCTGCCAGAACGCTGCTACGGTACGTTCTGATCCCAACCGATCCCTGCTCAATATCTCAGTTGCTAAGGAGATCCCTTCAAGTGATGCCATATAAGTGTACAAGTGGATCAGAGTGCTCTCGCAATAACATAAAGCAGTCCCTTATGCGATGATTACTTACTTGCTTTATCAAAATACTTTTGAAATTTATACATCAGGAATAATGCAGAAGAAATGCAGTGCCTCTTCAACACACGTACGTTGTGGCTGTCATTCTGGTTTGCATCTGGATGTCCGGTCTCTTCATCTCTCACTTCCTCTCCTCCTCCTCCTCCTGCTCCTGCTTCTCCTCCTCCTGCTCCTCCTCCTCCGTCGATTTCCCTCAGCAAGCGATTTTCCATTCGACAGAGATTGCGATTCGGAACAAAAGGCCGAACGCCAACATAGAATCCCTCATCTTCCAGACGTCTTGGAGCTGATGCCGTGAAGATCCTTTGAGACAATGGAGCTAACAGCAGAAAACCATACAGTTCTTCAGTATATGTCATTTCTAGATTCACAACAGACTAAACAATAGTCTCAAAATTCAGCTGTCTATGGCTTTCTTAAATAACCAGTGAGTTTCACTTAAGGCTCATTTGAAAGTACAACAAAAAACACATGATTAAGTACGATATATCTTCCTGACACCAAAGTTTCTAACAACTGTGTCAGTGTGTGGACTTTCTCACTGGCTTTCAAAACATCTGGAAACTGCTCTGAATAACAGTACCTCACATTCACATTTCTGTGTGACTTTGCACACATTAAAAATATTTGTAATAATAATAATAATCTGGGATTGGCTCTCATTCAAGATGATGGCTTCAACCTTTCAAGAGGATATGTGGCCTATCCTCTCCCTCACTGTCTCATCTTCCCACCGACAGTGTACGGTCAGTGTACTCATTACAGCTGAGTTGGCAATGGGGTGCTGGCGGAACAGAAATCTCAAACCAAATTACATATTATAGTAATAATGATAAACATATAAACAGAAGGACATCCCTAATAAACCAGGTACAAATGAAGTAACTCAATATCATAATGGGTGAAAGTTTGTAGTTTGTAAGCAATATATGCATGAATAAAATCAAACTAACAGATTACGTCACAGATCCTGCTCTTTGATCTGGATCAAATACAGAACAAAATGAATACAGCACACATATGCACTGAATCAGCGAAAAATGAGTGAAATAAGTGTGAAACAGATGACGAATTATGAAGAGAGTTAACTTCTGAAGATACCTTCAAACATGGACGGAACAAAGAAGAGCCTTTGCTCAGCTTCAAATCGTTCTTTTGTGGGAACATATTCTGCTCTAGCGATCTGATATGGCAGCCACGAACATTCATCATCCGCTGCGTCCTCCTTTAGAAGAGCCTCTTCCTCTGTTCACAACAATTGATCGTCACTCTTTCTCTCATTCAGAATAATTAAGCAGATTATAAAATACTAATCTCTGTTACATATACAAAAATACACCGGACCATCGCTATAACATAGGATTTTGGATCAAGTACTACATTAAGGCGAGGGTCACATTAAATATTAGAACTGCACTGCGACTATGTATAATTATTGTTCATGTCTGTTTAGCTGTGTATTTGCAGTTTGTAGTGGGCGACTGAAAGCACTAGAACTAGGAATGGTCATGAAAACGAGTCAACAAGACATACTTTCCACGACGGTCATTGGGCTTTTAAAAGGCAACCAGAAAATTCCATATAATTTGAAACTGCAGTTTTGAGTGGAAGTGTTTAGTAAATAAATGCGGTTGAATGCCTTGTATTCTTCGTTTTGATTTTCCATTTTCAGGTGTCAAGTACTTATGGCTGTGTGTATAGAATGCCATCTGTAGATAAATTTAAGTGGCATTAATTATGTTAGAGCAGCATAAACAATACTGAAAATCAGGTCTTACTTGAAAGAAACAATAAACAATAAAAAATTCTAAAATACTTTATTTTGGATAATTAATCCAAGCAGATAAACTAGAGTCAAGTCCAGGTTAGCTTGTAAACACGAATCGAATCGGGTCCATGAGCACTTCAGGGAAGAGTGTTATCCTTTATACTATACCCCTCCCATATACAATTATATGGGATACGAACAATAAGCCCTCCCACAATTTACCCCGGAAAATTTACTCCCCACATTGCACCACTTGGAAATTTAAATATAAGATGAATCTAAAGGAAGTTCATTTTGAAGTAAAAATATAGAAATAAGCACAATATGTAGAATTTCAATGACTTCAAACACTGCAAAACACAGTAACTGCCTAGAATTCAAGTTCTTGGCAATACCTTGTAAATATTCCATATTGTTGTGGTTGTTGGCATTGCACGCATTCAAGCATGTATACATGCATTTATGTATGCATGTATGAAGGCATGTATGAATGCATGGACGAATGCATGTATGTATGCATCTGGTTATTTATATAGCCCTCTCGTTTTGCATAGGGCTATATAATATTTCTTTAATAAAGTTCTTACACCTAATTCTATGTTTACAATAACCAAAATACTACAGAATTTGCATATATATATATACCCGGTACCCTCCATATGTTGTACTATCAAATTAGCACAGAAAGCCAAATACCCTCAGTTTTTTCCTCTTTTCTTTCTACAACTTCCTCTGCCTAAAAACAATAAACAAAAAAGGTTAAAATAAAACTAGAAATCCTAAACTTTTAACTGAGCAGCTTACCTTACTAAGTTAGAAAAACACAGCATCTAAACAGGTCATCCACAACAAGCCAAGTTGCAACTAGATGTCTGTCATCTTCACCTGATACCAGATGTTAAAAGGGAGCAGATACGACTGGAGATGACCTTCTTACTTAAATAGTTCCTCTAGGCATGTTCTGGCCATTAACGTTTGTACAAGTTATACTCTCAGGTGAACTTCTATTCAATAGAACTGAAATTTGATAATGCCCCTGACATAGTTTAGAGGTGCATAGCAAAGCCATGTGACAGGAACATTATGAAAGATCATTTGAAGTGACCATTCCTAAAGCAGAGCTACAGAAGTCATCAGATTCACCTAGGTCAGAGTCACATATAGTGACCAGAGAACTAATACAGACATGGAACTGAACCTCTTGTCTCTGTCTGTCTTCTTCCGTGGCTTCTTCAGCTGCACGAGCAGCACCAGCAGCTGCGGCCATCTCCGATTCCTCGGCTCCGTCCTTGTCTTCTGTTTTCTCCCAGATACGAGTAAAGAAGTCATAGGTCTCTTCCTCCGTTGGCAGATCCATCTGAGAATAAGGAAAACATTATAATCAATAAAACAGTTCTATCAGAGACTGAAGTGAAATGTCCTTTTCCTAAGGAATTTCGTTTGCAAAGCATTTCTTCAGTAGTCATTCACATAATTATGTTCAATTATGTTACAATCCTGCTGAATCAAACGCCAAGAGTAGAGAGGCTGAAATTCGAAGACTCATCACCGTGAGGAAATGAGAAGATACTAATCTACTCACAATGGCATCTTTCTGCAATGTGCTTTGAATGGTAGACATTGTCCTCAGTTTCAGTTTCAGTGACCTCTCCATTTCATCTTCTTCATCAGCATCTTCACCTTTCACCTGCAAACCACGATAATCTCATTATATAAAGGAACACAAAATACAATGACACAGAAACCACTCACATTACATCCATATCTGAACAATTCTACACAATAACAGCAAATCAATAAAATCAGATGAAATAAAAGTAACTCGTTAAAGATTAGATATAATTTCATGTCATCTGTCAGCTACAACAAACCTTGGCAAATGAGTTATTAGATGTTTTGGCAGAAATCTAGTCGACAGAAATACAAAGTTCAATTAACAATTAAGGTTTCTTATCTATCCAGATAAGGAATTGTCAATTTCATTTGTTTATGCAATGTTCAGTAAGAGGCTGACACGTTTTCAAACTTGTAGCAGCTCAAAGCAATCTAAATTTCATCCAGAGTAAAGGAAAAAAATTTGCATTATGACAGCACAAGTATGAATTATGATTTAAGCGAGGTTTAGAGAAGACATAATGAGAAGGCAGCTGATCTGGACAGAGAAGAGCACATTCCCCTTGCACTTTCCCATGATGTCTTAGTGTTTCAGCATCAAATACGAAGGCTCCTCTACACAATGCACCAGTTTAACCAAGTATGACTGACTAGTAAGTCACACCGTTTTATATTTGTTAGAAAGCCTTCATGACATAAACACAGATGTATAATCACAAGAGTCGATTTTTGCCAATTTTGAAAGTGAAGCTGTCAGATGAGAAATGGCTCCAGGCAAACCTTCAGGTAAAAGACACCAATCACCACCGAGAGATTCACTTCTAAACTTGCACTTTCTGCCTTCTTGGCCTCAACTGTAAGTGCAAGGGAACTGCAGGCACACATGCTGCCAACCGATTTCACTGATACCTCAGGTGAACAAGTGAAAAACCATGCTAAATCTATGGATATCCTACCAAGAGCAGCAGCACCTCACCACCAATAATGGGACAGCTGTTGGACAAGCAAGGCACAGGCAAGGCACAGGCAAGGCACAGGCAAGGCATAGGCAAGGCACAGGCAAGGCATAGGCAAGGCATAGGCAAGGCATAGGCAAGGCATAGGCAAGGCACAGGCAAGGCACAGGCAAGGCACAGGCAAGGCACAGGCAAGGCATAGGCAAGGCATAGGCAAGGCATAGGCAAGGCATAGGCAAGGCACAGGCAAGGCACAAGGCACAGGCAAGGCACAGGCAAGGCATAGGCAAGGCATAGGCAAGGAATAGGCAAGGAATAGGCAAGGCACAGGCAAGGCATAGGTAAGGAATAGGCAAGGAATAGGCAAGGCACAGGCAAAGAATAGGCAAGGCACAGGCAAAGCATAGGCAAGGCACAGGCAAGGCATAGGCAAGGAATAGGCAAGGCACAGGCAAGGCATAGGCAAGGAATAGGCAAGGTGGCACAGGCAAGGCATAGGCAAAGCATAGGCAAGGCATAGGCAAGGCATAGGCAAGGCATAGGCTTGCAAGTGCCTGCAAACAGTCTATTAGACCAGTGGTGTCCAACCCGCGGCCCGCGGGCCGCATGCGGCCCGCCGGCAGATTCTAAGTGGCCCGCCGCAGCTCGCTAAATATTTGCAATGTCTGTTAAAATGAAGTAAAAGACAGTCACTGGCCTACTTGCATACCGTAGCTATTCGTTCGTAACTTGGCTAACCATTTGACAATTTGTACACAAAATCCAGTTCGCAAGACGCATTCATTACGATAACTCCATCATTTATTAATACAGTTAATAATTTTCAATAATATATAGTCGCTGCTTTTGAGTTGACTGATGGTGCGGCCCTCGGCTTCAAAAATTGCTTCTTCGGTGGCCCGCGGTGTCAAAAAGGTTGGACAGCACTGTATTAGACGATACTCTGTCTTGACCTCTCAGGCATCACATCCTGGTGACTGGATGGTGGCTGCTCCAGTAACCCATTCCAGTCAGTGCAATAAATGCAATGGGAATGTGACTCAGAATCACATTTGTGTCATTGTGAGGAAAGCTGAAGCAAGTTGAGGACTCATAGCCTGGCCTGCAAGGAAAGCACTGACCACAATCAGTTGCAAATGACAGAAATAGTGGCTCAAAGGCCATTGGATCACAACAATGTAGTTCAAGCTGGAGTTATCTCTGGTGAAGACCTGTCACAGGTCAGAGAAAGACTCTTCATGCTGGGACATCGGATGAGGAAGGATGACTCAGTGCAGCTACATCCAGGGCATCGGCGATTCTGGAAAGTGCAAACAACCACTGTCCAGATGATGCATTTTGGTCGAATGATTGTTGACTCATTCAGCTCAGCTGGGTAAAATATGGAGGAGGTACAGACTGCACTTAGAAGCTGGCCTGGAGACTGTCTTGCATATGCCAGATGGCAAGTTGAGATCCGGCTCATCCAAAAACTGTAGCCGTGACAATCAGGCAAGTATATGCAGAGGTGGAAACGTACGCAGTCGTTAAACGACGATTAAAGTTCAATTAAAGTCATGAAATTGAACTCACAATTAAACCAAACAACGACCAAATACAGAGCAGCGGAATAAATCTGGTAAATGTACTTTGCAAGGTCAATGTGTCAGCAAAACTGAGGCAAAATCATAAAAATCCCAGTAGTCGGCATTCACTTGCCAAAGTGCAAACAAGTTTCTATCAATGTGAAGAATCAGTAGAAGCAGTCTGACTGAGTGTAACCTTTAACCTTAGAGGTAAAACTGTTAAAAAGAAGATCAAAATAAATGAGTCATTGCCATATCATACTAAGCTTATTTACCTTTCATTAAAACTGCAAACCACATTAAGGTTTAACAGCTAATGTTATAGCTTTAAAAATCAACGTCAGGTAACTTACTAGACCAGTTTCATCAAAGCGAGTTGTTTTTGATTCTGTTCTCTTGCCTGCAAGTTTATGTAATCTGCCGATTGTTTCACTGTAAGCCTCATCTTTGCCTTTGTCCTAAAATGGCAAAAGAAACAAAAGATAGGAGGGCTTTAACAGCTTTAATATCTTTAACATCTTTTAAGTAAGTAAGTAAGTATATTCTTTATTCAACCAATTGCATATCCGCACTTTGGTGTACATACATTTATACAGAGTATAACATTCTTATTATAAACGATCTGCGTGAAAGATTGTCAGCTTGTGGAATAAAACGGTCATGTAATCTCGGGCGCAGGGTGTAGGGGAGCGGCTTTTTGGGGGGGAGTAGTCCATGGAGTACATGCCCCGGGTTTCCTAGGACCGCAGAGAAGAGGCGTGAGTCGGCAGTGTTGCAAAGATGCTCAAACGATGGACTGTCCTCTGGCAGGTACCGCAGACGAATCAGACGCCGCATCGCCGACTGAAGGCGGTTCTTTTCTTGCTGCCCTGCAAACCCCCACCAAGCCGGAGCAGCATAGAGCATTCGGGCCACCGTTGTAGCACGAACCACGTCGTATAGCATGGGGCCTGAAAGACCATGCGCCACGAGGATGCGCAAGGCATACAGCGATTGTCTGGCCTGACAACATATACGGGTGATGTGTGACTCGAAACTCAAAGCTTCATTCATTGTAACGCCCAAGATGACCATGCTGGAGACCCTTGTCAGTCCCGGAGTAGTAATCGGAACCGCGTCTCGCCCAGCACGCCCCCGTGGCCGACGAATCACCATTTCAAAGGTCTTTTTTGAGTTCAGTTTTAAGTTACAGGTTGCAGCCCAATCTGTGACGTGGTCTAGTTCTGCTGAGATCGTTGCACTGTGTGAGGCGGGTATCAGGAGATAAGTGTCATCAGCATATTTGATTAACCTGTTTGAACAGCGGACCGTCTTGAGTTTTGAAATAGCTGTTATAAAGTTAGCTGGTCCCAAACCCGTTCCCTGAACTATGCTGGCGCAGATGCTAATAAGTGCGGAAATTAATCCATTGAATTTGGTTGCATGTTTACGGTTGTCTAAAAAGGCAATTATCCAGTTATAGATACAGTCTGGGATGGGCAATCTGGCGAGTTGCTCTGTAAGATATGAATGACTGACTGTATCGAAAGCTTTGGAGAAATCAAGTGCGATCAGATGAACATAGTGGTTTTCGTTGAGAAGTTCCAATAGGTTGTGGGTTAAGGCAATTATGGCTGCCGTGGTAGAACCAGTGGGACGGAATGCATATTGATCCAAGAAGTCCTGGTTTTGGAGTGGTTCTGTCAAAAAAGGATAGAAAAAACGGCGCACAATAAATTTCTCAAGGAGACGGCATAGAATGGGGGTGACTGATATAGGGCGAAAATCTGCAACATCAGACGGGTGAGGAACCTTAGGTACTTTTTTATTTCTTCAAAAGAGATCATAAATCTATTCTATTCTACTCATCATCATCAATCAGGATCCATGGGCCGAAAGCCCGTAGGTGTCCAATGCAAATTTCGTCATCTGTTTCCATAATCCTCTGTCTTGCGCCAATACACTCAAACTGTGTAGGTCTTGTTTGCACCAATCCCTGATGTCATCAGTCCATTCCCTGTTAGGTCTTCCTCTTCGTCCACTTCCATCCATCATACTCATCATGACAGTTTTTATTTTTCTATTATTGTCCATTGTCTATTCTATTAGTCTTCAATATAAACAGTGATTTTTCCCAGTCATAATAACATCTGCCTGCTCTGCTCTCATCTTTCCAATTGACCAAATTTAGCGAACTGACAGAATTTCTGATGAACATTGGTATGCCAGCAGCAGATGTATTGTATCCTCTGACAGAACCCATGAGATGCGATGAGAGGGAATATGATAGGATGTAATGAGAGGCAAAAGACGACAGATCAAGATAGGAGTCATAGGACAGGATAAAAGGCAATGAGAAGAGAGGGGAAAGGGGAGGTAAGGGGGAAAAAAGGAAAGAGGAAAGCTTGGAACAGATAGAATTGATGATCATCCATAGTTTTCCCAATGCATCAAAAGAAAACCTGTGGTTCACGTGCCTTTACACACAATGATCCTCATGTATGGAATTCACTACCACAGACAGACTAGACTCTTCTCTTATCTCACTAGCAAACAATTAAAAACTTATCTTTTTCAGATAACTACACTTTGGAAGTGAATTCATAAAAGAGCATGATATAAGTATCTGATTACTAATAGTGACTGATATACTTCGCAAGTCCACAAAAATGTTTGTTGTTGGTCAGCGTTACGTCATTTGGATGGCGGCTCATTCATCGATTCACAAAATTTGCTTTATGCTTCTCACATGTTTTAATTTAAACTGTTGTCATGTCTGCACATTGGAGTTATTTATTATTTTCATTATTGATTCACTAGATTGGTTCAGACGGTTTTTGTTTCATGGCATCATTGACCCCCACCTCCACCTCACCCCACCCCATCCCCAGAACTGAAACAGTCAACTCACAGATGAGGACAGGCTTTCAGTCAGGCCAAAGACATATCTACATAACTGTATTCGCCATCTGTATTGGGAAATCTTGGAATCTGTAGGGGAAATGTGACTGTAATTAGTAACATCTATTGCGCTGGTGTCGAATGCACAAGGTGGCATCACCCAACGGTGTAACGAAACCAAGCCGTAAGATCCAGAAGATCAGTCTCGTTAGAAGGGTGCAGACAGTCCTTGGATTGGCATCAACGTTTAACCATAAAATGATGTCTACTGGTTGGCCTCTCCTGACAGTTTCAGAGTTATTCAGACATTGTCCAGTCTTCCATCTACAAGGGGGGGGGGGGGCACTGGGCAACAGCAGCAGTTTACATCACGTATCCCTAATGGAACAATGGAATCCATTGGTTCAGCTCTGCATGGATGCAGACTGCTGACTGACTCTTCCAGTTCTCTTAGCTTATTGATGAACTACTTTCTGTTCTTAATGAACATCGTCTAGGCCATTGCAGAGAACACCTCTGATTCATTTCTTTTGAAGTGGCATTATATAAATTTCTAATTAAAATCACAAATAATAAATAATCATCTAATGCACTGAGAAGTTTGAGCACATCAACTGCTTTGTAAAAAGCATTCTAGAACAATGTTCTTGCCACCAACCTTAGCAGCCTTCAATTTCTCCGCTAGTTTTGCCCTCAGAGCCGTGCTAATGCTGGATTTCCTTGGAGTCAAGCCACCTGGTAAGAAATCAGACTTTGTGACAATGTTATCTAACGAACATATACATCTAAACATTTATATAACACCTTTAAAAATCTCTTCATATGTTCCTTACTAATTTAAATGATATTAGACTACAAAAGGGACAAGTTCATCTGGCTGCTGTGTTGCATCCAAAAGATCGGCAGTTCCAAAATAAAGACAATGAAAGGACCTTGTCCTTTTTCCCCAGACTTCTTGTCCGGGGAATAACGACTGATTCTAAGTATTGTGGCTGGACAGAGTTCAAGGATTTATAAACTTGTGCCCCAATTTGAAAGAAAAATCCTTTATTGAAAAATCCTATGCAAAAACATCAAGGACTCTTTCAGAAGAGAAGCAGTAATGGTGTCCTGGAGACAACTCTTGTTGGGTGAAGAAAAGATAAGTTCAAAGGTTTATAAACTTGCTTAAAAACTTCAGCAAATAAATGAATTCTGGCCAGCCACACTACTCAAAATGCAAAGATCCTTGAGGTAAGATGTCAGGCAATTACGCATATGCATAATTGGTGATATGCAGATTACTTAAATATGCAAATTTGGGAGATGAAACAAGTTTTCGCACAACTTTGCACCGCTGCTAATGTGATCCGACAGAAGATGAGGGTAGCACAAACAACATTCCAGCATTCGCAATGCCTAACTTCAGATATGACAGCATTGAACAAAGGCTGTTGTGCGTGCTCTATATTCCTGATGTAATAACATCTTTAAGGCCCACCTTAAATATTAGTTCTAAACGGAATTTGCCAGTGAAAGAGCTCACTTAAAGTAGACTGGAACTGCACCAACAGTTCATTAGAAGTTTGTGCAGAAGATATCTGTAATGGAGATGCCAATAATTATATGCTGAAATATGGGAGAAGTTTGTTATATTGGCCACTTGACGAGCAACGCAGTTCAGGACAGACTGGAGCTGATGCAGCTTGAATTTTGGCAAGAATGCAAAGATGGAATTAAAATAGTCCAGGCACATCAAGATGAAGGAACGGAGCAAGGTCATTGCACTGTCAGTCGAATGATTACAATGTTCGACCGAATCTCACAAAGCTGGTAGAAGCAAGCCCTGCACATTGAATTCACCTGATCAGCCACGTATAGTTCTCTGTCAATGAGCACTCCTAGGCGACAGACATAGCATTGTGAGACTCAATATGGGAATGAAAACTCTTCTTCATAAATTTGAGATTGCATTTTTTTAGTTCCGATACATATGCATTGCATTTTGGTTGTGTTAAGTTATAGCCGATCTGATGACATCCATCCTGGTGACGCACTTACACCGACCGAATCTAATGTGACTTAGTATGCGTTTGTGGAGTCATTTCTCTCTGTCACCAATGTTTCCGACTGATTTGGATGGTGTGTCAATATTTGCTATCGCGGTTTCACATGGACTTGCCCAGCAATAGGGTTTCATGGTATCAGTGTCAAACTCCATTTGGAAAGGTCAAGAGAGACCAGTGATGATGTCTGGAGCAGAGGTCTGGATAGTGACGAGGAGAGAGGAAGGCTTACTGGACAGAACAGAAATGAGAATGCTGCGGTGGATACTTGGAGTCTCGCTGAAGGATAGGAAAAGAAACGAGGACATCAGAAAGACGCTGGGAGTGGCATGTATTACTGACAAAATACGAGAGGCTACATTGAGATGGTACGGTCATGTGATGAGAGGAGAGGATGAAAGTTGCATCAAAAGAATTATGACAGCAGAGATCACCGGACGCCGCAGCCGAGGACAGCAGAAGAAGAGATGGGGAGACATGATTCAACTAGATTAATTAACAGCAATTTCACTGGTTTGGGTCAGCAGGACAACTGATGAGTTCTTTCTTGAAATGGTGCTTTATAAATGTCAGAAAATTACAATTACAATGTAAAGCATGTTCAGCGGATTCAACTGGAATCAACTAGACGAAATCTACGACTGTATTTCTGCCACAATCACCTGCATGGATGAATCACAGCCAAGTGCATCAAATGCAGAGCCAAGCACTGTACAGTTTAGCACATACGCGGTGGATTTAGTTCATTAACTTGTGATCGATAAATCCTCATAATATGGTTGGTGAACTGGTGTACCAGTGTTCTCAAAGCAGGTGCAATAGAAATACGTCATATTGCACGCATTGCACTGTATTGGGAGTACATATTATACATTATAATACATACAAGCATACATTGTACTTGATCGTATAATTATAAACTAAAAATGTAGACAAGATAAGACAAGTAAGGATTCTAAATTGATGAATTCATTACTAATCTCTGACACAGAAAAAGTGTTTCTCTGACTTTACTTTTTGACAGAGTGCTTCTGGATGTAGGTGGTGCACTTGAAGCATCTTCTTCTAAGATGCCAAAAGAGGAAGCCATCTGCTGGTCTGCTTCTGCTCCCTCCTCAGCTGTAGCCATCCCAGCACCACCACTGGCTGCTGCTGCTGCTAACAACTCAGCCTTCAGTTTCTTTCCCATCCGTTCTTGTGCATTTCTCAGCATCTCTGGTGCATCCTCTTCCAGTATCTTACTCTCAGCTTGTCTGGTCACCTACAGTTCAAAGTGAGTGAGTGAGTGAGTGAGTGAGTGAGTGAGTGAGTGAGTGAGTGAGTGAGTGAGTGAGTGAGTGAGTGAGTGAGTGAGTGAGTGAGTAAGTATATCCTTTAACGAGAAGCACTAGCAAACGCACTGCACTGTATATGGTAAGCTTAAGACACTAAAACAAACAAAATATTTAAATATACAAACCAAGAATTGAATGAGAGAAGTTATATATTGTATATGAAGAGGAGGAAAAGTTAGGGCTAGTCGTAGGAGAAAACATTATTAAGAGCTCAAATAGCCAGATCTAAGGAACTTTGTTTATTTGCATAGCATCCTGGCAAGGAAGCATTTCTAAGTCAGGTTGTCAAACATGGGAAGCTCACGGTTATGGGACCGGGGCTGAAGGGAGTAGTGCGTGCAAACTAATATGTTTTGAAATCCGAATTTATAACAGCAAAAAAAGTACTATTTGTTAAAGCTGGTAAAAAATACTGTTCCAAAAACTTAAAGACAAACAAAAGGCATACGTTCAACTGAGAGACAATCTGAGAGAACTGTTTATGAAAGGATAACAATGTAGTTCAAGCAGTTAATAACATCACCTCATTCTTTACTTTCTTTCGCTTGTTCGTCAAAGTCGTGACAAGCTGTTCTGACTGTGCTCGAATATTTTCTATCTACAGTTAAACCAGAAATAACAAACACAATAAAGTTACTTTAAGAGGTTCTTAAAAGGGACTAAGTGAATAGCTAGATACATACACATATTCATGCATACCCCCTCCTCATATGAAGCCTACTAGCTCAACTGGTTCCACGTAAGGGGTACAGCAACTGAAAACATACAATCTCAAAACTATCATAAACTTAGGTTCTTACAAGTCTTTATCAGAACAACGCAACATTCACAGCAGCAAGAGTCAACCGTTTGGAAAATGCTGCAAGCATATCTGACTTCTTCCTGAATGGGTAGCGGAGTGCCAGTCAGATGATAAATACAAATTATTCACAAATATATAGCTGTAACAGAGTTAAAATTACAGTTATATATTATATAAATGTTTTTGCAGGTGTCACTATTTGAAAATTCTTATTTTATCTGTGATATTTCTAATTAACATGTTTCCATTTTTCTTTGCAGACATTTAGTTCACTGCGAATTCTGCAGAGACTTTGAAGAACTCTATTGAAATAGTCTTCACTCATCATTTGTGATTTTTCATGGTATAAGTGTAAGTTTACACTCAGTAACCAACAAATCGGCTGCACTTCAGGATATAATTTCGCAGCATAAAGGACAAGAAACCAGTTATGATAGACAGGGAAAACAAGGAAGCAAACAGTCGCAGACGTACATATGTTTATGAACAAGTTGTGCCATGCCAAACATAGGCAACGGAGGGCTGGTACAGATGAAACAAGAGTATATATGGAATGAACCCAATGTCCCAGCACATTGATCCGAGCGCCCAGAAGATGCAGTCTCTAACAATCGATGTATTGTCTGCCCAGAGAAGTACAAGGTGGCCAAGCACGTACATCGAAAAGCTAAGGAAAAAGGCATAACAAAGAATTTGCCCAAGCGCTGTAAGACATTCTTGTGCATTGGAACTAGAAGCAACAACTGTTTTGATACATTTTATTCGAAAGCTGAATTTGCCCAAGTGCTGTAAGACAAGTTTTCTTGTGCATTGGAACTAGAAGCAAGAACTGTTTTGATACATTTCATTCGAAAGTTAAATTTTAGTGATAACTCACTGCACTACAGCCCTGAACTGCCGCACAAAGGACGGCATACAGGGATATTCTTCTTCACATTATCTTTTGATTTTCAAAAAAGCTATGCTCCCTCTTAGTTAATGGAATTAATTTACTTAAATTACATGATTTTGTCTGTATTGCAATTTTAGTTAAGATTGTATAATTAGATGATTTTGCCTGTAAAATATTGCCTATTTTAGTTAAGATTGTATACTCTTTTGTTATATTTAACGTTTGCAGTTCGCGCTAAGCCAGCGCATCGCATCGTCATCAGCAATATGCAAAGCGGACAGTCCACCAGGAAAACTCTTTTGTTAACCCTTTGACTTGCCCTATTTTTTCCCGATAAAAGGTAAATGTGTATGTGTGTGCATGTATGTATGTATATATGTATGTATGTATATATGTATGTATGTATATATGTATGTATGTATGTACGTATATATGTATGTATGTATACATGTAGTGTATATATATATATATATATGTATATATGTATGTATGTATATATGTATGTATGTATATATAAATGTATGTATATATATACGTATATATATATATATGTATGTATATATAAATGTATGTATATATGTATGTATATATATATGTATGTATATATATGTATGTATATATAAATGTATGTATATATATGCATATATATTAGGGTGGTCCAAAAAAATTAGGATTGAAATATTTCAGAGGCATGTTGTTTATTTTGTACATCTGGTACAAGAAACCCACAGTGCAAAATATTAAAAAGATTGGACTACATTTACAGGTCGCTCAATGCTGTCAAAGTTTTAGTATACTTACTGCAGTGTAAATATTGCGATTTGGCTGGCCGAGGCGGCCATTCAACGAGCAATGAGCCTGCAATCTATCACTTCGCCACTTTATTGTTAGGCATCTGAAATTCGTGTTTAAATGACTGTCCACAGTGTCCAGTGTTCAATGCCCATATGAAAGCCGCTTGTTTAGTGCCTTCATCGCTCGTCAAAGAGTCGTTAAAGGTGCTGATCAAGGCAACTCCTCTCTCTGCCCCATCATTCACGACTTTAAGTTCTTCAGGTTTCCTCCTATTCTCTTAAAAGCCTATGTCTTATTCCAATTGCCCAGGAGGAAGATCCAAGAGCATCTCCTTGATACGAACGCGAAGAGTCTTCAGAAACCTTTAATAATATTCGTTTATTGAAGAAACACTGGGTTGGCACACCGCAACCCATTACAGAAACAGTAGTACCAGTTATAAATTAGCAAATTGGAGATGCAAAAGAAGCAAGATCGCTCAGGCTCGTTGTTATTTCCTCTCAACATTTTTCTTTAGGAACCCATCTCTTGCGATCCAGCTTCTTCTCCTTCTTCATTTGTGTCATGAGCTCTCTTTTCTCATCCGTTGACAGTTTCCCGAAGAAAAGTTAGAAGCCGACAAAGTCACTTCCTAAATACCAGAGATGGTGTACGAAAGTAATAAATGCCGCCTTGGCTTTCTCATTAACAGCATTGTAGCGGATTAGGCCATCCAGGAGAGCCCAATCATCACAGCAATATCACAAGCTCGTGGAGCTTCCACCCAGGTTCTGAAGTAGATCAGGACAATAAAAACAGCTACTTCGCTCAATTTATTTGCTCACGAAACATCAGGAGTTTGAGTACGAAGATGGCCTTGGCCATCCATCGTGCATGGTGGAACGTTCCAGGCTTTCTGATGGGAGCGTGTAGATCCCCGTTACAAAATACAGTCACGGTTCTGCATAATCGTAAAGTGGACTCTCTTTCTCCAGGCTAGTCTTCATGGCCACGATGGTAGCATATCGCCTCTCCTTGTAGTCATTTATTCTTAGATCCTGGAATGCACGGAAGCCGTCTCTTAATTAGGATGAAGGACAACTGTTCACAAAAACGTTAGAATAGCTGGATATCTAATCCAGAAGATGCAACCATTTCACAGCTTTGAAGACTGTAGCCAAAATAAGCATCTTTCTCTTTGACTTCGCAGATGAAGGAAATGAAGGAATCACTCATATTGACTGTGGAATGTAAAATCTCTATTTCGGTCGGCCATTTTGGAGAATGGCTGCCACTGAGGCCAGGAGCAAAACTGCGATGGCCCTATCGCTAGAATCTTCCCTTAGGACATGTTCATACTATGTACCAAATTTCATGCTTCTGTCATTTCTATCATTTAATTAACAATTGTTCCATATTTTGCACCGGACTGCCTTCCTTCCCCCCATTTAACGTTCCTGGCTGCAAATCTCGTGTAGATAAGTGTTTAAAATTAGTTTTATTGGAATCTTTGCCCCTAAATCTGTATGTTTAGACATCAAGATCACAATTGTAAGTGAACTAGAAGCTGAGATATTGAAAAATCTTTATTTCGGTCGGCCATTTTGAAAAATGGCCGCCATTTTGACAAAAATAATAATTAAGCATGGCCCAATATCTAGATCTCGTACTAATAGTATGTATAATGTCTGTACCAAATTTTATGCTTGTATCGCAAAATGCACAATCACTTCAAATTTCGGAGCTATGCCGCTACACTATAGTTTGGACCATTCTCATGTAAAATTTCGATAGTCGTGAGCGACCCCTAAATATTAAATGTCTCACGAAAAATTTCACACAGGTTCTTTTTGGATCAATATGAAGCAATTTATCAACATGCCTCATGAATTTAAAAAGAAATTTTTTTTACATGTCATTTTGGACCACACTAATATATATGTATGTATATATATGTATGTATATATATATGTATGTATATATATGTATATATATATATATGCACATATGTACATGGATACATATGTATATATGTATGTATATATATGTATGTATATATATGTATGTATATATATATGTATATATATGCATATATGTATACATATGTATATATGTATGTATATATATATATGTATATATATGTATGTATATATATATGCATATATGTATATGTATACATATGTATATATGTATGTATATATATGTATGTATATATATACATACATATATATACATACATATATATTACATACATATATATATATATATATACATATATACATACATATATATACATACATATATATATACATACATATATATACATACATTTATATATACATACATTTATATATACATACATATATATATACATACATTTATATATACATACATATAATTGCGCTTTAAACCGCGGTCGCAATACAACTGCATAGGAAAGCGCGCTTTAAAGCGCGCTGGCCAGTCAAAGGGTTAATATGATTTTATAATTTAAGGGGTCTATGGATTTTATGAACCCGTCTTATATTTCTTTTTAGTTTGTTTGATTTTGAGCCCAAGGCTTACTCCAATCTAAGTATCGATTGGCTGTCTTTCTTTTCCTATCTGTATTTTTTACATGTATAGGTCAATAGTTGTCCCTATTTAGCGGGATCCATGATCCCTTCTGGGCCTCCGTGTAGCCAGTCAAACTGTTGCCTTATTGTTTCATTTGTTCTTTTTCTCTTCTGATGGTTACAGAAATAAATGATTGACTGATTGATAAATAAAATCATTATGTTGTACTGAAGATCAAACATTATGTGTTATAACATGTTTGGGGTCATATTACAATATTTAGTAACTTCTCAAAGTAAAAGAAAAAA
Organism: Aporrectodea caliginosa; assembly: GCA_020284085.1. Taxonomy (NCBI): domain Eukaryota; kingdom Metazoa; phylum Annelida; class Clitellata; order Crassiclitellata; family Lumbricidae; genus Aporrectodea; species Aporrectodea caliginosa. Next base: position 1,249,003 of record JACEVL010000783.1, read on the forward strand.
TTGTCTCAGGAGCCAAAAACTGCCCAGGAACCTCAGGTATATGTGCAGGCCTTAACCATCTTTACCTGGCAGATTCTCTCTTGCATGAAGGCCTTTGATCCTCACTGTTTCCTTGTCTGGCTCCGGGTTTCTCTCCCATCAGAGCTGGTGGACCTGACATACGCTGGGTGTCCTTGTTGGCACTTCCTGCCTCCTTGGCTTCTGCTGCAGGCACCCGACGTCTCCAATGCTCGAAGCTCAGCAAAGTGCAAACCAACGACGATGCCCAATTTCAGGCTATGCGGCAGCATCGGTGTGATGAGAGTAAAATATCACACCCAGACCAGAGTCTTATCCACAAACAATCACACTTATTCAACAGGTTGCTTCCGGTCCTGAAGCCTTTCTCACTGATGCCTACCATCAGGCACACTTCAAACCATCTCCGCACCACATGCACATGACCGGCTATTCATACTGCCTAAGACTGGATGATGAGGCCGTGAGAATGACCATTGGTCTTCACCTAGAAATACAATCCACTCCTGCTGCAGTTAAATTTTGTTCTGCTGGCCTTCAAAACTCTGAGCCCTATTAACAACGCTGGCCTCGATTTTATATCATGGAGTTTGAGCGCCTTCTCACCCATGTATCATCTGGAGACTCTAGAGAAACATGCCATCTTTTGATTGCGTCTCTCAGTTATGATTCAATGATTTAATGCAGTCTCCTTTCGAAGCACTTTCTCTCTGCCAGAACTTGACAAGACTCAACCCAGACAGTAACAATTCTCTAAAGCCATTTTAAGTCCTGAGGTTCATTTGAACTTTGGGCAATAATAATAATAATTAAACACAGTAAAAATAATATTAGTGAAATAGTAATAATAACAGCAATAATGCAGCGTAGACCCATTTATGCATGGTCATTAGGACAAAAGTGGGTGCACTGGGTGGTTGTCAAACACTACAAACAAAACTTAGCTATTTCATAAGGTGAGTAGTGTAATGCTAAATATAAATCAATAATAAAAACAAACATAAAACAAACATAGATATTTCTGCTCACTTTTCTTCCTGTAATGATTATCATGCAAAAAACAAATCAATTTATATTTGTTTATTTCAGCATTTTCGTGGGCCACAGCGGAATTGTTTTTACATCGGCACCGATTACTTATGTCGATAATGATTATACCAATTGTTCTAATAATCGCCCGATTATGGCCGATTAAACAGTACAGCCTTAGTGTAGAGCATTATAAATACATACCAGTGGTTTTAAGTGGGGAACAAAACGTTTTACCATAATTCTAATAGTCACTGTACTACTATTATCAAAAATAGGCAGAAACAAGTGGTTTTACCATCATGGCAGCTTCATCATCACCCGGTGGCTTCATCACAGATTCAACCGATTCTTCATCCATCTAAGAACCCAAAAATGAAACACTGTGACTGAGGCAAAGCAAAACTCAAGAAAAATCCACAGCTGTTCTCAGCTCAATCTTCTTCTATCTTATTAATTAAGGAAATCACTGAAATCCCAATATGAGATTTACTGGTAAATACAGTTTGTGGGAAAAAATGCAATAAAAATAAACAAAATAAGCCAAAAATACAAACAACAAAATTCAAAACAATATGGAGGCAAAACCTACCAGTAAATTCTGCACTTCTTGCATGGTTAAATTTTTGCAATCCTTTGTAAACATCTAAATCTTGATCATTGATATTCTCAGCATTTCTGCAGTCATATCTGCAGTGTTATGCCTAGTTTCTGTCATTTGGCAGTTTTTCATCTTGTGTGAAAATGCTGCATAATTCTTATAAGTTCAGACATCAGCAGTGACTGAAGATTTTATTCTAAGAAAGAGATGATGACATCCCAGGTAACTTTAGGGTCTTCTTACCTCGTCATCATTGATTGAAGAATGCCGTTCGTCAACATCAGAAGTAGTTGCTGATGTGGAAGCAGGAATTGTCTGACTGTTATTAAGTCGTTCCTTCATTCGCTCTCTCATTGCTTCACGTCTAATCATCAGTTAAAACATACAGCACAGTGTCTATTTCGTCATTTAACTTCAAGAGGATCTCCATTCATAACCATTTTTCTGCAGATCTATTTAGGATGTGAAAAGAAGCTGTGCAATATAAATTTTTTCAAAACAAGTAAGTAGTTTTAAGAATCAGGTCAAATCATAGGGCAATCTTTGTGCCACTTCACTATCGACATGTAAATTGGCTTCATGATCCAACCAAATGGATCTTCTCCTGAGGAAAGGCATGCCTTTGGGGGGTGCAGCGTTATATTGTCATACAGCAGTAAATCTTTGTTCACACAGATCTTTTTCAGAAACCTTGCAGTGCCAACTCTCTACATAGATAAGGTGGTGATATTCCTTATGACCAGAAGCCATGACAGTTGGGTTGAGTGCAAAGTTTCTGAGATAATACGCATGGAGAGGAACATCAAGGGTGTGTGGGATGAGTGACACCATATCAGGACACCATCTACTCTGCTGCTGAACAGCAAAGAACAAGGGTTGAAGTCTGATGTAACAAGTCATAATTTGTGGGCCCACAATTTGTGCGACATATAAGCCAATTGGTTACATAGCTCATCTTGTAATGCACTAATGAATAAGCTGGTGCTTTGTGCTTAGCTTCACAGAAGTTTTTTAGATATTTGGAGTTTTACGATTACAATTATGGAAAGTACAGATTTGAACCTTCCCTAAGATGGTTATTGTGTAGGGACTTTGAGCAAGTCCTTCACTCAAAATTGCTTAGTATCACTGACTGATACTTGGCCATTAGACAATAGCGCTTAATAAAGGCATAGCACTAATAATAATAATGAACTCACAAAGACTGTATGCTGTATTAACATATTTGCTAACTGTACATTCAAGTAACTTTATGCTAAAATCATCTACACCATAGAAACAATGTATTTGACCTGTTGCATAACAAACAAAAGCAATAAAATGTAACATGCATAAACTATGGCTGCCATGAGAGGTTGCTGGCAGCCATAGTGAAGTTAAGCAAGACTGAGCCTCTTCAGTACTGGGACCATCTGTGAAAGTTATGCGAGGCCACCTGCAACTACTTAGCCCTTCATCCCTATGAAGTCCGTGAGTACCAAATGCAAGTAGGTAGGTCCAGATAATAATAGTGATCAGTTCTAACAAAAGGAGTCTTCAGTGACACATGCAATATTCTGTTAACAGGATTAGCAGGATTTTAGAGCAGTTTTAGGTTGAAATCATGCATTATGAATATAACATAAACTGATTACACATAATCCTAATTCACAGTGCTTTTTTTCTAGAAAAAAAGGTCCCGGAACTCAACAAATTCAGAACAATCATAGGGGCATACTTTATGCTAATATTTCTGTTTCATGTATATCAGTATCAATAAACACTGAAAGCACTTACATTAAATTAAAGTATATAAATAATTTTATATAATTTTTTATTAAAAATTTGAATTAACTAAATTATTTTTTAATGGCTGAAAAAAGGTACCGGAACGCCGTTCCGGACCGCTCCGGCTGAAAAAAGCACTGCTAATTCTTATGCTTTCACTTAAATCTGACATTTTTACATTTGTAAATGTCAAAATTTAATTACTATAATCATGAACAGTACAGATTAAAAATACTAGTACTATTTTTTTACAATCAATTTTTTGCTCAAATATCTTTGCCAAATAACATCTTTGCCAAATAACATAGGCATAAAAATAAATTGTATGGAAGATCACTGCCTATCTCTTTTAAACATTCAATTTTGATATATTTATTTTCTCAAGCACAAGCGAATGAGAAAGCTTTATTTAAAGGTCACACATATACATGATGCAAGTCAACCTCGTATTGCATCATGTGATAGCTGTTATTGTATGTCAACCAGTCAACCAATGGAATCACATTTTGCTGACTTGATGGAACCTAATGGACATGATTATGGGACGTTTGCACAAATAATTTAACAAAGTTCTGTGTTACATTTACCTTTATTCTTTTAAATATGAGAATAAGTTCTATATATATGAGAATATAATTAAAATTGTATTGCCTGAACTAATGGGCTAATAACATAACATTTTGATTCAATAGAAGATATCTAGCCTGTGTTAAAACGACTGCAAATAAACCTGGAACATGCTTAATAGCCCAATTAGTCCAGTTAGTGTCCAATGAGACAGTACTATCATCCAAACTATTCCACAAGCCTACAACTCCTTCACTGAAAAAGTTCTGCCGTAATGTTCCTTTTGGCTTCTTAGATAATTATTTGTACCTGTGTAGGTTGTGTTCCTGAGTTGCTGTGTTTGGAGCTAATTCAAAGAATCTCTCTGTAGTGATTCCTTTCAAGTAATAATATTATAAGCTTGGATTAGATCTCCTCTTCTCCTCCTTCTCTCCAATGTTGTTAGTCCACACCTTTCTAACCCTTCTTCATAGCTCCAATCCTTGTAGCCCCAAATCATTTATGTAGCTCTTCTTTGAACTTTTTCCAGCTTTTCCATGTCCTGTTTCAGATGTGGAAACATTTTTCCCATACCTGAATGCAGTATTCCAACTGATTTGTACAACCTCAGTATTGTATTGTCTAAGGAACGACACGTCTCTGGTGACTATTGTCCTTCTTAGGCCAAAACAAACCGACTGAGTCACTTTTTTTAGGCCCGACTGGGAAAATTTTGTGAAACATTTTTTTTTAAACAATTATATTAAGAAAAAATTGTAATTAAAAAATTTTTTTTTATTGACACGTGACTTTAACCTTTGCGACATTGATAACATTGCTTTCCATTGCATAAAAATATTTTTTTGGCCTCAGCAAGGTGAAATATGATGACAATATATTCGTTTATCATTATACAACGATGCAGCATTGCATAAAAATATTTTACAAAATAAATTTTTTTTCCTACCTACCTACCCAGATTTTAAAACCACTGTTACCGGAAACACACCTATATTTTTTTGGGCCTTATCATACCTAAAGTTGAGTTAGCATTTTTTGATGTCTCAGGTTTTGCACTGATAAATGGAGGAGAGATTATGCACTCTTGTGCATAATCACTCCAAAGTCCCTTTCTTCCTCACTCACTTTCAATACCTTACCCATTTCATATAAACTCGTTTTTTTCTCTCCTCCATATGCATTACTGAGCAATTTACCCAACTAAAGAGCATCTGCCAGTCTTGTGACCATCTGAATATTCTTCTTAGAATAGATCTTCCCACAGTATTGCCACTTCTTTTTCATAAATCACTCCTCTACATAGTTTTGCATCACCTGCAAACTTAGAAATTTAAATTTGGCATTCTATTAGTTTCATGAACCGCAACTGTAGGAGACCGCAACACGGATATTCTCAACCGTTTTTATACAGTATATTTGGCATGTTACGCGGAATGTATCATTTTTTCCATGTTTTCTAATGACGACATTGACTAACCCTGACCCTGACCCTAACAGACCCTCACGACGCCAGACCGGAATCAGACGCCATGCGGTCCATGAAACTAATAGAATGCCCCAATTGCACTTATAAGAATATGAACATGAAAACAACTTGAATATGATACACTTACCTTGAAGCCATCTTATTCTGGTATATTTGACCTGTTATAAGCTGCACTGAACACTCTAAAGAACGACACGTAAATTTTCAATATAACTTGTTTACATACAACCAAGCTCAAACTTCTTGTATTATCGCTAATGCTGTACTAAGAGATTAATACGCTGTTGTCTCATTTTCAACAGTCTGCTGATATACAACATACAACTTCAAATAAAAGCAAGTTTTAACAGAAATACAAATGCCCAGTTTAAATCTCTGAACAATGAATTAGGAGAAGTAGAAGTAGACGACAACCACTATACTACTTTTGCCCAAACTTGTTACCATGGCAGAATAGCAGGTGTGCGCCAAAGCTTATCAAACGCGACTGCGCAAATATAACTATGTCACTCAGTTGTTATATTATGTTTAAACCAGCGGATAGGCCCCCCTACTATTGAAACAAACCTGATAGAGCTTAGCAAGGTTTCTTTCTACATCGATTGAATAATTGTATAAGAGTGAAACCTCTGCCATCCATCTAATAGAACAGGGCTGTTAAAGGCTTGGTTTTTCGGTTTTTGTTTTTTTTAAACCGTAAATTTTGTTTTTTGGGTCTTTTACAAATTTTGACAAATGGTGTCTCTTCAATTCTCTTGGCAATTGTTGTATTCATTCATTCATTCATTCATTCATTCTGGAGATTTATATAGCGCCCTTCAAGAAATCTACTCAGAAGCGCTCCCAGTCCAGCCACGGCAAAAGTAAAAAGACTTAAGTGATTTATAAAACCCAGTTTGACTGGTCAAAGGTAGCAAGCGCAGCTCCGGTGGCAGGTCATTCCAGATGGAGGGGCCTGCAACCGAGAAAGCTCGGCGCTGCCTAGTAGTCAAGCGAGCCCGCGGGACTAGGAGTTGTCCCGTCGTCGCGGAGCGAAGCGCCCGACGCGCTACAACGTCGGACACTGGGCGGCAGAGGTTGCGCAGGTAAGACGGCGCACAGCCAAGGATGCTGCGTGAAACCAAAGAAGCAATACGGTATGAGATCCGTTGGGCCACAGGCAGCCAGTGTAACACATCGCGCATGTAGGCAGAGACAGAGCCGAATTTGGGAATTCGCCCAATAAGCCGGGCAGCTGAGCGCAGAACTCGATCTAGTCGCCCCAGAACCCCAAGCGGGAGGCCAACGAGGATCGAACAACAGTGGTCAATTCGACTAGTAACGAAGGCATGCACAAGAACCACTAGTGCGTCATGAGAAAGAGAGCGAGAAACCACTCGGAGCTGGCGAAGCTGATAGTAACAGCTTCGACAGATCAAGTTCACATGTTGAGAAAGACTAAGTTCTTGGTCAAGGGCGAGGCCCAGGTCACGAACCGTTATGGAAAAAGTTATATCAGGAAAGACCCGAGTAAGCTGGAGCAAATCAATACCATCTAGTTGCCGACGGCCACCTAGCCAAATAAACTGAGTCTTGGAAGGATTTAGGAGAAGTCTATTTGAGGCCATCCAAGAGGAAAGAACATCTATCGTTAGGCACATCTGTTGTACAGTAGCGACTGAGTCTGATGGATGGGAATGGATGTAAGCTTGGACATCATCTGCAAAGAGCTGGTGCAGAAGCCCCTGAGATGTCAGCAGAGGACAGAGGTCAGCCGTATAGAGAAGATACAAAAGAGGACCTAGGACGGAGCCCTGGGGCACACCAAAAGGGGCGGGGACCCAAAGGGACCTAGAGGAGCCAACAACCGCACAGTTTGTGCGTTCAGATAGAAAGGATCGAAGCCATTCTAAAGGCTGGTCAACCAATCCAAAGGAAGTAGAGAGGCGCTGAAGAAGGATGGAGTGGTCCACATAATCAAAGGCAGAGCTAACATCGAAAAGAGCTAGAAGTGTAACCTGGCCAAGGTCCATAGCGCTATAGAAGTCAGACAGAAGCCGGAGCAGGAGGGTTTCCGTGGAGTGATTCCTGCGGAAACCAGACTGCTGTTGAGGGATCAGCTCATTCACATCTAAATATGCAATCAGCTGATTAGAAACAATGCGCTCTAGAATTTTAGACAGAAACGTTACATTGGCAATAGGTCGATAGTTAGCCGGATCGTTAACATCAAGACCATCTCGCTTCAAGGTTGGCAGAAGAACCGATCGTTTCTGAGAAGCAGGTAGGCATGCTTCACTGATTGATCGGTTGCACAGGATCGTGAGGAAAGGCAGGAGATCATCAATTAGTTCCTGCACGAGAAACGTTGGCGCAGGATCTAACTCACACGTCTTAGGCACGGAGGCGAGTATCAGTTGACGCAACTCGACGCTTGAAATCTCATGGAGAGCAGAAAGCCGGCACTCCGTAGTGGAGAACGCAGGTGGAGAGGAATCCGCAGTAGCACTCCGAATGGATGAGATTTTGGCCGAAAAACGTTCCAGAAACGCATCTGCAGAGAACGGTAGAGCAGACTCAGCCTTCTGACGGCCAAGGAGGCCATTGAAAGTGGTCCAGAGTCTCTTTGGCTCCTTCGACTGGCGAGTGATGATGGCCTCCCAGTATTCTCGCTCTCTGAGACGGTAGGAGGCGTGCATTTTTCGGACGAAGTGGACCCATGAGGCTCGATCAGTCGGTGAACGCGTCCTTCTGAAGACTCTCTCCAAACGCCGCGCCTGACGTCGGAGCGACCGACATTCTGCGTTGAACCATGGAGATGACGGGCAGTGGCGTGTTTGGACGGTGCGCAGAGGAAGGAAAGTGTCGATGAGACCAGACATCGCGGTCTCGTACGAGCTGAACATCTCGGATGTAGAAAGCAGAGAAGCCGATCCAAGATCTGCGAAGAGAGGGTGTGCACGGAGCGCTGCACGAAATGCAGAGCGATCCAGACTTTTCCAGTGCCGGAATTGTCGAGCGGCGAGAAGAAGAGGCTCGTAGATGAAAGGAATTGTAGCGACGACGAGGCCGTGGTCGGAGAGAGCAGGAGGGAAGACAGTGACGTCGAGCACCTGGCAATCATCTCTCGTGACGATGACGTCAAGCCATCCACCCAACAGGTGGGTGGACTCCGCAACATGTTGTTTGAGGCCGAATTGTTCCAAGACTGCGGTAAATTCCATCGATTCCGATAGCGACGGATCCTCTAGATGCAGGTTGAGGTCCCCAGTAAGGACCAGCTGTGTGTTATGAAGTGCAAATTGTTCAAATAAGACTGAGAGCTCGTTGAAGAACGCCGACGAGGGAGGAGAGGAGCCAGGGCGGTAAATGGCCAGAAGCGTAGTAGGACCACGCTTCGATGACAGTGAGACCACGAGAACCTCGAAGGTTGACGGGGTCCAGGCCAAATCCACCCTCCTCGCCCTCAGCTGATCCCGGTGGTAGACGATCAAGCCTCCCCCTCGTAAAGCCCTGCCTGAGTCATCCGCCCTTGGACGATCAAGGGACAGGAAGCCAGGCGGGGCAGCGCGGCGGACGGCAACATCGGTAGAGGAAAGATGCCAGGACTCAACGACGACCAAGACATCCAAGCATTGGCTACGATGAGATCAGCAACGGCCACGTATTTGTTCTTCAGAGAACATACGTTGAGAGTGGCCAAACGAATGGCCGAAGAAGGCGAAGCTGGAAGTTGGCGAGGAGCAGTCGGTGGCGGAGACGGCAAGGACCGAAGATGAGCTGGGCGCCATAGACCGAAACGGAATAAGGTCTTCCGAATTGGCCGACGAGGCGGCGCCAAAGACGTGTTGAGTGACCTAATTAGGTCAGCACTGTACACAATCGCATACGCATGAGGCGTAGACATTCCACGATAGTACGTAACAAAACGCTCAAAATAATCCTGGAATGCCGAGAGTAATCCAAAAAGGCAAACCACGTAGGCTCCAAAAGCAGTAACCGAACTATTAAACTGTTAAACTGACTTCAGCAACAGAAACGTGTTGAGTGTTGTATGGTCTTTGTTAACTTCGTTTTATGACATTTTAAGGTTCTACAGTTCTAGTTAATTTCATTTATATGCATCTGATAAATTTGAATGGTATTATGCCATTTTAATGAGTTTTATGATCCGAAATAGGAAAATCTCAAAACAAAAAACAAAAAAACAAAAAAACAAAAAAAAAACAAAAAACCATAAAAACAAAAACAAAAAAAAACTTTTCATTTTGAAAAAAGTTTGGGTTTTTGCACCTCTGTAATAGAATCCTATTCTGTAATGGGAGACTCTGTAAAAATGGCTGCTATAGGTGGCGCCAGGATGGGATTGAGTTTGGCTACTCTAGGTAAAATGTGTGCTCTGTTGTGCGGTAGGTTTATTTCATAGACATCTTACATTTAATATATGATGTCTATGGTTTATTTACGCTAAAGTTGTCTAAAGTTTGACCACATCACATACTGGCGACGCCTATCGCCGCTTAAAGGAACTGCTCACAGAGTCCCCCATTGGTCACGATCTTTACGCAGACGACATGTCGACATCCATGCAACTCATAAATTATAGCAGCTGCTCGGTCTCTTCTGTCTGGACCTTCACCGGACATCAATCATTGTACAACCCCGTAACCTGCGCTTAGCTTCAAAGCAGCGCTTTTGAAATTTGAACAAGGGGGAGGGTGTTGGAAATTTTGACAGTTGTTGACAAGAGGAGGGGTTCGGTACAATTTGACGTCAACAAATTCTTTTCTAATGAACTGGTAGCAAAATGGTAGCTTAAACCACAGAATAGATAAAGCGTAGCTTAAACATTAAATAATGCTAAAATGTCTAAATTAAGTGCTTAATGATTAATACTACTATAAAGCTAGTAATAAACTAAACTCTCATATATTTTTTAATTCGAGATTGCATTTTGCAGTGTAAAAAATCTAACAGTGATTCAACATGTATTGAGCCATTAATTGTGTTTCTTTTTTGTAGGGAGGTTTATGAGATTGTTGACATGATTTAATTAGTATAGGGGTCCTTCAGTGTTTGACAGTTTTTGACAGGGGGTGGGGTGTGTCAAAAACTGCCTAAAATTTGTTGACATAATTAATGTAATTATGGTCCAAGCTAGGTCATTATTATTCGTTTATAATCAATCGGCAACCCATTACAATTACGACTACTTTTCCGATTACGATCGCGAACTGGATATTAGTTCTTTATTCAACGTCGTATGACGAATTTTTAGCAATAATTGGGTATAGGCTAATAGGAAAATATCGCGTTTGCTTAGATAACAAATTAATGCATTCAGTTAATTATATTTATGAAGGCATAACAACTGTTTGCGCAGTAAACATTAAAACATGTAGCTTACGGGGGCCCGTGGCGCATTGGATAACATCTGGCACACAGACCGAGAGGTACCGAGTTCGAGCCCCCGTTGGGCGGATATGCTTTGTAGGCTGCTATTAGCGCCGTTGTATTGCAAGCTGTCTGTTCTGTTAGTAGTTAAGATTTCAATTGCATAACATGTAAATGTGCAGCGCAGTGCGTTTGTCAGGCGCTTATTGAAGAAAAGATATTATATTATTATTATTATGTTCAATATCAAAATAAAAATTGCAATGGGGCGACATCTGTGAACAAGGGTCTAATCGGATATAAATTATGCCAAGAGTTCGTTTTCCACTCCTCTGTCACTCCTATGTCACCTCATTTTATGTAATATAAGAGGTCGTTGCCAGGAATATGGGACTCTTGGTCGTCGTTTATATTCCGCTCTTTATCGCTCAGTTATCTTATTAATATAACCTGTGATTTTACGTAAACGATATTTTAGCTTGAATTGAGCGAGCCATTGGCGTCTACCCGATTAGAATAATTACCAGCGTGCTTGATTAACGCACCAGCGAGTGTCTTTGTGCTATGTGTTATATTAAGGTACAGTCCAACTCGATCATACGTTTATGAGTAGGCACTGGCTACGGAACCGTCCGGACGGTGCCGTAATTTCTTTTCTACGGAACCGTCCGCAAATAATCTATGGGCGATTGCACATATCTATGGCGTGAAAGCCGAACCATCAAGATCGAAGTAGTTAAGGGATTAACGAAACTAACCCTAACCCTGACCCTAACCGACCCTCACGACGCCTAATTTGACACTAAACGACCACACGAATACTAACCTGGCCCTAATCGACCCTCAAGTTGTCCGCCATATAAAAATTCGACTGGAAGACAACAAGTTCACGTGACAGGCTTTTGCCAATATTTATTTCAACCGGATGTACACGCCATAGATATGTGCAATCGCCCATAGATTATTTGCGGACGGTTCCGTAGAAAAGAAATAACGGCACCGTCCGGACGGTTCCGTAGCCAGGGCGTTATGAGTAATAGACCTACGCGTAACAGTACGAGCCATAGTACTTAGTAATTACATTTTTGATCCGTTTATTTTCAAGATTATTTAAATGTTTAACAGAAACTAAAGAGTTGATTCTGTGGTATTCAGCTGAAAATTTGTGTAATTCAATTTCATTAGTTTGGTGGCTATTCAGCATTGAAGGATCCTGAGTGGCCGAGTGGGTTGGTAGCAGACTTGTATACGAGACATAAAACTCGAGACCGAGACCGAGACAGTGGGGTTCAAGACCGAGACCGAGACAGTGGGGTCTGAGACCGAGACCGAGACGAGACACCAGGTCCGAGACAGTTCAAAACGAGTGAAATGCACATTGGAGCCAAGTTCCGAAACAATTTTTCTCAACTTTTGAAGTCTAATGCAAGGGTCAAGTCACTGAAATCAGCCGATCACCTGAATTGTATAAACTATAAAGAAATTAAATATTTCAGCCATTCAGAGATCTTCTAAATGATTCTAAAATTGAAACGAACAAAATTCCATTTAGGGCCTATTAGCGATTTAGCGACATAAGTCACATCACTCACCTTGAGAAACTAGATGTTGTTAAAAGAGTTTCGCTTATGTTGGCTTTACACAAACGACGAATGACATGCCATTTAAATTTTTTTCATTGATTTCAAACTGCGTGAATGCATATTTCACGATTTCAGGTTCTTTATGAGACATTTTAAGATAGTTGGAAATTTTGAACTGAAAGTGCAAACTTAAGACTGCTTTTTTCAATTCTCTTAAATCTTAATACAAGAAACACCGCTTTTTTAAACTTCCTGTCTTTTTGGCACTTCCGATTAACTAGTTATCCATTCGGCACAAGACAATTTACAGCGCAATACTGTACGAAGTTTCGAACAAAATACAGTTTGTATGAGAACTTTGGAGACCGCTTCTACAAGAGAACAAGACTTTCGCTTCGAGACAGTTTCCAAAAAGACAAGACTTTCGTTTCGAGACAGTTTCCAAAAAGTCAAGAAATGATCTCGAGACCGAGACAGTGAGGTCCGAGACCGAGACATCGAAAAACCTGTCTCGAGGCGTCTCGAGACCGAGACAGTGTCTCGAGACCGAGACAGTGTCTCGAGACAATACAACTCTGGTTGGTAGTCCGCTCACCACACCGGCGCCCTGGGTTCGATTCCCGGTCGGTCGGTTTATCAGAGATTAATTTCTCGGATCTTTACTGCGGGTGGCTCGGTCGCAATATAAACGTGGAGTACAATACAATACAACACATTACAATACAACTGGGGCGCGGTGGTTTAGGGGTATGTTCGGTGCCTTGCAGCTGGAGGGTTGCAGGTTCGAATCCACCTCAAAGTCGCAGCGTAGGGACCCTAGGGTGGGCAAGTCCTTCACTCGCAATTGCTCATGCGCTTCGGTGTGAAACTCCGATTCAGCGTCAGCGCAGTAGTCGGGAGCGCCTCTGAATGGGAAATCTGGTAGGGGCGCTATAACAAGTGTTCAAATACAATACAATTGAACAGTATTCTAGTATGACAGTTGCTGTCAAGTTTAAAGTCATAATCACATTGTACAAACTACGGTTTAACCTTGTCTCAATAGCAATTCGGTATCAAGGGCATAATGGAGTTAGTCAGACAGCGAATGATAATAGACCCCCAGGCGCAGCATGAGGGGGGCGGAAAATTAGCTTTCAAGAACGAATAAAAGTCAACAAGAAATTTTAAAAGGGGTGCAGTCATCAACTATTGCCCCTGGGCGCTGAAACCTTTCGTTACGCCACTGATTCATTATAGCATATTGTTTAGTCATTTTATATACTGACTAAATTTATATACTGATTATATTCATTTTAATGTCAATGCCCATAATAGCTGTCATCAATCCAACTTCTATTTACGCAACTATTATTTGAATCAATCCAACTTCTACTTTCAAAAAAAATTATTTTCATCAATCCAGCTTCTACTTTCGCAAAAAAATATTTTCATCAATCCTACCTTCCTCCAATCCTACCAATTTCTACCTGAAAATTTTTTATTTTTGTCATTATTTTCATCAAGAATTCTGTGCCCATCACTGAAGTGTGTTATTGTCGTTGGCTAGGCCGATTATTCCACCAGCCTCCTTACAAGTGCCAACAAGCCATTCTTTTGCATGGTCTATTGCTGTTGTTAATGACGAAATCGCCGTCATGGAATGCATCCTCAATTTCTTTTGGCAACAAGTGCATCTCTACAATGTAGATGATGAGAGACTTGTGATTATTTGAATGATCATATCTGGTGATTTAATTATTATTATTATGGTTGAAATAAATTATGCAGATTAATAATTAGACAAATGAATTGCTCTTTGTATCCTCACTAATAAAAAAAACAGTACAATTAAAGCAAAATTCTGTCAGCAAAATGTTATTTCAGACTCTAAAATCAAAATGGCTGCTATTTTGTCTGCCATTTTGGTTTTCTGGCAGTGCAGCACATTTGTCTTTAGTTGCATCACATTCTTTGACCCCAAAAATGCTAATTTAGACTCTAAAATCGGGTTTCCATCACATCCATGACTTCACTTATAGCCATCTGAAGATGCTTGCTGCCATTTTGTCTGCCATTTTGGTTTTCTGGCAGTGCAGCACATTTGTCTTTCGTTCCATCGCATTCTTTGACCCCAAAATTTTTTAATTTAGACTCTAAAATCATGTTTCCATCACATACAATACTTTACTTACAGCAATTTGAAGCTATTGGCCACCATTTTGGTCGCCATCTTGTTTTCCCATGCAACTGCTAAAAATCCAGCTTGCTAACCGTGATTTTCATTTTCAGCAGGGTCAAATTAGTCTAGAAACAACATTAGCAAATTGTTACATGATTGGCTTCTAGTGATTTCTAGAACCCTTTTTTGAAATTCCAAGCCCAGACTATTAATGCCTGTCCTGCACAGCATCTTATACGATCTATGAGGGAATGCCAGTCAGTGATTGTAGCCCTGTGCTATGACTGTCATCTTTCACTGTCCAGTAGAGGGGATTCTGTGTGTTGGGTTTGTTTATATGTGCAGAACTGTGCCAGTGCTGACTGAACATGACCGTAGTTGCTAACAGATGAAAGTTTGCTCTTAATGAACTTTAACCTTATAGCCAGCATAGGAAGCATTTCTGGAGACAGTCACAGAACACAGATCAAATATGTTAATAGATGTGCTTCTTAAGAATACGTGAAATATAGTTACGGTGATCTTTACTAGGTTACGATAAGTTATGTGTTCTAACTCGAAGATTATATCTGCTGCTATGGGAGCAAAGTCCTAAGGACGTGGTTAGGGTCGTTGTTAATGGCTTGAAAAAGTCTGTCATCAGGCCAGTTGAGTGACACTTAGCACAGTCTCAGGCAAGAAGCCACTTCGGGTCATTATGTTGATCAAGCGGTCAATCTTATCTCGATCCTTTTTACTAGAGTAGCCCCACCAAGCTGGGGAGGCACAGATGAAGTGTGCGGCTGCTGTGGCCATGTAGACATCATGGAGTGCAAGGAACTTTTGCAAGAAACTTGGAGAACTTTCCCTTGGTGTGTGTTTCCTTTTTAACGACTACCTGTGTGGTAACAAAGACCATTAGCGTCGCCCTCCTCCTTTATCCAGGCTTGGAACTGGCACTGTCGGAAAGCGAACAGGAAGCGCTTTTGTGCATTTCAAAAAGGTGCTATAATAATAATAATAATCTTCGATTATTATTTCAAACTGACTACAATTTACACTATGAACATGAGTTATTACAGGAGTCAAATTTAACTGTTTGGCAGCCATACAAGGCACCCATCTGCTCATTTTACCGATGCCATCTAGCGAATGTAAGGCTGAGGCTACCCTTGGGAGAGTAGCGGGAAGCAATCCCTAGTCTATGCTGATCTGCTCTTTGTGCCAGAGTTCTACCATTGCCCTAAACCCTCTACCCAATGTTATGTTACCACTTATCTAGACGAATGCTTTGGAAATTATGTGATGATTTTGGCTTATTATATACTGCTTGCATGAATTTTGAAATTAGTGTGTTGACTAGTAATAATAATTTGGTTTTTGATTTTCAGTTTCTATATCAGACATCAGGAAAATGTTCAAAAGTTTGACCGACAGATTTCTTGATATGACTAAACGTGTTCTGATGGCGTCTTCACCGTATGATGTCGAAGAAATTTCTGCTAGTCAACTAGTCAAGTACTGGCTCATTTAAAAAATCTTTGTACAGTGATATACAGCAGTGCTTCCCAAACTTTTTAGCACCGCACCCCAATTTTTAGAACGACAATCTTTCGCGACCCACATAGCTTTAGCCTACTGGACAAAAAAGTTTTAAAAGAAAACACGATAAGCTTATTTTTATCTATTAATTAGCATCATTTTACTAAAACCTCGATTTATGTCTCATAGTGAGGGGTGTGTGTTGGGTGCGCTTGTTGCCGGTTACTGTTTATGAGGTAATTGACGTCCACGTCAATGCGAGTTATTTTCAAGCGCAAGGAGTTCGACAGTTGCAGTTTTTTAAATTTAGTTTTGATTCCGAAAATTGGAGTGGCTGGTTTTCAAATCAGGATGCTTCGTCTCAATATTCCGACGCAATTTGTTTTGGGCACCTGCTCTCGTTTGCAAATACTTCACAACGAAGAAGGCACTGCGGCCGTGGATCTTCTTCATCTCCATTCCACGAAAATCTGATGTTTAATTAGCTGGAGTGATAATATTTCGTCACTTTTCTTCCTTTCTGTAACTTTGAATTCGTTGTTAAAGGCTCGTCTTCATTGATGGTCGTTGGTTTCTTTGTCAAACAGTTATCCATAATGCTGAGAGTATAAACTTAGAGGAGAAAGTAATAATAAAAAATAAACAATGCGAGTACGGTAACGCTGATGATGAGATATCGTTGTGAAGTTAACGCACACACGGTTGTAGGCTATCCGATGGAATTTGGACGTTCCTAAATAATATAAATATGGTGTTGAGAAGTCCTGAAAAATTCTCTACCGTGGGTCCCATGCGCCTCTGTGAAAGACAGCATGTGGATGGCAGTAGTCGTTTCCCCATGCTGGCTTATTTCAGAGATTTAAATCTCGGGCTAGCACGGTCCTTGCACCGGAACCCTAAACGGGATGGCTTCCATTGAAACGGGCGAGCGGTGGGGAGGATATAACCCCATCAATTCATTGCAAAATTAGCAGGGTCAAGGCCATAACGCTCTCTACAGAAAAAAGCGAACATTTACATTCCGCATTTCTCGAGTTAGATGCGCAGTTATGGTCGTTAGATGGCATGCTGCGGCCGATTGCCTAGCAAAGTTTTCAAAGAGGTCGTTATCGAATCCAGAATCCCGTAGCCTATATGCGTTTATTATGTGCCTTCATTCTTTTACCGTTTTCAAATTTTCTCGTTTTTCACTTTCCCATTTTTAAGATTTTTATATATTTAAAAAACACATTTCAAAAAATTTTCACGACCCACCAAAAATCGGCTCGCGACCCACAGTTTGGGAAACGCTGATATGCGATATGAGTTAGGTATGATATGCGATATGAGTTAGGTATTGTATTGTACTGGGATTGAGAAATTTACCTCTCACAGTCTTTCTGTTCCTGTCCCTCTCCACTCTCCCTGTATCTCTCCACTCTCCCTGTCCCTCTCCACTCTCCCTGTATCTCTCCACTCTCCCTGTCCCTCTCTATTGTCCCTGTCTCTTTCCACTCTCCCTGTCCCTCTCCATTGTCCCTGTCCCTGTTTTTCATCATGGTAAATGTGAAAAGATACTATAATTTACAAAATGGTTCTGGTGTTATTCATTGCCTAAACTGAATGGACCTTGGATGCACATTTTACAGATGCCACCGAGGTTTCTGTCATATGAAGATGTTTCTGGTCGTTGCATTCCAGTCCCTTTAGAAGTCTTTATTCCTTCAATGCCTCTCAGAGTCTTCTGATTGTCTCACTCCAATCGTGGGTTAAGACTGCAGTTTTGCTTCCCATTTTCTAGAATGTCCTTTCCTAAGTGTCTCAGTTTCCTCAGTATCATCCAATCCGTTGGAGTTAATGATGAGAATGAGTGAATGGGGATCAGTATTTTTGGTCTGAATTGTGAATCTCCTTGCAAGTAGAGCCTCCTGCACTTGTCCATCGTCAGGTTATGGTGAAGCATCTGTGTCGGTGTGTTTTCTTTCAGATTGCCAGTGATAGTAAAAGAAGAGTATTTTGTGCTATACAAAGAGAAAGCCTACTTCATTGGAGTTCTCTGCTTTCCATCTTTGCCAACCACAGCTTTTTCGTAAGTTGACAGTTGACATACCGTTTGTATTGTATTGTATTTGTTAATTTATATAGAGCCGCTCACAGCAGTAGCGCTCCCAGTGCGAGAACCCCTAGAGAAGAAGAAGGTCTTGAGGAGGGAGAAGGCTGTAGGAAGAGACACAGAAAGAATAGTAACACGTAGAGAGGAAGGAAGGGCATTCCGTAGAGAGGGCTCAATAGTGGCAAAAGATCTAGTTTGGGCCATAGTGGTCCTAACTCGTGGAACAAAAAGAGTATGTCTGACCAAGGAGCGGAGAGGTCGATGAGAAACTGAAGAGAGAGGGGAGCGAATGTGATCCATAAGATATTTAGGAGCAATGCCCAATTTTGACTTTGAACTGAATTTGGGCGTTGAGAGGAAGTCGGATAATAAACGAGGAGATATTGGAGAATTTAGGAAGGTGAGCAATCAATCTGGCAGCAGATTTGGAACTGACTGAATAGGGGACAGGCGAACCTTGGAAAGGCCTATAAGAACAGAATTGCAATAGTCAATTCTGGAACAGACAAATGCATGGACTATTGAAGTCAAGGTGGATGAGGAGACAAAGTCAGTGGTGTAACTGCTTATAATTTGTAATTAACTTTAATTTGTGAAATGTCACTTAACGAGGTTATTTTTCTCATAATGTAGCTTCATTAGGCACTTGCTTTCACAGAAATCGATTATCTCAAGACATCGAGGATCGGGGTTTAGCTCAATGTCACCAGAAAATAGTAGCAGAAGGTCATCATCATCATCAGGATCCATGGGCCAAAGGCCCGTAGGTGTCCAACGCTTGCATCGTATCCATGGGCCTCGGCCCGTTGGAGTCCAATGCTTGCATTGGATTTCATTCGTATTTTTTCTTTACGAACGGAGTATCTGCACCCATCCGTTCGACCTTCGCACTTCTCCCTTAAAGAGAGTTCCAGGCTTAGGACTGGCTCTGATATCCACTTGTGGTATCAAAGGCGGCGATGCCGCCCACGCTTGCCAGCTTTTTCAGGGTTCCTGCTGAGCCTGTCCACCTCGCGTAGCGCCCTAAGGTGGTACTTCAGCCAAGACCTTCACCACTGATGGATTTGGCAAAATGGAGAAGAAACAGAGGAGGTCAGCTTTAAAACATACTACGGAATGCCATTCAACATCCAACTGTCACGTGCCAATTCATCAACATTTTAGACCAGGTGCAGTAGATGAATGGACAATAATAGAAAGATCCAAACAGTTTGCCAAATTGTTCGATAAAATTCGGGTATAAGTACACCAAAGTGAAGAATACAAAAACTTTCCACGATCAAATGCAGTGTCATAATACTGTATCAAACAATTTATAAATTTAAACCGATGTAAAAATGTGTATAATAGACAATTTCATCAGCAGAATTTGAAACCAGCCTGAACAAATCTAGCCCAATATAACATTGCAAAACTTCTCTTGTTGTGCTGTATGAGATGTGATCTTTTGTAACTTATGTGAAATTGCTGTGCAAATAAGTGCCTCTGAATAGTTATTTTGTGAGAGGCGGTATATAAATCTATAGATACGATACAATACTCTTGTAGTTTTGTATAATTTGTTTCTTATTTTATTTTCAGCCTATTTCGCATTTCTTCAGAGTCAGAGGCTGTTGAGGTCTTCAATCTTTTGAGCTTCAAGTTGCTGGCGTTGTGCAAGAGAGCCGAGTTTTGCCAGAAAGACAGACTGCAGGAGATTTCTAATATTGTTCGCTGTAATCCTCGGTGGGGCTGCGCTCATATTGCTGCTAAGCTTGGTGTTGTTGAGTGTTTCTCTGAGGAAACGGTGATTTTGTGAGTGCCTTCTTTGTTGTCTATTAATAGTGTTTCCTAAGTTTGTTGTCTATTTAGTGTTTCGTTTAGGAAACAGATTGTATCCCACTCAAGAATGTGCTATGGCCTGCTTCCTTGACTTAGATTTTACTCTGCCTGTCTGTCTGATTATCTGTTTTTTTGCCTGTCTTTCAATCTGTCTGTTTATCTATTAATTTATATATAGAAATGTTCGGTATAGTGGCATATAGGGAAAGTTAAGCCTAGGATGGGCAGTGGATGCTGTTAAGCCTAGGATGCTGTTAAGCCTAGGATGGGCAGTGGAAAATCCCATCTCTCTGAGGTATATGCATGTGCTGCTGGTAATAATTATGCATGTGTGGGTTTCATGAGTGAAAATCTACTCTAATCTGATTAAAATCACTTTTATGCTTTTATTGTAAATTGTTAGCTTCAAGTGAAATCGTAGTCAAAGTCATAATCCAGTAGAGAAGAAACCAATCTATAATCTGATGTCAGAGAAACGAGAAGTCAAGCTATGAAGAGTAAGCAAAACAAAGAGCAATAGTGGAGGCAAAGTAAATGAAGGAAGGGTGCTCTTGATATATGATGGTCCAAGCAACCATTGAGACTGAGACAGACCTGATGCACTAGAGTCATTCTGCTACAGAAGCCACTAGATTATGATCCATATTCTTAATCTCAAACAGCTGGACATATCTACAGATGGGTCAGACATGATCTGAGTTGTTGCCCGTGTGGTAGTCTGAGAGCATTTTTAACTGGTGACAATGACCTGTCACAGTGTTTTAAATGCTACAGGAGTGTTGTTTTGTTTGCATGTAAATCAGGTTACAAAAAAGATTGCTAGAAATTTGATTGCTTCAGATGCAATCACAAGATGCATTTATTATTAAGTGAATATCTGATCGATCAACAATATATTAATGCATAATACTATGCATTTATGCGTTAAGAATGATGCTTGTGCAGGAAGCGATGTCTTTTACATGCGTCTTGCTGTAATGGAAGACTTTCTTGAGTTGTGGCATGGCATAAACTGAACACAGTGTTTCAAATTCTTTTTGTATATTTAATTAAATTAACAGTTAAGATATTGACAGTATAATAGTATATCATCAACATGTGAACTTCTACATGTTCGAATCTATAAATTGCTATCATCAGCCATAATTAGCATCACCTAATTAAACTTGATTACGATTTGCTTGCCGAGAAGTTCCGTCAGTTTACTTTCTCGACAAATGTCCGTGACCTGGGTGTTACTCTTGACCGTACTCATTCCTTCTCTGCACAAATCTCTAATCTCTCTCGGTCCAATTTGTATCACTTGCGGCGTCTACGTGCCATTCGGCAATCTGTCCCCTCGCCGATTTTTTCTTCCATGGTTCATGCCTTTGTCTGTTCACGCATTACTTATAGGTCTACCAAAACTCCGTCTGGCTCCAATCCAATTAGTACTTAATGCTGCTCGTTTCGTTTGATCGCCCGCCTTCCTCGTTTCTCCCATATTTCGACTTTCACTGCTCGGGTTCAGTTTAAAATTCTCTTTCTTACGTGTAAAACGTTTACCTCTGTGATCTTATCAGACGGCCTATCTCAACTACCTCTGGACGTCCTCTCCGCTCTTTAGACCATCATGACCTTCTATAGTTCCTCGGTCTCAGACTGCCACAGTGCCACAGCACAGCATCATGCCTATGCCTCTGTTGGCCCTTTGCTGTGGAATGACCTTCCTGCTATAAGTCGTGCTGTGATGTTATCTGGGGGCACTACTGTTTCTGCTCGTTCTCTTAAGACTTCTTTTTTGAGGGGCTCTTCACACTGGAAGCGCCTCTGATTAGGTTGTACTGCTAGAGGCGCTTTATAAATCCCTAAATAGAATAGAATAGAATAAAAAAAATGACATTTGTGACTCAGACAATGAATTGCATCGATGAAGCAATAGCTCTATGACACCTTATTCTATCAAACTCCTCTTAAGACATTTGCACTCCAGGGCCCGTATTCATGAACTCTTATTCCCAGCTTAAATCTGGCCTACGCGGGAGTAGCGGGTTAATTCGGTATTCATGAGACAGGTGCAATGCTCTACGCTGCAAATAAGGGTACTCCGAGTCTGAGGCAGGAGTAAGTCGTCCTCTATTCCCAGCTTAAAGGCGATAAACAATATGGCGGCCGTCGTTATTCGTTGCATTCGACGACGTTTTAGACATCAATAAGTGTTTGAGAGATTCTGTAATTAACTCGTTTCGTTCGCCAACGGCGAACATTAAATTGCCTTTCATTTCGCCGTCAGAATATGTTAAAATTTGACGAGATTTCTGACGATGTTGCATTCGAAGTGCCGCGTGTATCCGTTAAGCCTTGATCTGTCCCAACTTCACCATAAACTTCAAAATCTTTTCACTCTTCCTTGTCATTTTCTTACTGTACCTTTGCTGCTAACGTTTCACTCTCATATTTAGGCCTACTGTAACAAAAACGCCTCTGAATTTTAAATTTATATTTAAAAAGATTTGTTTTAGTCTACCGCCGTCTTTCAATTTTTATTTGTTTACATTGTCCACGCAACCGTGAAATTCAATGTTCCGACCTCCTCACAATTATTACTATACATTATTTTCCCTGTGTTTTATTTTACATTCTATTTCGATGCAAATGCTGCACGTTTGGTAGTGGGATAATAAAGTCTAGACTTACTTGCATACTTACTTTACTTTTCGTCGCTAACGATTGCAGATGTGCGCATGCGCAATCAACGATAACCACTCAAATATTGAGAAAACCCAGCATCAGCGTAGTTTACGCTCAGAGTAACTAATCCGCCGTCTACTCCTGTTATGAATACCGACCACGACTAAGTTTTATTCAGGGAATAGTTATTCACGGCGTAGGCGCTACTCCCGTAGTAGCTTACTCCTATCTTCATGAATACGGCCCCAGTGGTTTATTAGTAATCAGCAGACAAAGTTCAGCCAAGAATATGAGCCATCTCTGACATTGGTCACTGCATATGCATGCCCACCAATCAGAGTCACATATCAAAATGTGCCCACGCAAGAATCGCTGCTGACATCAGTCCACATTTACACAGCCTGGTGCCCACCAACCATGGCAGCCAATAAAAATGTGTCAGCAACTGATTTGACGACATTTGCCCTGTAAAATGCTGCCATCCGATCGCAAGCAAGTTGACAAGAGGGGGCACATCTGAGAGTGTGGAGCAAAAAGTAGGTAAACTCAGGGAGCAGCAGAGTAGAATGAGTGCGTGCCTACTTACAGATGCAAATCGTGATATTCTAGCTAAAGATTTGGAACATCTGGCTTCAATTGCTGACTTGAGGGACTCACCAAGTGAAAGGGGTACACCCAGGAGGTAGGTGTCATCAGGTGCTGTTACTAAGAAGCAATTCAAAGGACCAGGTAGAGGAATATGTGGATCTTGTGAAATTGCCTCGCATTTTGTAATGTTCAACTCTAAAGCCAATGAGCTAGTTTCTTTCATAATGAGCTCAACATCGCTTGCTATGACTGAAGCTTTTCCACCCATTGTGAGGTTATCTCGATATCCCAAAACGAAGGCAGAGGACAAGCGAGAAAGCAGCGACTGCAAAAGTCAACAGAAAGGAGAGGACTTGTGGATCACCCTGTTGAGAACCAGTTTAGGATAAGATACTTAGGACAAATGGCATTCCATAGGCAAGATAGCAATAATATGGGTATAAATCGGGTACCGCATTACCTCCAACATATGCTTGCGGCTGAGGCTGTTGAATCTCATAAAAGCACTTCTTCTCACCTTAATTGATGTTTTAGTTCAGTAAGAGTGGAGTGTTCGGTGCTGAACTGAGAATCTATTTTATTGGATTTCATTTGGTTTTGTTTGTCATAGGAGTCTGAATGTTGCAGATGACGAGACTGGCATTTTGCCAATTCATGTTGCCATAGAGACGGAAAACATAGACATTGTCAAAGAGCTGATCATTCGAAATGTTAAGCTAAATTTGGCCGACCGACAGGGAAGAACTGTCTTTCATTATGCTGCAAAAACAAAGAATGAGATGATTATACAGGTACTTTCGACATAAACAGCAGAGATGGTACCCATTAGCTAGAATTGCTAATCAATTAGAATTAGAATTAGCTTCTGAAATTTGCTAATCAATTAGAATTAATAATAATAATAATAATAATATCTTTTCTTTAATCAAGCGCCTGACAAACGCACTGCGCTGTACATTTACATGTTATGCAATTTAAATCTTAACTACTAACAGAACAGACAGCCTGCAATACAACGGCGCTAATAGCAGCCTACAAAGCATATCCGCCCAACGGGGGCTCGAAATCGGTACCTCTCGGTCTCTGTGCCAGATGTTATCCAATGCGCCACTCTTCTAGCTAATCGATTAGCAATTAGAATTAGATTTCGATAATGAATAGTTTCATCCATATATTTGCTTCATGAATTTGTCAAATTTGAATCAATACACAGCAAGTTACTGCAGCAGCCTATTACAATACCTAAAGCTGTAGCCTGTTACAATACCTAAAGCTGTAGCCTGTTACAATACCTAAAGCTGTAGCCTGTTACAATACCTAAAGCTATAGCCTATTACAATACCTAAAGCTGCACAATTGCTGTATGTGAGAACAGTCCACAAAATAGCAAACAACTCCACATCGGTCAATCCATGTGTTATTGACATTGTTACTGCATAAACAGTAGCTATTATTGACATTGCTACTGCATAAGTTGCAGTTATTGACACTGCTATTGCATAATCTCACTATTACATTTTGCAATTAGCATGTCTTGAATCATTGCATAGCTTAGCCTACTGTGCCTAGCATTTGCGATGTAGCCAGCAGAACTAAAACCTCGTTCCATGGCAGCTGAGGTTGAAGAAACACAGTGATGCTTGAGATGAATAACATGAAGACGAGCAAATCTGTCAGTGTCACATGAGCAGAATGGACATATAACCATGAACAGATAATTGAAAGTTTGAAACAGCCTTCAGATAAATATGTACGTAAGCTCAACTCAACATTAATACAATGGAAATGATTAATGTGAAGCAGTAAGAGTGAACGCTAATGCTTTTTGAACCTTTCTGGTACTTATCTGCCCAAAAAGTAGGGTTTGAAAGCAATTGGTGCTTAAGTTTGTACCCTGAAATACCATGATGAAATACCGTGATGGTTACCCTACACTACTGTATATGAATATAGCACCCTTCTGGAACCTAACAAAAGTGTACTGAAAATAGCAATAATTTTTAAAAATAATGATGATATCAGCTCATTTCAGTATGCTTTTGTTAAGTGAACTGTGTTGCTTGAATTGTGGCCAATGTTACAGAATTCTCATGTTTCAGAATATACTAACGACAATGCAATCCAATTTTCACATGACCTCATTGACCAGTTAACATACATGTGAATCTGCTTAATGCAATGGTTCTACATAACACATGAGATGCATTGGCATGAGATGCAGGAACTTGTTGTGTAGTGCCACATGTTAGAATTTTTATTAAATAATACACATGCTGCACCAGTTTGGACATCTAATCTTCGATGCACCAATCTTTGGTGCGCACAAAGGCAATATTTCGTATATAATTCTTAAACACACTGTTACAATTCCTGATACAATACTTTGCAGCCATGCATTTATACTGTTTTGCCCAACTCAGCTCAACATTTGTTTTCAGACTGATTGCACTTTTTTCAGGTAAGCTGTGTAAAGCGCCTCTACGAGGTTCTTAAACGGCATTGCACAGGCATCTATAAATACATGAAAGACTGGCAATGTGCACCAGATGTCGAATGATGATGCCTTACCTAAGGCACTTTGAGCTACCACCGTTAAATTTAGGTAATTTGTTTGGAATTTCATGTAGTTGACTAATCCTTACATAATAATGTATATTCAGTTTTTAGGTTCAAAGAGTCATTCCACTGTAAACCAGTTAAACGTTTTTGGAGAAAGCGCACTGCATGAAGCATGTCTGAATGGCCATCCAAAGAACGTAGAACAGTTGCTTCGATGGAATGCAGATCCAATGGTGACACTTTCCAATCGCTATCCAATACATTGTGCCATGGAAGCCAACAGCGTACAGTGAGTCCAACGACAATTTATTTTGCAGCCAGTGCTTCTAAAGTCTGTTAATTTTGTATTTAAAAAATTGTCTGTTTTTATGTTTAAGAAATTCACTTATAATTGATAGTTTACTGAGTAAGTGACAGCTGTGTGTGTCTGTGTGTGTGTGTTTCTTATGGCTGACACTTTTGGTTAATCACTTGGTTCTCTTTAGAGCATGTCATGGTATATTACACAGGTGTCTTTTGGTTTGGTTCTATTTGTAGATGTCTGACTGTGTTATGTCGTTGGTCCCGGGCTCAGGTGCATTTGCAGGACAAGAGCACTGGGGCAACTCCACTTCACTGTGCACGGTCTAGAGATGTTAGACATTTCACATTTCTTCTGACCATGATTTATGTAATAAGAGCAGGAGCTGCAATGACACATTTCAGATCAACATTAGCATATGTGACCCAAGAAATTAATATGGTTCACATGTCAAACATTTTTGAAGATGAGTATTATACATATTTTTAAAGACAACATTTTGCTTTGAAGTGACACCAAAATTTTGGTTCTACATGTACCTTACTTTTTGACAAAGTTACGAATGATTATGTGTCCAATTTTTGGCAATTATTTTAAATTAATTTCAATATGCAATCACGAAACTAAAACAGTGCCCTTTACAAAATCCTGAAAATACACATTGAAACAATGAATTTAATCAAATGTGAGATATCAGAAATGTAAAAAACATTTTTTTACACATTTCCATTAAAATCGGAAAATGAGCAAAAATGACTTCTGATCGTATTTTGCTGTTTTCCTAGCAATGTAAATTGCCGACATCCGACTCATTTTGATTCCCTGGGTCACATATACATACACATATGAATAATTAAAGAAATTACGACTGTTTTAGAAGTGTGACATTGGTGATTGGCAGCCTAACTTTGTTCTTTTGACTGTCTGAACTGTGCATTAGTTTCTATGCTCTTTCTCTCCTCATTTAGGATGCTGAGGCTTTTGACTCGTTCCTTCTTGGCGTGCTTACTGACCTATCTTCTGAACTCTGCATTGTTGTTGAGCTGTACTTTAATTCACTGTATGACTTAAGAATTGATCACGTCCATCAGATGAATTGTGTGGCTGTGGTAGGTGAAGGTAACTTAGTTCTCTTCTCTTGTTGATCTGTTTCAGTGCATCTACAGCTTGTGTGAGTTTGGCTGTAATCTGGAGGCGGTTAATAATGACAATGAGACGGCATTGGTGGTGATGGTTAAGAACAACTTACTTGAGTGTGCAATGGGTCTCTTGGCTAAAGGTGCCAACGCTGATGTCCGAGACAGACAAGGCAACAGTCCACTTCACAGAGCAGTTGAGGTTTGTTAGACTTCTATATCTTTAGGTAATTAGAATACATACATACATGTCAAAAAGTCAATCAGGACTGATTGACTTTTTGACTTGTTTGCATGTATTTGTGTATGTATGTATTTATAATTTTTATCATTGGGTGTTATGGTTATTGTTTTATCCAATAATACTACCGTATTGTTCTATTAGTTAAGCTAATTCTTTATTATTATTGTATTCCTGTACATATTTGGACTGGCTGTCATGCGGTATTGTGGCTTTGTATTATCCAATATTACTACCGTATTTTCGCGTATATAACACGCGGGTTATACAAAGTTTTATAAACCACGCACTCTAGCTGCGTGGTATGTTCGTGGGCGTGTTATATAAATTAAATTTTACACAACCAAACTGTGTACTGGATTATTTTCAGGTCATGGTCAGAAACTGCTAAAAAAGTTTTTTTACATACAATACGGAGGCATAGACGGCGACGAAATAGACGAGACATGAAGTCCAATGTCACATCAGCAGAAAGTCACAGTTGATTGTTGCAAAAAATTATAATTTGAAATACAATTAATTTATATGGTAATATTTTACTTTTATATTAAAATAAAAGTAAAATAGTACCATTTAAATTAATTGTAATTGTAAATTGTAAATTCAAACACGGCATCCTTATACACCTTTATGCTGACGACACACAACTCTATATCAAACTTGCTGCCAAAGACTTTGATAATGCAATGTTTCGCTTAATAACTTGTTTCACTGAAATCCAATCATGGTGTGCATCCATGCGCCTTAAACTGAATGCCTCCAAGACAGAACTAATCTGGTTTTACCGCAACCCGTTACCTAACTCACAATTATTGCACACTGTACTCAATCTTAGCCCAGATTGCTCCATCAAACCAGCTGATGTTGTCCGAGACCTTGGTGTCCTCCTTGATAACTCGCTGTCTATGAAAACCCATATCTCCTCTATAGCCAAATCCTGTTTTTTCCATCTCAGACGCATTCGGCAAGTCAAGAAAAGTCTTAACGAAAAATGTGTTCGTACCCTAGTACAGGCCCTTGTCATTTCTAGAATTGACTACTGCAACTCAGTCCTATATGGTCTTCCTGCATCTACCCTTCAACCTCTTACAGCTGTTCTTCATTACGCTGCTAAGCTTATCAAGAACCAAAATCCTCGGGATCATGTCACACCGACCCTCCGTGAACTACACTGGCTTCCCATACAAGCTCGCATCAATTTCAAAATCTGTCTTCTAATGTACAGAATCTACACAAGCTGTTCTCCTGCATACCTTTCTTCACTTGTTACACCCTGTTCCTCTCTCCAATCCAGACAAGGGCTACGTTCATCGTCTCAAGGTGATTTTGTTGTGACACGATCACTCAAAAAACTTGGTAACAGGGCATTTGCGCTAGCCGGCCCGGCTGAATGGAACAAACTCCCTGTCTTTATCCGCAGATCCTCAACTTTATCGATTTTCAAAACTAACCTTAAAACACATCTGTTTAAGATTTACTATGATTGATTTTTCTGTTACGCGCTTTTGTGCAAGATTCCAATTTTGTTTAGGCGCGTTATAAATAACAGTCTAATAATAATAATAATAATAAATGAATATAGACAGACAGCATTGTGTATTATTGCTCGCACAGCTCTAGGTGTGAAGTTCAGGGAAAAAGAATATCTTATAATTGATATAGCGCATTTTCAAATGGCCTGGCCACAATCAAAGGAAATACATACAAACAGCTTTGTTTGATCAAACGGGCTTATATCAACGCCTCCCTTTCAAAGACACTACACTAGAACACTATAATCTTCCAGACGGGGGAGACCCTGCCTTGTGAAGATGCCAGTAATGAAGTAGGAACAAGGTGATTTTGCTTACAGGTTTTAAATGTATATAGAAAATTGTATAAAACATTATTGAAATGTTCATTTTTTGCAAGAATCTTCACTTTCTTTACAAAAGGAATTTTGATCACATTGGTGATTTTATTTAGAATCAGTTACAACTATATACAGTAAGAAGTTATAAGGTAAAGTAACATTAATGTTAGCACACATTTTATTACACATGCTGAGAGGAGACTCGCTGCAAAGAACAGTCATCGAAGGAAAATGGAGGGAAGGCAAACAAGAGGAAGACCAAGACAGATGTAGTTGGATTGCATGATGACAGATGGATATGGAAAGCTCAAAGAAGAGGCCCAACAGTGTGTGGAATGGTGATATCAGACATTTGAACCTGTCTATGAGGCAGAGAACCAGAAGAAGACTGCAGTAAGGGATAATCGGTGGTTGAATGCTTAATAGCAGAATTTTAGTTATAATATCTTTTTTTCCCTTTCTACTGTGATTCTGCTGCTGTGTGGTGGACATTGTCTTGTCATTGTCTTTTACTGACTGATGGGGTACACGTGTCAATAACAACATCAGCTCCACTAATTGCTTATCAAGATTGCATATTTCATTTCTGGGATTCATTCTTGAGAGATTCATTTAGAATTTCTGTTTCTGGTCTAACTGTTTTCTTCAGATTGGAAATGCTGACATGGTTCAGATGCTGGTTGTTTTTGGATCGAATGTGAATGCGTCAAACAATGCAAACATTTCTCCAAGACATTTGGCTGCTCTCAGCAGTCTAAAGGACAAGTAAGATGTGATTTTCTCTGTGAATGGTTTTAATTAGGAATTTTATGTAAAGTATGGCATTTTGAAGTCTTAATAACAAACGTATAACAGTAAAACTTATCTGTGTTTGATTATGTTATGATCATGTAATAATTTGCCAGGCAGTGCTATTTATCAAGGTCTTGCTAGATTTGTGGCTGTCATTTTATAATAATAATCTTTTCTTTATTGAAACGCCTGACAAACGCACTGCGCTGTACATTTACATGTTATGCAATTTAAACAATTCACAAGATCACAAGAACACAAATGACAGAAGACATAAATCTTAACTACTAACAGAACAGACAGCCTGCAGTACACGGTGCTAATAGCAGCCTACAAAACATGTCCACCCTACGGGGCTCGAACTTGGTACCTCTCGTTCTCTATGCCAGTGTGTTATCCAATGCGCTATCGGGCAAACACAACTCTGGTTGATGTTGACATGGAACCTATGATGCTCCAATGTCTCTGCTTTAGAGACGGAATAAAAAATTAAACTAGCTTATCCCTTGCAGGGCATCTGCATGCTAGTTCGGCAAAACTCCTTTCCATTTCCCATTTCCTTCCCTTTACCTGTTTTTGTATCCCTCTTATTTGCAAGTGAGTCTAGTGAGAGCATTGTATCCCATGTTTGGTTGACTACATCTTTATTCACTGCACAATATGGACAACTGGCTGTTCTCTTTACATGCAAACTTTGACAGTGCAAGTTATGCTTTCTAAATCATGGATCACTCCTGTCTTCTATGGGTCTGTCTCTTATTCCTAGGTGCTAAACATGCATTTTTAAATTTGTGATCGAAAACTACCTAGCTGGGTCATAGCTGGGTAATAGGACGTATGTCAACAGTGAGTGTTGTGCAAACTGGATAAGCACCATCACCTGTAACTGATTGTCTCAAGTCATTCAGAATTCATTTGGCTTAAAATTTTCTTAATAATTCTTATTTCTCAACATGGTGGCAACTATCAACTATTGTAGTTGGCATTTAGTTGGTTGGGCTTTGCATGTGTGCAGGAGCCCCCCCCCCACCCCCACTGTTGAGGCTAACTGATGATGAAGTCTGTTCTTAGTGACATTTAACCTCATTCGGATTAGCATAGAGATGATGCCTGTGGTTTTAAGTCTTATCATATCTTATCCTGATGTTCTAGTTGAACTCTCAGACGTGTAACTGCATCTGAAAACTTTATGATTGAAACATCAAGTTCTGTCTCATTTCATGGAGAGATTGTGAAGCTGTTGGCACATGCCCAGAACATGGTCTTGGTCGAGTTCAGCTACAACAGTTGACACCATACAGCTGCTGAAGCCCATGATTCATGTTAAGAGACGTGGAATATGTGTGCTGATACAATTGTGTGTCTTTAGCATAGGTGTGGACTCGAATACAGTGGCGGATGTTGATGGTACTCATGTCGGCTGTGTAGAATAGGAAGAGAATCGGTCCCATCAAACTGCCTTATGCAACAGTGCAGGAGGCAACCATTGAAAGAGATGGTCTCTCTGCTGTCCAGTAGAAAAGTCAGGGACCAAGGTGCCAAACAACCACTGACCACAGTCTGCTGTCGAGTAAGTTTTTGTAATCAGCAGTGTCAAATGAGTCTCCTGAATGGTAGAGGAGGAGACTGAACTTTGTGACCTCATCCCAATCTGTTGCCATCAGATTGTCCTAGAGAATCACAAGCACTGCTGACTCGATTGATGACTTGTTTATCTTCGCTTGGATGGATACATGTCTTATGTACTCGGCTACTACTGCAATTCCCTTTTCATCGATCCTCATAAAGTCTGTCTTTCTCCTCTTCAATCTGTGTTGAGTGCTGCTGCTAGACTGATAGCTCGCCTTCTTCGCTCCTCGCATATTTCTTCTTATATGTTTGACTACCTACATTGGCTAACCCTTTTGGCTCGTGTTCTACTTTAGGTCCTTGTACTTATCTACCAATCCTTTTCTGGCATACCTCTGTGATCTCATCTGCTTGCCAACCTCATACACCTCACTTTGACCCCTGCGCTCATTGACCGACTGAACTCTTTGTTCCGTGGGCGAGGACTGTCATGACCAAATCTCGTGCTTTTATTTTTATTGGCCCCACTGTATGGAACCAACTTCCTCCCATGACTCGTTCATTGCTTCTAGCTGGGGGCCTCCTTGCATTCTTTCACTGCTTAAAGATAGCCTTTTTTCTCGGGGTCTCTCGCACTGGGAGTGCCTCTGATTGGTGTAGCACTGTGAGTGGCGCTATATAAATTTACAACTACAGTACAAAACAATACAATACTTGCCTAACCAAGCTGAGTCATTATAAAAAAAACTTACTTCAGACCTGTACAGACACACAGGCATACATAGGTGGCAGCAGCATCTCTAAACCATACAAAGGTGTTACATATATATGTAACAGATATGTGTAGAAAAGTATTCATAAATTGCTTGAAGTTGGTCAAGGGCTCGTGAGTAGGTTCTTTAAGGGATGCTATATAAATGCTCAGAATGAATGAATGAATGACTTTGTATGACTTTGATATTGACTTATAGGGACTACATCCTCTATTTGCTGAATGGTGTTGGAGCCAAGAGATGTGACCCTAATCAGGTTGGCTGTGGGTTCGGATGTGCATTTGACGGAACCTACAATGGACAACCGAGAGCGTCACCTGTCTCTACTCCAGAACAACAGAAGAGAGGCATGTTGACACGGTTTCTTGTTGAGTAGCCATTAATAACAGTTTGATCGTGAACAGAGCAAGTAAGAGAACTTCCTTTTGGAAGTATTTACAGAAGAACAATTTTTCAGAGCGATATTATAAGGCATTATTATTGTGGAGCTCTTGTTTTAAGGCATGAATATGTCAGGATATAGAGCTTTACTTACTTTATTTGCCCCTTAGAATCTTAGATATTCAGTAATGCTGTTCAGTCATATGCTTTTTAATTAAGCAGATTATTTAAGAAACTAATTAGCACTGTTGTGTTGTTTCTAGTGTACGACTCTGTGTTGAGTGATGTGGCGATGGCAGCAGCCATGACTAGGTCAGCCAGTGCATCTGGATCGGCGATTCTGCTTGGCTCTGACTCATCCTCAAGTTCTCCTGGGCCGTCAGGAGAACGGGTGAGATGATGATGATGATGATAGCAAAGATGATGGTCATGTTTGGTTTTGTGTGTTTGTATCTAGGCATTTATGATATTTATTCACAGTATATTTAGTTGAATTAAGTTAGAAAAGTGTTATGTTTTGAGTTTTGTTGCTAATATTATTGTGGAGAACAAATTGATTAGATTCTGACATTCCTGAAACACTCTTTTATATTAGGTCAGAATTTGCGTTAATCAAAGAATTAGGACAGCCACCATTTTGTTTACCTACTTTCATTTCACTAGGACAAACATACTTACGCCTGGTTGTGAGGTGGAATAGAGCTACCGTATATACTCGCGTATAAGTCGAGTTTTTTTGGACAATTTTGAAAGTCCAAAGTTGGGGGTCGACTTATACGAGGGGCAAACTAAGATCGCAAGATTTATCCATCAGAGATCACACGAAATGTGCAACGGAGGTTGACAACATACCCGCCGGATAACGACATACCCATCGGATATCGTATGACACAACAATGAGAGACAAAATCCATAAAATTAATAATATAATATTATAAACAGATTATGCTATAAAGAATACATTTTTAGCAAAATGCTGACAAATATCTGATAGAATAAATAATACTGTGTTACATTTAAACCATGCCGGCAAATAACGTCAACACCAGCTCTTAGTTATTATTCTTTTTGGCTGGAAGCGGTTTATATAGCGCATTTTACACCTATGCCCATAAATTCACATCTTGCAACATGGATAGACTGTCACTATTTTACCTGACTTCATCTATATTCCGGAAGGCTGTGACTAGCGGACCGCCAGGCGGTCCGCGAAGTTTCCAATACTAGCGGGCCGCCAGTCTTACGTGACTCGGGGGAGGCAGGCGGCGCTGAAATTTCGAACACTAGCGGTCCGTCAAGACGGAAAATTGTCAGAGAACCTTAATTTAGGCTTTATTGCGCCAAGGTGGAGAACAGTTAGTATCGGGATACGTACGTTTTCTGGCGTTTTACGGTATCTTTTGGCATGGTGCTAGGATGGTACCATGTTTTTAATGACAACACTAACCCTAACCCTGACCCTAACCGACCCTCACGACGCCTAACTTTACCCTAACCAAGGTAACTACTCATAAGCACTCCAAAATCCAGACCCAGGGAAATCGGTAAGTTTTCAAATGTCCATAAAAATAACGGGATAACATAAGAAAAAAATTCTGCCCTGGTGGGATTCGAACCTCAAACCGTTGAACTTACATTCCAGCACGCTAACCACTCGACTACGGAACACCTCACAAACGTAATGAATAATATTGGATGTTATTCTGCATGTGTAGCCTTGGTCACTGCATACTTTTTCATAGATTCAAAAGTCTTCGCATCACGCATTGTTAGATTATTTAAATTAGTAGTTTCATACACTTTCTTTAAATTTTCTAACTCGTTAAAACTAAAAAAAACAACTTTTGCACGACATAAATGATCTAACACGTGACTGGCGGCCCGCTAGTTTTATAAACTTGCGGACCGCCTGGCGGTCCGCTAGTCACTTCGATTCCGGAATCCTTGTCTTGGTGACCGTAACTGCCGCAAAACGAAAACAATGAGTCGACAAAATCGTGAAAAACAGGGGAAATCGGCGAATGTTGTTACTGGTAGATAATTTGTTAGATAACATTCGACTTAGTGTGACGCACGTGTTCACTGTCCAATGGTCGAACCGAAAATCGGCAAAAAATTGTTTTTATTTATATACCATTGGCCTTAACTTGGTGGTTACAAGGGCTACAAGATGTCAAGATTTACCTGGGTAGACATAAAACATGCATCGACTTATGCGCTGGTCTTAGACTTTTCCTGAATCCAAGGTCAAATTTTTAGGGGTCGACTTATACGTGACGTCGACTTGTACGCGAGTATATACGGTAGTCCAAGTGTAATTGCAAAGACTCCTCAGTTGTGGATACCAATGTTTATTCAGTAGTCAGGCATGAGCCAGAGTTAGTCTTGGACTGGCAGTTACACCATAATAAATCATGTATACAGGCCCTGGGGAAATAGAACACAAGATGCATGTCACCAACTTTTAAATACACCTTGTGACCATATCACATTGCTCCTAATTCCTTGTTATGAAAAAACTCAATGCAAGATTTGCTGATAAGTTCTGTTTACGAGATTTTGTTGTTTGAGTGTGGAGTCTTTGGCTGTGCAAGTCATCATGTCAGTGGTTGGTTGCTTTTGGTTTCCTGGTCACTTAATGTCACCAAGTGTATCTGATCCACCAATAAACCAATCACCACTGCACCAACTGCCATAAATGCTATACAAATATATTCAAATTCAAGTATTTGTACAAGCCAATACTTTGAAAATGTCTAGTCCTATATTTTCGACCTGAAAAGGTTAAGCCAGTGTCACTCTAAGCGTCTATTTAATGTGGCAATCTAATTGATAATAACTTCAAAGTTCTAGCTTCTTGGTTGGAGTGCTTGCATTGTAACATGGAGTATATGGGTTTGAGCCTCCCCAAGATGGTTAATGTGTAGGGACCTCATCCAAGCCTTTTGGTCACAGTGGTTCAGTGCCATCGATTGATGCATGGTCATTAGATAGTGATGCTCAATGAACCCAAGATATAGGAGAAATTTAAACGTAAATGAGGTAGGTTTGTATTCCACACATTCTGGATGCTATTGTAGTGGTATAATTTATCTCCGTTGCAGAGCTGTTACTAAGTGTGGGAGTGGCTATATCAGTTTACCTGCTCTGCAGTTGTTCTGTCCTTTGCCGGGCTTAAAGCCAGCTGCTGCTGCTACTGCTAGCGACCGTTGCTCTACATTCAGGCAGCTGTACACAGCTGTTACAAATTGCAACACAGCAAATTCGTGTACCTCATGTTAACACATTTCACGCGTTTAATAGGTTACATTGGGAGCCACGATGTAAACACTGTTGAAGTGGATTTGCATGTAAACATGTTGCATGTCAAGGGGTCTCCAGGGCTGTATATTGATGCTTTGCTAGTAGACAGTGATGACATGGAGGTTTAAGAAAGAAATAAGTCCCCTCTGTGGTGTGAAAGCCATTTAATGGAGGCTTACTGGTGAAGGAGTTCAGAGTGACTTATACTGTGCAGACTACAGATGGGAGGTTGGAGTCAGAGAATGTGCTCCATTCAACTGTGAGGTGCAGCATATGAGTATGCATTGCTTGTCTGTACGATTGACCTACAGACTCTCAAGGACTTGTTTCTTGTTAGCTGAATAGGGAAAGTTGAAACGATTGTCAGTACATTTCTAAGCAGCTGTTAACTTCGTGCATTTGATGTGTTTGTTGGGGGCAGGTTTTGTGTCTGGATGGAGGAGGCATCCGAGGTCTTGTTCTCATTCAGCTGCTCTTGGCCATAGAGCAAGTGATTCAACAGCCGATTCGAAACTGCTTTGACTGGATTGGAGGAACAAGTACTGGAGGCATTCTGTCACTTGCCATTGTCCATGGTAACTTATCTCCTGACACTTCCTGAAAGTCACTACTAACAGCTGTGTGTTGCACTTCCCATGCAATTCTTTTTTCCATGTTGCAAGCTATGGAGTCATTCACCTCTAGCAATCTGCCAAATATTACCTATCTTCAACTTTTTTAAATCAATTATTATATATATAATAATAATATTCATTTATTCAATTCAAACTGACCAACTGCAGTATAATTACATGAAATAGTAGGAACACATGATAACAATGAACATGAGTCGATTTTATAACTATATGGCAGCCTGTTAGGAGCCGATCCATCCTACTGCTGCTCAATTTACCATTGCCTCTAGGGAGTGAAAGGCTGAGTTAACCTTATGGGACTGGCAGGTATCGAACCTGCCTCCTTCTGTTCGTCGTGTATTACCATTCAACCGTCACATATGTGCGAATGTTTATGTATCTGAAATTTTGTGTAAAGCCTTCACAATTGTGCTGTGGAAATGGCATTTAATAGATTGGGGTCAGACATTTATGTCGTTGAACGTTCTAGCTGGGTTAGTCCAAAATTTATTAGGCCACACATAAGTTGCCCATTTCAATTAGAGACATCCTTAGATGTTCATGTAGACAACTGCAACCTACATAGTATGAAAAAACTTGTAGTGTGCTATATTTGGTAGATTATTATAATTGTTCTGGTCTGTAACGTTTGTAGACTTTGTGATTGGTCAGTTGATAACGTGTGGTGATCTGGTTCTGGTTATTCTAGGCAAATCTGTTCGCTATTGCCAGGGATTGTATTTTCAACTGAAAGATGCTGTATTTAACGGCAAGAGACCTTATGACTCAGGTCCTCTTGAGGATTTCCTTAAGAAGGAATTTGGCGAAACGACGAGAATGACTGAGCGTGATTATCCCAGGTTGGTGGTGGAGCAATATGCTGACTGCTTATGCTGAAGTCTTTTGCCTTCTGTGGTCTTAGCGTTCTCTGTATGTTGAATATGTAAACTTTACAGCTTCAGCTACCAATGAACTCGCCATTCTTTAAACATGATGCAATCATCAGAAGCACTCGTAGTAGCTGCTAGTAACTGATGGGTCTTTTGTAAGTGTTTCATGATCCAGCGACATCAGCTGTTTGTTTAGAAAAATGTGAGCGTTTGTCTTGCATTAATAAAAGACTTTACGTCTGTGACTCGATTGATTGCTGATTTTTCTCTCTACTTAGCAGATATTAAGGGGATGATTATACATCTGTTATCATCTGTAGCCAGAATCAATGCTAGTGTTGTACAGGGCAGTGGCTTCGGTCCGTCTGCCTATGATGTTAATGGATCGGATCTACACCCAAGGAACCGTGAAAACATCATGTCTAAATATGCCGACGATACTTACCTTCTGGTCGGATCTTCAATGCGAAACACCATCAGTGAAGAGCTTCTGTCTGTTGAGCAATGGGCGACGGCAAACAATCTGCGTCTGAACGTTCGAAAAACACGCGAGATGATTATTACCCGGAACCGTAAAGTACTGCCACCTCAAGCTTTGGAGGGACTCGAACGTGTTTCTACCATTAAGATGCTAGGTGTAACCATAACTAATGACCTTCGAGCCACCAATCACGTGGAGGAAGTCCTTGTCTCCTGTAGTGGAGCTTTACACGCTCTCAGAATACTAAGGTCGAATGGTCTTCCCAGTGGCGCCCTCTGCCGGGTTGCTGAGGCAACTGTCGTCTCTCGATTGACTTACGCCGCTCCAGCCTGGTGGGGTCTTACAACGGCTGAAGACCGAAAAAGACTCAATAGACTTCTGCTGCGAATCAAGCATGCTGGATATCTTCCTCCTAACTCACCGGATATCGATCAGCTGGTGTGTGATGCTGACGCCAGTCTACTAAAGGCAGTGATAAGGAACGATTTCCATGTGTTACGTTCATTGTTTCCACCAATAATTACTTGTCATTATAATCTGCGACCCCGGCCTCATGATTTCACTCTGCCGGATAGGGATGATCGAAATTTCATACCTAGAGTACTTTATGGTGTATTGGCTATACACTAATTTTCTTTAGCAATAGGTCTCAGTCATTAATACATTCCTAACCCTCTTATCTATTTGACTATTATTTTTGTCTAATCGATATCTAAACTGTTGATTTTGTAATCTTGTTGCGTTTGTGTCAACGAGTTTGTGAAATAAAGGAATAGTAGTAGTAGTAGTAGTAGTAGTACATGTCAAATGACTTGATTTAGAGACAGACCTCAGACTTGACAATGTTGTTGTTGTTCATGCCTACTTTTACTGTAATTGTAATTATGACAACTATGTCTGGATTAACATGCTAGCTTTTATGAACACAGGGCTAAGGAAGCAAATGAAGTGGTCACTGATTCTAAGCCTCAGACATCATCGTGGTTAAGAGTAGTTTCTGTTTGATAACAAAGATGATTCACATTGCTTCGTAAACCAGGTTTTAAGAAGTCGGAAAATCATGTCGGGATCCTGATAAAGTATGTGATAATTTGGCTACAACAGTGTCTGCTAACACCAAAACAGTCAAATCAAATGGGCGACCGGGACTAAAATAGCATAGGAATTTG
Source organism: Aporrectodea caliginosa (assembly GCA_020284085.1). Taxonomy (NCBI): domain Eukaryota; kingdom Metazoa; phylum Annelida; class Clitellata; order Crassiclitellata; family Lumbricidae; genus Aporrectodea; species Aporrectodea caliginosa. Next base: position 1,288,341 of record JACEVL010000783.1, read on the forward strand.
AACTGTAAATTTCAGAACGTTGTAGTATACAGGAACGGTTGCGATGGAGCCTGTTTAGAGACAACATGTCTCAAGCTTTTGAGGATGATATGGTTTCTTGGCAATAATAGAACTCAAATAATATTTTATTGTTCTACATTCTGTGTTGTGGGTTTACAAGTAGCGACTAATGGAATTGACATAAATGGATGCCTTTTCAGCATCTTTCAGAAGTGCTTCAGCGATATTTCAGGATCCCAGAGCGCAACAGGCAGAGCATTCCATTCTGTTGGGCCAGATATGGGGAATTCCTTGCTCTTGACCCACTGGGCTTTCCCATCCATACCAGATCTTAATTTTTGGCAGAATGCAGTTGAGACCATTCTGGAACAGATCAGGCCAGCACACAATCATCCACCAGTTATGAGGTACAGACACTTGCGAACCAGCATGGCCAACTTAAACATGATCCTTACATATTGGCAGCCAGTACAGACTTATCGAATTTCCACCTGCCATGAGTCTGGAGAAGACCTGTGTGCTCTTCGTGCTTGGGATGCATGTACATTGAAGCGCTCGCCAAATGATGTTGTTTATCACATAATGGCGAATGGATCACCCAAATGCCAGTTGCGGAAAAAATCATGATGACCATCGGAGTCAGCTGCATCTCAGCATTTTACAACTGTGGGTTTCTGCAAAGGTCAAGGCCCAAGCGATGACCTACATCCACTCCTCGCACTGCCTCAGAGACCACAAGATGGAAAGTCAGCCAACCACCAGAGTGGGATAGCAATTGCATGCCAACCTTATCCTATCCTACCAGCAGTCGATCCTATGGACTTTGCTCTGTTGGATCCATGATGACTGGCAGTTACAAAGGCAGTAATTGCATCATCTCTATACTGGCTCATTCAGGACCAATGAATGGCTTTCACAAATTGCATTGATTTTGTCAACATTGAATATCGAATAATATTTTGCAAATGTTTCCATAATTACTTTATTGTGCTTTGATTATTTTTCTCATAGTCTCAGTCGTTATCTGAAAATACATTAATACTAGTAATACATTCTTTGCTTGGTTCGAAAGTACATTGACTACATTTGACATTATTAGTCAGTTTAGATGGTTCTGTCATTTACTAAAGTTGTGGTCCTCTGTAGGGTCGTTGTGACTGGAGTGCTTGCGGACAGAATGCCAGCAGAACTGCACTTATTTCGTAACTATGACATTCCAGGAAAGGACCAAGAAGTTAAACCTAAGATCAGTTCTTCCCCTCCTCTTCCTCGACCAAATGGTTTGTGCCATTAACCAAGTTAATTTCTGTGCCATTTTTAACCAAATTAAAATAAAGCCATGATGATGTGGTTAAATTATGCTCTTGTAATGCATCAAATATCAGTTCAGCTGTAGCTCTTGCCTAGTTTTAATCTTTGCCTAATTTTGTGGCTTTGAGAGGTCCTGATAGCATTAGGATAGTGGAGATTTTTAGTTTGTCCTGGCTTTACCTGTTTTGCTGTTCTCTGCTTTTAGATCAGTTGGTCTGGAGAGCAGCCAGGTCTAGTGGTGCAGCACCGACTTATTTTCGTGCCAGTGGACGATTTCTTGATGGTGGACTTATGGCTAATAATCCAACTCTTGATGTTCTTACAGAAATACATCAGTACAATCTAGCACTAAAGGCAGTTGTAAGTTTTTCATGACCTCCTAATCTTTTCTTTGTACATCTTTCTGTGTAAATGAGCACAGGCTTCAAATATGCTGTACCATGCTACGATGATGACCACCATTGTCCGTATATATCAGAATGCTTAATATAGCACCTCTTAAGTACCTCACAGAGTCGAGATAAGTAGAACATAGTCATTGGTTAGCGGGAGTGTCGTGATTCTTTGCAATAGTGTGATTGTGGCCGTGGTTGTGGAGCTCGTCTGCCTAAAATCATACTGATTCGCCTTCATGTCTCTAAAAGATGAATGAGCGAAATCCGGGTACATGTATTTATGGACGATGAGACTCTCTATCACCCTTAACAAAATTGGGACGACAGAGATTAGTCTGATGGTGTAGAAGGAGTAGGTACTTTAGGACATCTTTGGTTTAATCATGGCCGTTTTCCATTGCGTTGGCACATGGCATGACTTCATCTCTTGTGTAGGGCTGAAAAATTGTAGAGATTTACATTTACAGTTTGTACAGGATTTTTTTGTCACTGCCATCCAACTGCTCTATTCATATATGACAGTTGTCTTGGCTGTTCTTTTCACAGCTTAATAGGATCAATTAAATCCATAGTTGTAAAAAACGGTAAAAACAAAATAAAAATGAAAAAAACTTCGCTTTTTTCCAAAAAAGAAAAAACGGAAAAAAACCGGGAAAAAACGGAAAAGAAAATAATTTGACTTTGTTACATCTTGTAGTGCATTTTTAAATGAAAACCCTTGTTTACACAATTTAATTTTAATCAACAGATAACACAACTTTATTAGTAAACACCAAGTAACATTGATCTACAACAATTATTTTGTTTTTTTAGTTTGGTTTACTAAGAAATTGAGAAATTAAAAATATTGAAATCTTTTCAAAATTAAAATATAGGCTAAACACAAGTCCACATAAGTCCATGCTGAAATAAACAAATAAAAACTTAACTTTGTAAGCATAGACTGCCATAGAGTGTACTTAATTAAAAATTGTACTTACAACTTTTACTTACAATTTATAAGAACTTTATTTGGAGTAACATCAGTCAGTTTATCAGTCAATCGGAGATTACTGTGTACAAATACAGCATTTTGGATAAATTAGAAATTCAAATAACTTTTATAAATTTTATTTCCTGTACTGTGCTATTTATTTCTCAACTGATGATATTAAATAGTGACATCAATTAGCTGAAGCCTTGAAAGTACGGAGACAACGTAAGCAATATCAGACAAAAGTAAATTAAACAAATAATAACAGACAGTAAATAAATAGATAAAGTTACATAAAATAAAATAAAAAACAGAAAAAACCGTGACAAAAAATAAAAAACGAAAAAACAACGTTTTTTCGACAAAAATAAAAGCGAAAAAAACGTTTTTAACAACTATGGTTAAATCAATGCAACTGTGTTGTATAGATTAGTGCATCTAGTGTGTCTGAGAGCAGAATAGTTCATTGGAGAAAAAGGTGAGCTATAACAAATCTGTGCAATGTGCTCTGCTAAGAGACCCTGCCTTATATGGACTTCAGTACCATGTGCCCTCTAAACGTATGTGCGATGGTGTTTAAAATGCTAGTAGTAAGTGGGTATAACTCAGATATATATGATATTTTACATGTCTATGTGGTTTCTGCTGATGTCCAGGGTCAGTCTCAGTTGAGTCGTCCTATCCACATTGTCGTGTCGCTTGGTACGGGACGTCTGCCTCTGCGCTCGATCAATGCATGTGACGTCTTTCGTCCAGAGGGATTGTTTGATCTTGCCCAGGTGGCTCTCGGTGCTAAGAATCTGGGAGAGTTATTCATCGATCAGGTATGGATCATTTTGATCATAAAGTGTTATTGTACATTCTTGGCTACAGTCGCCCATTGTGCTTTTAAATTGTCTCTAATTTATTACACTGGAAACCGAGAAAATATGTGGATTGTGTAGAGATTGATATAGGATAGTGTTTTTCACATATTGGATAGACTTTGGCCATAGTACTGTAGTAGAATTCTTGTATACTACTATGGTATTGCTACATCGAATTTAGGCATTTGTAAAGCGCCTCTCGTAGGGTGAACCATTCAGAAGCGCTCAATGGTTGCAAAGTTTATTTTCTTAAGCATTTACTTATGCCAAAAATGTTTTTGACCTGCGCAGTTTCTACTCTAAGTATTGATGTATTTTGTGTAGCCCTCTCGGACATAGACTAGACCTTTGTAATGTAATTTATTCATGGAATGTTTAATCTAGGTAAGTTTCGTTGAATCCTGTCACTTAAATCAACAAATTTAATAATTTAGCCAATCAGGACAAAAATTGTGATTCAGGACAGAAATTCTTGCCATAGAGTCAACACAACATTTTGTTTTATCGCTATTTTTCTGATAATGATAACGATAATGTTAACAGATCTTTTGATGATAATGTTAACAGATCTTTTGATGATAACGTTAACAGATCTTTTGATGATAATGTTAACAGATCTTTTAATTGGATTACGCTAAGTCAAATCAACCAGTTATAGTTACACATAGAACCACTTCAGGTCTTTGTAGTAATTTTTGTAAGTATTCATCATTAAGACATAGTGAAAAATGAAATGTTTTCAGTTTTACCTTCTTGGTGACAGAATCATAACATTTTTAATATTTGTAAGTGACAGGATTCAACGAAACTTACCTAGATTAAACATTCCATGAATAAATTACATTACAAAGGTCTAGTCTACGTCCGAGAGGGCTACACAAAATACATCAAGCAAGAGACGATGCACTGGCTTCCAGTCGAGGATTGGATTTACCTTCAAAATCCTCCTCATGGGAAGAGTTTCGGTAGTTGGTGCAGCACCTGACTACCGGTACATCAGAGAGAGAGAGCTGTGCGTTCTTGTTTCCAGTCAGCCTACTCGTTGCATTCGACCACTTGTGAAGACCTGTTGGTCCCTTGCTTACTTACGACAATGTGGGATTGATATGCCTTCTTATGCATTGGACCTGCATTCTCCTGAAAACCATTAAACTTACGAACTTTTTCGTTACAGACAGCTCAAGAAACATTTCAAGCCATCTTTTTATATCTGTTAGATCGCCTTGTTAACCGCCCTTGTGAGATTCTTAAAAGGCACTTTGCAAATGGCGAGCTATATACATACATGAAGAATGGAAATTGATTTCCCCAAGAGTCAGAAGTCTCTTGATCACTTTTGCGTCTTTTTTCTTTCCTTTTATTGTTATCTTTCAAGTACATGTAGGTAGTAAGTTGGTGTTCTATGAAAAATGAATACGCAATGATTAAGTGTCAACTTAACATCATTAATAATGTAAGTGATGTTTTGGTGCAGGAAGGCCTGAGGTATTTGAGGTTAGTAATATAACATGACGTAACATAAGCGAAAACTTGTAAAGCGTAAAGAAAAACTGATCAGCAGCGCTTCCAACCAAGCAGGGAGGACCAAGGACCCATCATCAAACAGAACACACTTCAAGCGCTTGTGAAGCAAGGAAGGTGACAGACTGATTAGTTCACTTCTGATTATAAAAGAAGAATATTCCAGGATACAGTGCCAGTAATAGCAAAACTTCTGTGCTGGAAATTGGAAGACCTAGCTTGAGAGACGACAAGGACACCATGTGCAGCCGATTGTAGGGACCTGCGACCTGGAATAGATGAGGCAGAGATACACAAGGATCTGAAATAGGATGGGGCAGTTCCCTCTAGGTCATTTCACATGAGAATCTTACAGAATCTTATACTCAGTGCGTTGAGGTATAGGTAACCAGTGCAGAGTGTCTTATATGTAGGCAGAGATATGGTCAAATTTTGGAATGTTACCAATCGGATGAGCAAAAGCATTGTCGAAGAGACTGTAATTTCGAGATAAGAGAGGAGCCAATAGCCAGGTTGTTTTGTCCATTGCAGTGCCAGGTTAGAATCATCTGGTGAGGTTAGGGGTGACAGCATGGTGCTATGGTGAAAATCATTGATGATGGTGGTCATGTGGTGGTGCAGGAGGAGAATCAGGATAGGATAACTTAAAGAGTTCGGTCTTCTATCGTAAACGGAAGCAGAGGAGGAGAGTGCAAGCGGAGGAGAGGTGAAATTAGCGGTTGAGATAGAAAGATGGGCAAACTGGCAGAGATCTTTTGGGAGTTCAATTCCAAAGAACTGGTGCAGCATAGACTAAACAATTTTGGAATGGATGTGCTGAGGAACTTTAGCCAATGAAGTTATTTGAGAACAGGGGTTATGTGGAGGTGTTTGGGAGTTTTAGTGACTGTGTGAGCGAAAAGCATTCTGGACTGTTTGCTGGCATTTTATTGGGGAAGAGTACTGGTAGACGTTGTAGAAAAGTAATGAACAGGTGAGGTGGCTATTGTGCAGACGGTCTTGTAATGAAGTCGAGATTGTCACAGATGCGAGATAGCTGGGTGATGTGACCACAAAGGTAAAGTTTTTATCAAAGATGATTCCAAGATTGCAGACAGGAGAAGAACTGGAGAATGTGACATCTGGAAAAGATTGGCAAAGGGCTAGAAAATCAATTCTAACAGGCCAAATAAACTGATCTTGTCAGAATTATTCAACCAGAGACTGTTTGAAGACATCTAAGCAGCTAATGTCTGTCTCTGATGCATGCATGACCTGACCAGCCAGGGTAGCAGCAGCTGCAACCGCCAGGCCATGCACTTCAGCATACTCTTGTGAGGCAACTGGTTTTTTGACAAGAAACAGGGGCTAAGACAGAACCCTGAGGAATATGAAAGGGTATAGGAGACCAGACAGACCGTGTGAGGCCAAAAATAACTGCCTGTGAACGGGCATAAAGGAAAGAATGGACCCATCTAAGTGGAAGTCCTGAGATACCAAGGAAGGCCTCCCAAGTGCTGCAGAAGAATAGAGTGATCTACAGTGTCAGCAATTACTCATATAATACAGGGTCAGCTATAAAAAATAACTGCCATCAGTGGTGAAGGTCTTGGCTGAAGTACCACCTTAGGGCGCTACGCGAGGTGGACAGGCTCAGCAGGAACCCTGAAAAAGCTGGCAAACGTGGGCGGCATCGCCGCCTTTGATACCACAAGTGGATATCAGAGCCAGTCCTAAGCCTGGAACTCTCTTTAAGGGAGAAGTGCGAAGGTCGAACAGATGGGTGCAGATACTCCGTTCGTAGAAAAAATACGAATGAAATCCAATGCAAGCATTGGACTCCAACGGGCCGAGGCCCATGGATACGATGCAAGCGTTGGACACCTACGGGCCTTCGGCCCATGGATCCTGATGATGTTGACAGTGTCAACAGCAGCACTGACCTCAAAAGAGCAAGAAGTGTCACATGGCTTCAGTTAAAGCCATGCATCAGTGAGGAGGAGGCACATTGTCTATGCTACCTATATATGGACTCACTGACTAGTAGCCATAACGATATACTGTCAGGCAGACTATTGTATATTTCCCAGTTGCTGCTATATCCAGTGCCTATCCCGCTGTTTCTGCGCTGTTCTGCTTCATGTTAAATAGTTACATTCGCCTAAATAACTTCAAAATCCAACTTCTTTCGGCATAATATTTAATCTTTTTATAACATCCAGTTTTTAAAGAAAACATAAATTCAAACTTTGTAACTATCTAAGAATCACTGCTACAAGTCTCGTACAGTCGGCAACTCTTCTTCTAATGTCACTAGACCAACTGCTTAATAAATAATAGCACTTGCAATATGCCTACAAATTTGCTACAAGCTCATTATATATGCAAATGTAAAACTTGAACAAACTCAACGATTCGGCCTTTGGCTCAGTGACTTACAAATCTGCAACCAGTCACAAAGCACGGCATCTCTTAAGCTCCATACCTCTCTCTAGCTTTGCACAGTCCCTAATCAGCAATTACTCATATAATACAGGGTCAGCTATAGAAAATAACCGTGTCAATTAAAGACACTGAGAGCCTAAGCATTAACTCTGCTCTTTCAGCACAAAACAGTAGGTTCAAAAACAACACTTCGTCTTACATGCATAATAAGTGTCTCCATAAACTGGAACCTGCAGAATTCCAATTGGTGAGGAGGTAATAGAGAGTTAGATTCCATGTAGGACAGCAAACTTCTCTTTCAACTATTTCTGATAGGTAGGACAGATTTGAGATCAGCTGGTAGTTGGCCAAGGAGAGAGAGAGAAAGAGAGGAAGTACAGTGAACCGTTTCTGGGAGCTAGGGAGTTGACTCATTCACAGAAGTGCAGCATAGTACATGCAAAAATGGCAGTAATTCATCAATGAATTTAGGAAAGGAGGTAGCTTGTCAAGTTCACAAGACTTGGCAAGCGACTCAATCAGTTGGCAACGAAGGTCATCTGAGAGTGAACAGCTGCCAAGCTAGCAGCTGGCAGTCCATCTGAGTGAAGGAAGGCAGCGGAGACTCCTCGGTAGATTGATGAACTGAAACCACCTTGTCACGCATAATAATTATAATCCAAGCAGCAGTGGTGGAGAAGTGGTTCAGCGGATGGACCAGAGATAATCCTTATGTAATGCTTGTGCAAGAATTTGAATAGCTAAAACTTTACATTACAAGAAGTTTTAAAGTCTTATAAACTACATATTTTATTGCTAGTAATGAGTAGTTCTCTTGTTTGAAGACGGCCTTCTTGTTTTTCTTCAGGCAACACAGTCCGAGGGACGTGTTGTGCAGCGTGCCGAGGCCTGGTGCAGCATGATTGGAGTTCCATATTACCGCTTCAGTCCTCAGTTGTCCGAAGATATACCTTTAGATTGCAAAGACGATAGGATGCTTATCAATATGCTCTGGGAAACACAGTGCTACATTCTCAGTCAGCAAGACAAACTGAAGCAGTTGGCAGCCTTACTTTGGCCGTAAAACTCTTCTGACTCTGCTGAATAGACTTGCCTTCTGCTGTTTCATGTTGTCAATTTCAGTGTTATCTTCACATCGTGAAATTCACCAAATAGAATTCTGACTATGAAATGTGGTTTTTCTTTGTAACATTAAGTTTTGTACCAGTTTTAACAATAACGGTGCTGTGATGGGTAGTATTGGAAATTAGTTTCAGTTTGCAATTTAATGTCTAAATAGTAAATATCCATTAGATATATACAATTTTGGTTTTTATATAACTTTGATTGCTTTGCTTCGATTTGAATAAATTATTTTTGATAATTTAAGCAGTTTAAAGGAATTGAAATCAAAATCATTCTAACATGCCAGTATATGTGAACACATTAATGCATTGTATTCTAATTATGGATTTCTAAAGCACCTCTCACAATACGACCTAATAAGAGACACTTCCAATGTGAAAAGCCCGGCTGGATAAGTAAGTAAGTAAGTACGTGCTTTATTGAACCGCCTGCAAACGCACTGCGGGAACATCAGAATGAATCACAAAATCACAAATGTCAAAAATATCATAAAATACAATAAAACAGACATCTATGCATATATGAGATTAAGGTAATAGTAAAAAGAAAGATTAGCAATAAAATCAATAAAATAACATACGCGTAATAAAACCACATCTAGTTAATGCGTCAGCATGTGGGATCTCACGGTTATGTGAACGAGGACGGAGAGAATACTTAACATTCTTTATAGGAGGCAGTAGACCATTAAGAACATGGCTGGGGTTGTGAAGCACAGATGAGAAAAGAGAAGAGTCAGCACGGCGACAGAGGTCATCAAACATTATCTGGTCGGCAGGCAAAAACTTTAGCCGTACCATTTTGCGTATTATTGCATTAATACGCGCGCGCTGACCAGCATTGGCAAAGCCGTACCAAGCAGGGGAAGCATACAGGAGGCGAGCCAGCGAGGTTGCCCGAACTACATCAAAAAGGCGCATCCCCGAGAGACCATGGGCAATAAGGATGCGTATCGCATAGAGCGATTGGCTAGCCTTAATACAGATTCGGTCAATATGGGGGTCAAAACTAAGTCTATCCGAAATGGTTACCCCTAGAATAACAGACTCAGATACCCTACAAATACCTGGTATAGGGAGAGGAAGATCAAGTAATTTAGACCGCGGGCGCCTAAATACCATCTCTTTGGATTTATTGTTATTCAATTTAAGATTACAAGTTAGTGCCCAATTGGCAACATTTTGAAGTTCAGACGAAGTGGAGGTAATAGCAGATGCTGGAATGAGAATATAGCTATCATCAGCGTATTTAAGCAACCTATTACTGCGATGCACAGGTTTCAAGCCTGAAATAGCTACTACAAAGTCAGAAGGTCCGAGACCAGAGCCCTGTATAATGCTAGCATTTATCCGACAAAAGGCTGAGACTTGGCCGAGAAATTTAGTACAATGCTGACGGTCTTTCAATAGGGATAAGATCCAATTATACAGAAAGTCAGGTATTGGCAATAGAGCAAGTTGTTCAGATAGGTAAGAGTGCCTAACCGTGTCAAAGGCACGTGAAAAGTCTAGCGAAGTATGTAAAAGAGTGTGTCGGCCGGTAGACTGAAGTGACTAACGGTTGAGGCCACTCCAATGACCCACATCGGTCATCCTCCGCCAACATGAAAACAACCAAACAAAAGGCAGTGTACATGGTCCAGACTAGAACACAGAATGTGGATGTTGCTGATGCAGTTGTTTAGGCTAAGACACCTTCCAGACATAATACCTGCTAAAAATACACAATCTTGGCAAAACCGACGAACAAGTCCGGAACATGCAAACTTAGCGCCAATAAACTCCGACATACTCGAAATAAGTGAGCAATTTCTGCATTTAGACAAAATAACCCGTCTGACATGGCTGGTGACATCTGCAGATGCAGATCAGTGTAGAAGTTTGAAGCCCAATTTCAATTTGAAAGACCAACAGTAACTGCAATTAGTACCTCCTATCGCTGGTGTCTAATATACAAAGGAATCAACCAATGGCAGAATCTGGTCTTTTTGAGTGTCATCTGATTGGGAAAAAGACCTGTCAACATACAGTCAACAGATTCTTCTGCACTGAATACGGCTCGTCTTGGCATTCTGGAAGGCCAGCCTCTTTCTTGCCAAGCACAGCATAGTTTACATTCTACCCATGAGGACGTGTTTGATCTCAATAAAAGTAGGAGATAAAACAATCCATAAAATAAACCGACAGGTGTTAAACATCACCTCACAACTAATCATATATAAATAAATATATCTGCTTTTCACATGCATCAACGTCTACCAACGAGGGACTGCTCGGTGGCAGCGTCATTGTGTGTTGTGGATGCTGTCACCTGTCATCTCTCCACTCGCGCTTCTGAAAGGCTTTTGCTGTGAGAAGCGCTTCATAAATAGCCAAATACAATACAATACTCTATCGACACAACTTGGTCCAGAGACTCGGAACTTCTGTGCCATGTGTCAGCTGTTGACAGTAATATCCGTTGGTTGGCTCTACCTGTGTGCATGGGCCGCCATTGGTAACTCTTCTGATTTACTGTGCAATGTTTTTCTAACTGACAGTGGTACTAGTGGGTGCGATGGGTGCGTGGGCTGCACCGGTTGACACCGGAGGGGTGACACCAAAATGACACAGTGACTGTCTAAAACAATTTTGTGCAGAGTTTCAGCAGAAATTTATTATTTTTAAATTAACAGTGACCCTAATGGTCCATGAGTTACTGCACTAAGTGACACCAACCCTGGTGTCTGGTTTAAATGACACTTAAAACATATCGGCCACTGCTTTGTTTTGCACTATGAGCGGCGCTATATAAATGTCTGATTACAGTATACTGATTACTCTTAATCGTAAATTTATATATCACCACTTCAAGAGATACTCCTTAGAGGTGCTCCCGACCTGACAACACCAAACCACAATCGAATAGAATGGTTTTCAAATGCCTGTGGAAAAGGGGCAGGGTAAGAAGCTCATTGCGGAGGTTGTTAGGCAACCAACTTCAGAAAGATGGACCGACCACAGCAAAACTTTTATGAAGCACCGTGGAAGTTAGAGCCATAGGGACAGCCTTGCGTGGCAGAGTGAAGCCTGGTGTGGATATCATCCCACCGTTGTTCCTGCACAGCCAGGGTCTCCTCTCGCGTCTTAGCTCTCAAATGACTAAAGGGGTTCTTCTGTGCCTCACTATTCAGTTCTTGGGCCTCTCCTTTTCTACATCTTTACTTCGTCAATGCGTCGTTACGCTCATGCGTAAATAGGCCTACAACGGGCCAGCAATGTATGGATGATACTTGACTCTACGTCACTCTATCGCTTTGCAAAAAGTGCTGTTGCACAGATTCAAATAAGGTCAGACAATCAAAGTGGACAAGTTTCAAGTCTAAGGTAGCCTTAGAAGAAGAATGTTGCAACTTAAAAGTTAAAAAGTTCATTTGCGCGCTTTCTCTTGGGCAAATATATCACTTTTAAAGTGTCAAGGTTTTGGCATTTTCGTTTTCTATTGACAACATTGCCAAGTCGCTCAGTCGGACATAGTACTTCATAGTCGTAGATAGTTTTTGATGAGCCGAGTTTTTAAAATGATCGTTCACATTTTGCAACGGTCACAGGCATAGTCAGCAAGTAGCAACAGGTCGGCAATGCAGACATCACTGAATGTAGACGACAGAGCAGAAAAGTGAAAGTCTATGAGTAACAGTTGCGCAATTTCGAAGATGGTTGACCTCGTAGACAACTTTGAACGAAAGCTTGAGCAAAATGACAACAGCTGAGCTGGAAAAGCAAGCCAAATGTCGGTGTCATACTGATTTATAGCTAACAATTCGGCCGCTGCATACAGTTCGTCGTCAGATGCATCCAACAGTTTGAACTTTGAAGGCAACAGAGCGCTGAACGTTGCAGCATTCCTTGACGTTGCAGCCAACGAACTAAGGCTGAGAAATCGCTGCGTGATTTCTCCACTTTTGAGTGCGTAGGCTCGTACGCTGTATTGTATTAAGTAAGTAAGTAAGTAAGTATATCCTTTATTAAGAAGCACTAGCAAACGCACAGCACTGTAGCCTACATGGCAAGATTAATACATTCAAACAAATAAAACAAAAATTTATATATGCAAGCAATGAATTGAATGAGAAGCTTAATTGTACATCACGGGGAACATAGAGGAAAAAGAGCTAGGGCTAGTCATAGGGGGAAATGAAGGGTTTAAATAGCCAGGTCTAGGGAAAACATAGTTTATTTGTATAGCATCCGGGCAAGGAAGCATTTCTGAGACAGGTTGTCAAACATGGGAAGCTCACGGTTATGGGACCGTGGCCGCATGCAGGGAGTAGCGCGATTGCTTGATCGGCGGTAACAATTTATGCAATACATTACAAGGATTGTGCCGAATAGGCTACAGACAAACAGCCTAGTATCTGCATTGCTGCAGAGTGTCTCAAATGAGGGAGAAGATGGAGGTAAGTACCTCTGGCGTACCAACCTTCGGATAATTCCCTCTCGCAAAGCCCCACCACACAGGTGAGCAATACAGCATCATACCAACCGTAATTTCACGAACTACATCAAATAAACTGTTCCCCGAGAGCCCATGCGACCTCAGGATCCGAAGTGCATTGTATTGTGTTTAGAAATTTATAAAGCGCTTCTCACCCAATCAGAAGCGCACATCACAGTATGGGGGGGCGATAGCGCATTGGATAACACACTGGCATAGAGAGCGTGAGGTACCGAGTTTGAGTCCCGTAGGGCGGACATGCTTTGTAGGCTGCTATTAGCGCCGTGTATTGCAGGCTGTCTGTTCTGTTAGTAGTTAAGATTTATGTCTTCTGTCATTTGTTGTTTCAATTGCATAACATGTAAATGTACAGCGCAGTGCGTTTGTCAGGCGCTTCAATAAAGAAAAGATTATTATTATTATTATTATTATTATTATTATTATTATTATTATTATTATTATTATTATTATTATTATGTAGATTTAAATGTATAGCCCTACATAGGCTATATAAATAAATAGTAGAGATTTGAGTGTCGTAATACCGTTTAATACGTAGGCAGTCGATGACTCAAAGCAACGATTCAGAAGCACTTGTTGTCTTTTTTGAATAGGCGCCACGCCATTTAAGGTCCCCGTGCATGGACCGTTCTAGCCTGAGATTTTTGATCTCTGAAAAAAGCCACCTTCGGGATGCGAACCGCAATCCGCACGCTCTCTTGCAAAGATGATCATGAGACGCAACCGATGTAGTTAACTGGTTAAGTGATGACTGAGACTTTAAGTTGATTTGATTACATTCTTAAAAGAACGCCCCTCTGACGGTCTGACCGCCGGGGCCCTTGTACCGCCGGGGCCCCTTGTGCATTGCACAACCTGCACAACCCATTGCTACGCCACTGGGCGTAGGCTACTACTTGCACTTCCGATCCGCAACATGTTCCGCAGCCCCTCGATAGGTGAATATTTAAGTCTCATATCCACCTGTTGTCATCGGTACCCTGAGGGGCTGCGGAACATGTGTGGATGGCTGTAAAGTCTCAGTCATCATCCATTGGCCACCCGCCGGCCGCTGGCCCATGGGACGAGGGTGGGCCCGTCCGGTCTTTTGCCGTCCGTTCTGATCAGGCCCGGCGGCTGCTTCGAGCTGGGGATATCCAAGATTAGTGGAGTAATCTTGGGGGATATCCGCCTTCGCGAGTGCCCTCCACTCTAAGTCATTGACTGCCATATGCCGGGCTGTTCTTCCTGTCGATCTCTGCAGACCAACCCGTGGTGACCTCTTGGGTCAGCGGTCTCTCTTCACTGACACTGGTGCGGGCACTGCGGGGCACACAGGTTCAAGCCTAGACAGTGGCCACCCGGATTCCCCATTGTTCAATTTTTCAGATCCAAGCCACAGGCGATCACTGGGATAGTTGATAGCCAGTCCCCCTTATGAGGGAAGGTCACCGCGCCTAAACTTGTTCTATTGACCGGACCGCTGTAGGCGGCCTATACAACTGCCCTGTCAGCCTCTATCAGTGGTCAATCCCACACTCTCTGCGCAGCTAGGTTGGGTATTGTTGCGGTTCTCTAGGTGAGCAGCGCCCCACTCTTCCTTGTTCAGGATGGTGCTCACAAGCACTTAGCATCGCCAGCAGTGAGAAACGTCTGACGGTCTGACCCGAATCTACCATCCCTAATCGGGAGTATGGCTTGTCGTTGAGACTTGAGGCTGACGTTCAGTACGTTTTCTAGCCCCCTGCGCATTTGATCGCCATATTCTGGAGCGGTGGATGGCCATAGCATGAGGCAGTTCTGAGCAAGTAGGTCAATTTTGACGCCCCTGGGCACGAAGGCACGCCAAGTCTGTCACAGACCGCTTCAGCGTCTCACTGTGACTGAGCAGCGCCCCGTTCAAAGTCCCTACCTGAACTGTGTAGTATCCAGAAGGAGGAGCGACTCCATGTCCATCCGCTCGAATCCTTCGAATCCCCGTCGGCTCCGTGTATTCAGACTGACGTTAAGCGATGACTCCAGATCCTTAATCAAGGCCATGTACTGCTGGACATCTTCCTTCTTTCCTCCCAGCGACAGGTCGTTCAAGTAACCGAGCGCATTGAACGCAGAACAGGCTGCAGAGGCAGGCAGAACAGCAGAGGCCCCGGAAGATGTCCCTGCTACGGCCCCATCCGCGAGCGAACCACGAAGGAGCCAAACTGCAGCTGAGACTCCGCCGAGTATGCCTGCAGTGTGTGAAGGCGTAGATCTCCGGTATGGTGTCGTATACCATCTGCAGCATTATGTATCTCCGCAAGGTGTTGAATGCTTTTGTGAAATCAAGTTTCACGAAGATCTCCTCCTCTGTCATGTTTGTGACGAAGCTTCTTGTATTGTATTGTATTTGAACACTTGTTATAGCGCCCCTACCAGATTGCCCATTCAGAGGCGCTCCCGACTACTGCGCGGACGCTGAATCGGAGTTTCACGCCGAAGCGCATGAGCAATTGCGAGTGAAGGGTCCCTACGCAGCGGCTTTGAGGTGGATTCTAACCCGCAACCCTCCAGCTGCAAGGCACCGAACATACCCCTATACCACCGCGCCCCAGTTGTATTGTGTTGTGTTGTGTTGTATTGTATTGTACTCCACGTTTATATTGCGACCGAGCCACCCGCAGTAAGGATCCGAGAAATTAATCTCTGATAAACCGACCGACCGGGAATCGAACCCGGGTCGCCGGCGTGGCGAGCGGGCTACCAACCCATTCGGCCACTCAGGATCTCTTGCCGCATGTATCGCCGCATCTCCGCCCCCTGAAGCCGCCACCCCGACTGGGGCGAAGAAGTATTCTAGCCTACTGTGGCGAACCCGGGTTTGGTGCGGAATTCCTACTCGTGGGAGTAGGCCTACCTGACTTCCGTCGTATCAGGCTACAGCGTAAGTGCCGTTTAGGTGCGAAGATGGTGGGTCGCTCTCTCCCACGGGCGAGGCTGGGATCCTTTCAAGTCACCAGGTAGCCAGGGAAACCCAAAACCTCGGTCAGGTTGTAATCGCTGAGTCCGGCTCTTGCGTTTTGGCGAAGAGTCTTACTAAAGCCGGTAGGCCTATTCTTGTAATAACTGGCAGTCAACAGAGTCAACAACGTTGATGATTTTCAATCTTCTTCTTTAATGAGTTCACAAACGAGAAGGTTAAACTTCGGAACAGAACGTTCTTGTCTAACTATCGAACGTGCAATTAAATTGCTACGTAAAAGAAACCTCTAACGCTCAATTAAATCTTCACAATGTCTTTGCTGAAAGTACAACGGCAAGTTCATCAGTAGACGACGAAAGTTCACTGCAACAACTGACGCAACTTCTTATAGCGACTGAAATCAACTGGCCTATTCTACAAACGTCGGCGGCAGCTCCTCATGGCGGCTGGAATGAACTGGCCACGAGCATGTGTGTACTTGGGCTTAACGACACTTTTTCATATCGAAGATGATTAGTGTCGGAGGCAGAAAGCAACCTCGTACTCCACGTTTATATTGCGACCGAGCCACCCGCAGTAAAGATCCGAGAAATTAATCTCTGATAAACCGACCGACCCGGAATCGAACCCGGGCCGCCGGCGTGGAGCGGGCTACCAAACCACTCGGCCACTCAGGATCTCTCGGCCACGAGCATGCAAACTACTGCCCTTTTATACTCTCCAGCGGTAGCAAAAATAAGGCGCGAAAACAGTCTAAAGCATTGCGGTGCAAATCATTTTAGCACCGGCCAATGTCGCCCATAGTAAAAATTAGCGCCCAACTCCCAAATCCGCACCGGTGCGATTTCGTGATATCTCCTAAAAGGTTGCCCCTAGCAACCACTCGGTTTTTCGCACCGACCAAGGGACGCTATATAAAACTCAGAGCGAGTTTGTGACGTTAGACAATGCGTTGCTCACAGCAACGTCTAGATTTCTGCACCGGTGCTAACCGCCGTAATAAATGCATTGCAGTTACCCTTAATAACCTCTAAAACCGCTCCGGTGCGAGTTTACAGCGTCATACAATACACAATGTCCCTAGGCTTGGCAACGATAGATTTTACGCATCGGTCTGAACATGGACGCCTTAATAATAATAATTCATTCATTCATTCATTCATTCATTCATTCATTCAGAACATTTATATAGCGCCTCTTCAAGGAACTACTCAGAAGCGCTCCCGGCCCAGCCACGACTAAAGAAAAAAGACTTGAGGGACTTGTAGAACCCTGCCGGTTGGCTCACAAGTAAAGAGCGGAGCTTAAGCGGGAGGTCATTCCAGGTGGAAGGTCCCACAACCGAAAAAGCACGGCGCTGCTTAATAGCCAAGCGTGCCCGTGGAACTAGGAGCTCACCCCTCGTCGTAGAACGAAGCGCCCGACGCGCTACAACGTCGGACACTGGGCGGCAAAGATCACGCAAGTAAGATGGAGCACAGCCAAGAACGCAGCGAGAAACTAGAGCAGCAGTGCGGTATGAGATCCGCTGAGAGATAGGCAGCCAGTGCAACACATCACGTATGTATGCAGAGACAGGAGAGAACTTAGGTAGTCATCCAATGAGACGAGCAGCCGAGCGTAGAACTCGATCTAGTCGCCCCAGAACCCCAAGAGGAAGGCCAGCGAGTAGGGAGCAACAGTTGTCAATTCGACTGGTAACAAAGGCGTGAACAAGGACCACGACCGCATCATGAGAAAGAGAGCGAGAGACCACTCGAAGCTGACGAAGCTGATAATAACAACTCCGTGCAACCAAGCTCACATGTTGAGACAAAGTAAGCTCAGAGTCAAGAGTAAGTCCCAGATCACAAACTGTAACTGAAAAGTAGGGTGGCTCACAGATACATGGTAAAAAACCAAGTGCATGCTAGAAACCAAGGCACCCTCTCAGTTTGTTAGACCTATCAATAGTATTATTTAGACAAAATGTCAGCTTCCAATTCCAACGGGAAGACGGTGCTCACGGACTGTGTCACTTTGCCTGATACCGATAAAAAGACACTAATTCTGGAAATGAATGCGTCGATCATACATTCCCGTACGAATGTATTTTATTTCACGATAAATCAAATTTTACTGTAATCTGACAACACATGTGATAGTAGAACAGTTAGTCAGGTTGAACTATAAAATTTGAATAGGTTTGAAGAATTGGAAATGCCTAAAAATTTTGAAAAACACGTCGTTCTGACCATGAACGTCGATTGTTCCGGTTTTATGACTTCAATACCAGCTACAGTCTTAGAGTCTAGAAACTGCCAGCACTTATTCCAACAACCACTGCACAACAGACGTCTTTGTTGTTGTGAGCCAAATTCATTCATTCATTCAGAGGACTTATATAGCGCCCCTCCAAGATAACCTACTCAGAGGCGCTCCTTGCCCAACTACGGCGATAGAGAACAGTTTTCAAATTCTTGCAAAAGGTGTATACAGAGTCTCCAGCTAGAAGAACACGCCAATCTGAAGGAAGATTATTCCAGATGGTCGGCCCAACCACTGAGAAGGCACGAAGTTACATCTTTGAAGTGCGCGCAAAGGGAACAGCAAGTTCGCCACGAGATACAGAACGATGATTTCTGCGGGTAGCTAAACCTGAGGTAGGGCGACAGAACTCACGCAAGTAGGCTGGGGCGCTCCCTAATTGGAACCGTCAGACCCAGACCGAAATCCTAAATTGAATGCGCTGAGAAACAGGAAGCCAATGGAGTACGTCACGCATATAATGCGAGATATGGTCAAATTTAGAAAAACCACCAACAAGCCTAGCAGCTGCACGAAGCACACGCTCAACCTGAGCAATGCGCCCCAATGGGAGGCCAGCATATATGGTAATGCAGTAGTCAATCCTACTACAAACAAACATGAACAACAGAAAGTGCAGCATTTGGTGAAAGTGAACGGGAAATTACCCGCAATTGCCGCAACTGAAAAAAGCAAGCACGACATAAAAGATTTAGGTGTTCAGAGATAGCATAAATAAAGATAGCAGAAAGATAGCAGAAATAGCATTCCTATTGGCCACGACCACTTGGAGAAGACACTGATTTTCTTCTTCATTATTGATGATGAGTCGGTTGAATTCCTCGAACAACTTCACACACCTATGAGCCACTCTCAACTGCTGAATTCTCTCTCTGCCTTGTTTGTAATCCCCATTCTGGATCCACTTCTCTTGTGGAAGTGTAAGAAAGAAATCACTAATCTTCAGGTGTGACAGCAGTGTCAGTTTTCACTGGGTTGCAAAATCACCCAGGCAAGCCCCCTCCTTCAGTAGCGCAGCATCACCTCTCACCTTCCTTTCACCAGGGTTTGCAGTTACTCTGTGAACAATAATATTATTCACCTTATCTGTTACTGGAAGTTGGTCTGAGAACAGTGCCACTAGTGGTTTCTAGGGCCTTCCTGGCAGCAACGCTGATCTCGGGGTCAACTGACTCATATTTTCGTAGATTAATCCAAAGTGACATATCTTGTCCTGCAGCTTCAGCAGCAAGTGAGACCTTTGTCCATGCTTTTGTGTAAAGAAGGGCAACGAAGCTGCACAAATCGATGAATCTGAGTTTCTTTCTTATTCGTTAGATTGAGTACACCACGTTGATCACGAAAAAGGTAGATTTTGATGGCATCCAGTAACTTGGCATCCAACGTGCATGGTGAATTGGCCAGGGGCGCTCCAGTGAATTATTGAAGGTTAACTTCCAAGACAACCATTTTCAGCTCAATGAGTTCTTGGTAGTCATCTTTGATCCCTGAATCTGCCTTTCTTTCAGTAAACTTCTTGAGAAAACTGAGTGCTGTTTCATGATAGGGCTCAATGCTGGATATGATATTCAGTCCTGCATTACACTTTGCCAAGCAGCTTTATATGTCTGGAAGATTGGAATATGTGGTGAATTAGATGGATCAGCACAAAGTGAATAGCCTACGGTGGCTAAAATCATCACATGGTGACGGCTGGCCAACCACAGGAGCTTTCGGCCTATCTTGTCTTCCGGCAGAACGCACACTCCATTGAAGAGCTCAGTGTTGACAGATATCAAAGCTCAAGGTTTGAACCTTGTCCGTGAGTTTCCACAACTCCAGCAGATTATGAATGGCCATGGATTCATTGTATCCTGTCCCACAGGCTAATTTGGGCACACCGAAGAGTTAAAGTGTTAAATATGAGCGCTTAAATTTCATTGGCAAATGGTAAATTTGAAAATTCACTTCTGAAAAAATGTCTGCCAAAACACAGAAAGTAGACACCATGACCTTCAACAAGAACTTTACACTTTGTTCAAAATACCAGTAGGTAAGTAAATAAGTAAGTATAACACAACAGAAACTATTTGAAACTCATCTCCATATTAAATGTTAAGTTATTGACCAAGTTACACGACATCAAGATTTACCGCTAATGCTACTATGTGGTAATATCTCTATGTCATTGAGCACCATCTTCCAGCTGGAATAAGATGCTGAAATTTTATCTCAATAATACTATTGACAGGTCTAACAAACTGAGAGGGTGCCCTGGTTTCCAGCTTGAACTTGGTTTTTGTGAACCACCCTACTGAAAAGGTTATGTGAGGAAAGAGCAAGGTAAGTTGGGAAAAGTCGATACCCTGAAGTTGCCTACGGCCACCCAACCAAATAAGTTGTGTTTTAGAGGGATTTAAGAGTAGCCGATTGGAGGCCATCCAAGAAGAGAGGACATCCATAGTCAGACACATCTGGCTTACATTAGCCACCGCATCCGCCGAATGGGCGTGGATGTAGTCTTGCACATCATCGGCAAATAGTTGGTGCAGAAGCCTCTGAGATGCCAGCAAGGGGCAGAGATCAGCAGTATAAAGAAGGTATAGCAGTGGGCCCAGGACAGAACCCTGGGGCACCCCAAAAATAATAATAATAATAATAATAATAATAATCAACATCCAACGATGAACCCAAATCTCGCACCGGTGTCGTCGTCAATAGCAACGCCATACAAATCGAACTTAAAAACCCTAGAACTAACACCGGGTAGTCTGTCCATCACTATGCAATGAAAAATACAGTCAATAGTGATCATAATCAAACTGAAACGACACATAGGCCTACAAAAAGAAATAATAATCGTAAAATAGAACTGAACTGGCGAATCTCGCCACACTACCGGGGCGTAGCCCGGTAGCCGTTGGCGCACTTCGCTACCAGCCTCCTTCAGGCGTACCCAATCACTATTGGTCTAAGTCCTCCTGATTTTTTAGATAGGGCGATGAGGGCGCCGCCGAAGACAAGCTCGCGCATTTCCTTTGGACAATCTCTTCACAGCAGCACGTTGGTGAAGCCTGTAAGAGCCTGTAGGAGACGCCTCTGATGATTCCTGATTGTTCAGCTTGTCGACCAGGTGCTGGGGTCTCAGCCCGTCCGGCCCCCACGTGGACCTATGCTCACCTGCTGATTCCGGTCACCCAGGTAGGAAGCTAACCAGTTTAACGCAGTCCCAGAGTTACCGAAGCTTTTGTTGAGTCTTGAAAGGAGTAGCTGGTGGTCTACGGTGTCGAAGGCTCCACTGAGGTCAAGGCAGGGAGAGGGATAGTATAATGGATAACACTCTTGCCTGCAGTTTTCACGGATTTCCGTAAAGCCCCCTGGGATTAGCTCATGCTTCATTCCCTCGGTGGCAGCAAAAGTACAATGAACTTGCGCCTTCCATAACAGTTACTGCAACTTTGTTGATTTATGTCTTCTGTAATTTGTGTTCTTGTGAATTGTTTAATCGTCATAACAGCGCAGTGCGTTTGTCAGGCGCATGATTAAAGATTAAATACTAGGCTATTATTTACAGGGGCGGCACAACCAGTTCAAAATTAGGTAGGCACGGAGGGAAATGGGTGCTTACTATTAAAGTAAGAGAATATATGTCATAGTCTAATAGTGCTTACTGACAGTACCTGACTAGTCAGTAGTCACTAATGAACAGTGAACACCGTCATACCGGCTCATCCCTCAATTTGCGTGAAATCTAGGAACACATTAATCAATGAAGACGCTCCGACGGTAGTCGTTCCCTGAAACGAACGCCGTCTGAATGGACTTAATATCCAAGCAGTCTAGTCTATTCTGATGCACGTGCAGTAGGGTGACATGGTTCAGCCTCTCCTGTGACATCGTTGATCGCAAATAAGTTTTTAAACGTCGAAGTGCGCTGAAACTGCGTTCTGCCGTCGCACTAGATGCGGGCACAACCAAGAGTAGCTCCATCAGAAGTTGAAGTTGATCAAATAATCCGCGCACCTCAACAGATTTGACTCTAAAGTGTTCGATTACTGCAGATACAGTTGTTGTTGCAGGACATAAGTCATAAATATAACAAAGCAGGTACGCATAAATAGGTAGGCACGCAGTGGAGCGTGCCTTATGGAACCGTATTTTCAGTAGGCACTGTGCCTGCGTGCCTAATAGGTTGTGCCGCCTCTGATTATTTATATTGTCAATAGACGAGAAGATGTCACCTAGTCGATTCCAGTGTAGAGGCGAGAGCTGTTTCATGGGCGTAGCCAGAAAAACTTTTCGGGGGTTTAAGATTGGGGGTTCCATTGAAAATCGTCGCAAAAGTCCAGGTTTTGGTATTTTGCATGTAAAAGCACATAAAAAAATTTCGGAAACTTATTTCGGGGGTTTGAACCCGTTAACGCCCAAGGCTGTAAGCTGACTGATCAGGACTGGAGTTGAGAGTTTATGCCCATACAACACATAGTAGGATAAGTGATGTAGCCTTATTCTCCATTTTCCTGATCTACTGGATTTGGACTTTATTTTTCCAATGGATTACGATTCTCGACTACGCACGATTTCACTTGACGCGACTTGACGATTGATGCCTCGCTTATTCAAATAATGGCATCAATAGCTTAAGTCATTAGATGATGTATGAGGGTTCGAAAAACGCTTGATGTAATAATGTCGCGTCGTCCCCCCCTTATCACTGTCCCCCAGGGAAAACAGTGCGGCTGAAGCCCCTAGTTCATCGGGCCTCCATTCCCCAGGGAGGGTGGCGACCTCCGGACCCCGGAACAATGTAGAGCCAAAGAGTGGGGAGCTAGACCGGCCTTGGATGGAGGGATCATAGTTGGTCACCGCATGATAGGAACCCAAATCCTGTGAACTCTGCAAACCAGGAACGGACGTTCGGACCAGGCCGAGGTCCGAGGCGGTTTCAAGGCGGGACATTTCCGCGGTTCTCGAGGTGAGAACGACTGGGGCTCTCCCCAAATCAGGGTCCTCACGGGTCCATAGCAGGTCTAACCGGGTTCCCATATCATCCAAACGGTTAACTACCTTATCCAATATTTCGCCATGTCTAAGCAAAGCCAAGGTTGAAATCTGGGAGCTTATATCGGAATAGGCAGCTTGGGAGGGAGGGGACGACGTGTGGGCGTCCCTATCACCTATTCCCGGACTATCTACGCTCTCCCCATTGCCTGAAGATGGAACAGACATATTTCGGCTCAGCCAGTAACTGATGGTTTATTGTTATCTCAAATTGTACAAAAGAAGTACAATTATGCTGTGATCCTGTCAAATAACTAAACATGCATTAAATTAAAACGACCTCAATGGTCTGTGATTGACAACTTCAAGATTACTAAATTTATCGCCTTACAGGTAAATTAAACAGCGGTCCCAACATCTTTTGGAACAAAGTCAAATCAAAGAGTCGATGTTTAGTAACCTGGCCTACGCTTAAATTTCCTTTCCTTCTCCTTATTTGGTCAATTTCCCAAAATGGCGGGAGCCCTCTAAAACTCCAGAAAGAAGCGCTACACAAACTCTACTCAAGGGACCTTTGGCAAACCAAACAGCACGTAACGTTTCAAGTTACTGTTTTACATTAATTGCCCAAACACAAGTAACCCTTGAAAGTAATGATACAACAGAGTTAACTGCTTCTTCAATTAGTTTTAAATCGAAATCGCCCATCTAAGACGCCATCTTCTTCAAACCATGGTGTAAGAGTACACCATGCTTCAAACCAAAAACGAAGAAGACCGACTTTGACGTCACTAACTCCTGCACACTAAAGATGACGTTGACAGAGAAAAGGGCCAATCACCAAAAGGGCGCTCCAATTTGCCGTAATGTTATTGGCGTAATTGACCGTTACGGAAAGCGGGACATGGGTGCATTATAATACTGATCTGATGTGAGGCTCGGAGCTGGCCCGAGTCTTCACAATAAGCCACTATATCATCCCTTTTTAGAGTCATACCATCCCATATGAAGAATGCTGTTGGCCTACGTAGGTTTACTTTTGGGTATTTTGGTGCACCATCGGTCGATGTATTATGATAACGGGGTTCTACAAGATTATCTTATTGAGTTGAACCTTTCTTTCTTACATATTGATCTTCTTAGTAAATTGCAATGTTATTATTTAGCAGTGTTGGGTATGAGTTAACTCAGATGAGTTTAAACTCACGAGTTAACTCACTTGCTGTGATTTATGAGTTTGAGTTAACTCATCTTAAAGAGTGTGAGTTATGAGTTTGAGTTAACTCATATTTTCTGTGAGTTTGAGTTATAACTCAATTATTTCAAACTCAACTCACTCGGCACATATTATGTTGAAACAAGCCGGTTTTTTAAATATCGGAACAGGCTGTCACACACCAACTTTTAAAAACTTCTGCTTAAAGCTAATACCAGTCATGTCTGAGATGTGAAACATGTGGACTGTGGTGTTTACTTTGACTCAGTAATAATAACCTGATTTATCCATTATCCCATTAATAATAATAACAGTTATACTAGTAATAATAAACTGATGATACCATTTCCTGGTAACTGTGTATTTGTACAACGTTCGATTAGAACGTGCTGGTATGAGACAATTGAGTTGATGAGTTAAGTCATTTAACAACTGAGTTTGAGTTAACTCATTTCACTTAGGATGAGTTGAGTTTGAGTTTAAACTCATTTTGAGGTGCATGAGTTGAGTTTTGATTTAACTCATTTCTTGTGTGAGTTTACCCAACACTGTTATTTAGTTAAGAACATTATTGAGTTGAACCTTTCTTTCTTTCAACTGACTAACCAGCCATAAATGATTATTGTTAAAAGGGTGACCCTAATTAAGCGGGGCTTGTGCCCTTTTGGGTCTCCCCTGTTCCCTAGCCAATGCACTGATATGTAATAGTCAAGTTATAATTGTTGTTAATTGTTATATGCATTGTGCTTCTGGAAATAAAAAGTTGTCAGTTGTCAGTTATCTATATTCACGAAACTACCACCGGCGTTAGTAACTAATGACAACACCTTTTCGCAATTTTCTGGCCATGCTTGAACAGCCCGTTCTAGGCATATATAGGCCTACATGCACTTCAATTCACTGACAAACTCTACTCTCAAGATGCACAGTTTCTGCAGCCGTAGAGTGAGAAAATGCCTCTCTATCAAATCTTCACTGCATGCAGGCTTTTCACAACGCATTTCATGTCTCTAGTATCTGTGGGATTGTTCTCGTTTATTTATAAGCGTATACTCTAGTTTTTCACTAGGACTTATAGTGTATCAAGCTCTTACTATAACTTACAACAGAATCTCTTGCAATATAAAATGCATTTAATATTACACCACAGATTTACAAAACTACACACACTTGAACCGACAAAGACATGTTACAACGTTACTACAGCATCACTTCTCAATGATATCTCCTATTTCTCAGCCCACTGCGTCCTTATACAGCACTTTATTCCTTGAGGTGTGCAATATTCTAGAGGTGAGCGTGCTGGACTGTCCATAGGAAGATCGGAGATTCAAATCTCCGTGACGAGATGGAGATTTTGGCTCGAGCCAACTCAGCTGTAATTCGTAGGATATGAGTAGGCTACACTGACTTCACGCTGTCAGTGGGAGGATTATGTGGTGAGGAAGAAGGTTGGCATTTGCATGCGAAGCTAAGAGAAATGAAGGTGTTAAAACTTCACATCCGTGGCTGCATGTTTCTCGGACTGGCTTAAGGAACTTCTCTGCTTCTTCTCTTTGCTAATACAGTAAACTTCTATAGCGCCTCTTCCTGCTATGTCATTTATGTATGCGCTAATACATACATAAATGTTTGGTCTTCGCGCAATCGCCGGCAGTTGTCTGCTGCTCTGGTCGACCTCGACATTTGACCAGCTGAGTTCGCCACCCGCGAGACCAGCTGGTGGATAAATTTGCCTATAGCGCCTGTACGCTGTTGATGGACGGGGGGTGACTTTAAGTAGTCTGCTGTTTAGACCATCTCCGTTCGGTGGCCATTTCCATTCTGGTGGACTTTAGCCGGTCGCTTGTGTTGTTCGGCCATTAGACGTCTCTCTGGGCTGTAGTTATTCCAGAGACCGCAGATGACCTCGGCAGCCACGACGTCGCCCATGTTCAGCCCGATCAGTCGCAGGATCAGCAGACCATCGCGTCGCAGGTAGCTCTGTGTGAACTTTGCCATGACGCTCGGCTCGCGCTGAGTGGCATCTAAAGCATATTGTCGTATCTATAATCGATTATACTATTGGATCATGTTACTCCAGCTTAGCTCGAACCTTTTTTATTTGTGGTCACTGGTGTCATTTCCATAAACTGCAACAGTCTGTGCTGCAACAGTTTGTGTCGACACTGCACCACATCCTCTCCAGCGCCAACCATCGGACACGGTGTTCCAGATTTCCGGTGGAAGCATAATCAAACATGGTAGATATCGGCTGTCGGTTCCTACCATAGACCCCTTTAATTACCAGGACAGTAGGCTCTCAACCTCTGGTCTTGGACAGGGACGTAACTAGCGTTGGGCTTGGGGGACTTAAGCCCCCCCAAACGAAAAGTCCTCGTTACGGTACGCCACTGGTCTTGGAACTTGGGTCCATTCTCAATTTACTCTTTTTATCACAAAAAATGAACGAAGAGTCCGATTTGGATGAACTTTGTTCTGTTTGTCTCGACGAGAGCTTAATCTGGAAAAAATATTGATACTAAATTCTAGGTAATTCAAAGTCCAAATCGGAACCTTCGTTCATTTCTTTTGTGATGAAAGAGTAAATCGACAATGGACCGAAGTTCTAAGTCCCGAGCATGAGCCGCTTAAACTATCAGGACAGTAGGCGCTCATGATGAACCTGCCGTCCTGGTAATTGAAGGGGTCTATGGTTCCTACAAACAAGCTTAGGCTACTTGAATAGGAAAAGCCGTCAGTCGTCCGATCTATAGGCGTAATTTTCGGGGGTAGCCTACGAGGAGTACCCGACGCACCAGCACCCCACGTTTCTTACTATAAATAAATAATATCCATCACTATTCAATCGCCCATATTTCTACCTGCAATTGTGTTTCTACAAGTATTGATGTTTCTAACTGCATATCTGTCTACTTTCGACAAAGGGCACACAGTTTCATCCTTGCGCTTATAAGCTACATCATTTGGCATGGCCTCATCAAGGGTGGTTTTCCGGCAACAAAGGAGCATGCAGCCGGTCTTGTGAGGTCCGACGAGAATCGCCCAGACGGCATCACACTTATCCCTTGCGAAGGCGGGAAATGTCTGGCCTGGGACGCTACTGTCATTGACACCTTGGCAGACTCATATCGTCTCAGATCCGCCGAGGCTGCTGACGCTGCCGCTGCTGCTGAAATAGCAGCAGAGAGAAAATCATCTGAGTACAGTATACTGGTATTCTGTCCGCATACTGCTTTGTTCCCTTGGCCTGCGAAACTCTTGGCCCAAGGAATCACGAAGGCCTGTCTTTCTTCAACAACCTTGGCATCGTATTATGGTATTTTTAGATAAAAGCCATAATTGATCATGTTTGATCTCGCTTGCCACTGGAGCTCACAGAGACAGTCGCTTGTATCGCATAGTCAGAGCAAACTCGACTTATGCAATTTCTATATTGTGTCTGGCATTGACACTACATAATTTCTAGCATTGTCTGTATTGAAAACGAGGGAGATGATGATACGAGATTGGTCCAAACAAGAGAATGTGTGTAGCTATATAAACAATTAGGTCTATCATCTATGGTGTTTGTAAGTCGCCATTAATGATTGGGGAAAAGCGACCCCTACAAAACTTCGTAAGAAACTTAATTGCATTCAAATAATAATTAAATGTTGTTTAAGATTACGTTCCACGCATTAAGCCCTATATAATTTGTTCTCCTTTGGCTTCCATGCAGGCTGTAAGGCCACTGTACTCATCGCAGCGTTCATCCAGTTCATCCAACGTCGTCTGCCTGGTAGGCCTATACGTTGACGTAACGCGGCGACTTTCAGAATTTCTCTTCTGTATGCCTAGATTTTTCTTGTATAATTCTACAGATTTTATCGTCTACAGGATTTATGTCTGGACTGTTTG
Source organism: Aporrectodea caliginosa (assembly GCA_020284085.1). Classification (NCBI taxonomy): domain Eukaryota; kingdom Metazoa; phylum Annelida; class Clitellata; order Crassiclitellata; family Lumbricidae; genus Aporrectodea; species Aporrectodea caliginosa. Next base: position 1,316,794 of record JACEVL010000783.1, read on the forward strand.
GAGTGCAGGATGTAAGAAATCAGGAGTTTATTCCTTCGTCAGCAGTTCTCCGCCATGTAAATCAGACAACCTATCGGGGGCCCGATAGCGCATTGGATAACACACTGGCATGGAGAGCGAGAGGTACCGAGTTCGAGTCCCGTATACGCAGGGGTGCAAAAAACCAAACTTTTTTCAAAATGAAAAGTTGGTTTTTTGGTTTATTTGGTTTTGTTTTGGAGATTTTCCTATTTCGGATGATAAAACTCATAAAAGTTGCATAATACCGTTCAAATTAATCAGATGCATATAAATGAAATTAATTAGAACAGTAGAACTTAAATAGAATGTCATAAAACGAAGTTAAAAAAGA